>BMAU01019999.1:72500-444156 GCA_019973935.1 Trichonephila clavipes
AACTGTCACAATAGAAGGCGATAAAAATACGTATAGGTTTATGTTAGTATTTCTATTCTGTAAGCAATTTTTTTAAAATTATTTAAAGCACTTAATTTAATTTTTGATTCATTGCTGATTCGTAATGACCCAGATGAATATCCTTGCACCAGCAGATACTTTAATTTTAAAATATGAACTCTCTGTTAGTATATAAAGTCAAAGCATTTTGATAGGAAATCACATTTGAGTAGAATCAACTTCGATTTAATTCGCAGTGAACCTTTTAATTCGTAGATTCCTCGTTTACAAAAACAGTGAAAATGAAGTCCATCACTGCAATCTTATTTTTTGCCTCTCTGATGATTGTTCTCCAATATGCCTCAGGAATGTCTACCGAAGAAAAGCACCATCATCATGACCACCATGACCACCACCACGGCCATCATGAACATCACGATCACCACCATCACCATGACCATCACGAACATCATGATCACCACCATCATCACGACCATCATGAGGATCATCACCATGATCACCATCATGGACATCACGATCATCATCATCATTAATTCAATGATACAACTCTTGTACTTAATTAGCTTTGATGTGTATGTTTAAAATATATTTGATCGAATTGGTGTTCTAATTAATCCCCATTAATTTTTTTTATGGAGAATGTTTTTCGACGGCAAAAATCGTCTAAATCAACATGATCAAAAATTAATCATCAACATGCCTAATAAAATTACAAAATTGGCTTATTATATCTGGATAATAATTTTGAAAAGAATACATGTACATGAAATGACTATATTTGATGTGTTTCGTTTAGCAAGATTTTCAAATTATATTATTTGTTGAATTATTTACTAAAATACGTCGAAAAGGTTTTGTAAAAACATTCTCAATGAAGTTTTGACTAATTTTCTTTATAAATGTATTGCTTTTTTCTGATTATATATTTATTTTTGATTGTCAATGTGAAAAGTTAAGGTTAATTTTAATTGTTTGAAGTTTTTGAGTATATTTATTTACTTGAGTGATGTGTTTTTTAAAACATATGAATATTTGAAATAAAACGTTTTTGATTACTGGTTATTAATTTCTTTCTTTCTAATTAATAAAATATATCATGATTATAAGTATCATAATCTTTTCAAATATCGTATACTTAACAGTAGTTGTAGTTTTAATATTTCCGTATTGAAACGTAAAGCAAGAAACTATAATGAATGATCTGCCCAAATATCATTTTGTTTTAAATGTTTCGAAATTTGCAGAACACTAAATTTTAAAGAATATATACCCTTATTATGTATTTTACCAACTAGCATTGCTGTTAAGCTATTTATTTTCAAAATCAACTAAACAATTATTAAAAGAGGAATTTAATATTTATGTAATTCTGTGAAAAAAAACGCAATTATGTGACTAGAACAGTGTTGCTCAAACTGTGGGACGCGCCCCCTGGGGGCGCGGTAATCCTGCGAGGGGGGCGCGAACATATTGAAAATAAAAGGATTAAATAATAATTTTTTGGAATGAAGTAAAACAAAATGCTTTCTGACATAATAAAAAATACACATTTACACTGATATAATTTATTTTTATCATCTGGTGATCATCAAAAATAAAAGATTCCACTTCAAACGCTCATTAGCCATCTTTGATCTTATAACCAAATTAAAAAAATATTTTGTTTACTTTGCTGTAATCCCACGATGAGAGATTTTTTTATTACGTCTCTTTTAACCAAAAATATTACTTTAGCTGACCTTCGAACTTACTGGTATGGTTATCTCCGCCGTTTTTTTAGGGAAGTTGTAAATAATATATTTCTGTTTCGCCTTTTTCCATGTGAAAGAGTTTTATGATATATGGATAAGCATATTGAGCACTTTGAAGAATTATTTGGCCAAGATTTATTTTTGACTAATTTGAAACATATAATGCATAATGAAAAACCTTTTTTCGAAATTATTGCTTAGAACACATGCTACACTTTCCCAATGGACAATTTTGTGGTTTTGATTGCAGTTTTCTGCGACTTATTACGGTTTATAAATGTAAATGAGCAGAATATTAAAAAAATGGGCATCTGTTATTCCTATTGAAAGAAGTTGAAACTGATCAAGCTATTGAAGAATCTACTGAAATAATGCATATTAATCAAGATAGCGAAAATAAATATCAGAAAAGCGTTAGACATGAAATGTTTGAGTTGATTTGAAATTTTCAAATGCTGCCTAAAGATCTCTATGAAGAAAACTATGAAGCCATAATGTAGCACTTCGCCTTGTCAAAAAGACACAAGAAAGAAAAAGTTCAAAATGCTATTTGTAGATCATCAAACTACAGAAAACTACAAAAAAGTGAACAAAATATGACAGTTTTGCTGTGGAAAATAACGTTCCTGTGTTAGCGAAAAGTGTCTGTGATTTACGTCCTTTATTAAGGACACGCACATTTGCAACATTTTCCTTAGTTTTATTGGATTTTGTCTCAAATTTTCAAAGAAAAATTGAAAAGTTCTTGAAAGTAGGTAAGTATATTTTCTCTTAATTAAATTATTCACTGGAATTGTGATTTTTATCGTGTATAGTAAAAATAATTATAAAAAAAAAATAGTTTTAAAACAAACAAAAAAAGCGCTTTTATAGTGAGTGAATCGAACTAAAAAGTTTAAAAAAAAGGAAAATATATATTACTTAAAAGTAACATATACAAAATTTAATACTTATCTTGTTAATTTGTACGGTTTATAATTATGATCGTATTGTAGCTTTAGTGCTAAAGTGCATTATTATTGCATTCAATACATTATTATTTTTAGGGGGGCGCGATAAAAATTATGATTGAAAATTGGGTCGCCAGTAGAGAAAGTTTGAGAACCACTGGACTAGAATGTATCAATGATTTTGTATTTCACTTTTGTCTATTATCATGATTCTTGCAATAGTTTTTCTCTTGTATAAAAAGTCAGATTATTTGAGGTAGAGCATTATTTAACAAAATTCGTACAATCATGATATAAATTAAAAACTACATAAATCTTTACATTTTTAACCTATTATTTGATAAGCAAAAATACTTGCTTAAAGTACTCGACTACCCTAAAATCATGATTTTTTTTTTTTTAAATTGACAAGTTTTTTATGATTTTGTTTTATATGCCATCTTATTAGCTTAAGAAAAATACCAAGTTTTTTATTTTCCATTCACTGGAACAAAAACTACAAGTGTTTTAGTAAAAGCAGATGTCATTACTTTACATAAGATGTCAAACTTTAAAATGTGTTTTTTTTTTTCGAAACGCTCAAAAGGAGACAGGAATTGCTCAAAAGGTTTTAAAAATAATTTGCTGAAATTTTTTGTGTATGTTCTACATAACAATAGAAATGTTATAACCTTCAGATTTATCAATCATTGTTTTATTACAGATTTTACACTTCTTTATGTGAATATAATCACTGTTTTTTTTCAAGTAATTTCATATAATAACCAAGATAAAGTGCTCTATTTTCTGTAAAAATTAAAATATCTCTTATCATGAAGGTCATTTAAAAATGAATAACATAGAAGCACATCAAAATTGAAAATTAGTTCATAAACGTTTGGTAAGTTTGTTAACGTTTGTAATTTTTTTTGTCAATACTTACCCATTTTTTTTCCATTTTAGTAGTTATAATTTATTTTTTTCTTCTTAATTTCAGCCTTTTTTTTTCTTAAAATATACTAAATAAATCTAAAAACCTCCATCCATTTTTTAAATAAAATTTGTCGCAAGTAGTCGGATATCCTAAAGCAAAAAAAAAAAAAAAAATGTAAATTATTTGCCTCAATAGTGGTCACTTTCCTTAGGTTTCATACAGACAAGTTAAAATCTTAAAAATCAAAAGAATTAAAACCCGTATGTAAAAAATTCATTTTTATCTAGTCCTTTCTAAAGTATGCTTTTTTTTTTTTCAAATATATGATGTTTTTAGAAAAATATTAAGTTTTTTTTTCCTTTTTTATTATTTAATTAAGTGTCATTTTATTTGGTTTTTCTTCTTTTAGAAGGTAGTTCAAGCCCCGATATTATTAAATCAATGCTCCTATCTACGAGATTTCATTTTCAAAAAAAGGGGGGTGTTCCTACACATATATATAGAAAAAGAAGTTTTGCAATTATATTTGAAAATCATTCGATTGCTTTGAAATCAGTAATTAAAGATTAAAAGCTCGGATGAGAAACAATAACTGGAGTGAAATATTTAATTGTAAATTAAATTCAGGTTACCGTAAAATCCGGCGTATAACGCGCACTTTTAACGTAAAAAATAAGCTCGAAAGTTAAGGGTGCACGTTATACGCCGGGTATAAAAACGATACTCTTAAAAATTACAAAAGAGATGAGCATAAAAATAAATTTACTTCTGCATGTATACAAGTACTGTTTATTTAAAAGAAATGACTTGCCTTATGAACTAAAAGAGTTGTAGTTCTAGAAGTATACTATTTTTTCAAATGTCTGGAATAAAACCTAGAATAAATGACTTAAAAACATAACAGCAATGCATAGTAATATTTCAGGTTTCTTCGTAAAAAAGGGAGTGCGTGTAATATGGCGCTTCAAAGTATAGGTGCGCTTTATACGCTGGATTTTACAGCAATTACAACCGAACACTGAATTCTTGATTTTGAGACGAAATTTAAAAAAAAAACAATTGTATTAAAACTATTATAATTATTATGCATAGTAGCTTTTTAACTTTTGTGCAGTTCATTAAGATCATTGAAAAATATTGCCTTTAAAATTGTATAAAATGTAAATTGTATAAATTGTAAACTCCCCTGAAAAATCGTTAATATTAATAATAATCATAATCATAATAAATTGTATACAAATTCGGGATGTAAACTATAAGACAACTTCTCTCTCTCTCCCACGAAACAAAAACCTCTGATGATTTATAAAAATAAAAACTAAAAAGAATATAAAATGAAACAACGGAAAAGAAAAGGGAAAACTGGAGTTAGTTTATTGCCCGTCTCACTTCGGGATTCTTCCAGAATTCCTGGAGTTCTTTGTTCGCCCTTCTATATTAAAATCCCCAAACGGCCTTTCATCAACAGGAGGCTCATCATCTCCCCGTCTGCACTTCTCTCAAATCGAGGAGAGAGGCTTTCAGGGAAAACACTCATTCTCTCAGAAATCGCATGCAAATCGACTTCCGGATTACCCGGAAGCTTAAAGAACACTGGAATCTCATTGGTCGACTTTCTTTCTTTTTAAACGATTAGTCAATGGAGAAGAGTGTGAATGGCGAGTTATTGACATTGGAAGGCGAGATTAAATGGACAATATTTGCGAAGAGGAAGTATGTGAAGTTCTATTTTGTTTTGTGTTGAAGAAAGAGAGTTTGCTGACGCGCTGGACTTTGCTTTTTCTCATACTTCAGTAAGAAGAGCCGAGTTGTACAACGAAATGCACTAAATCAGTTGAGGTTATGCTAAAAATTACATTGTTTGATTTCAGTATTATCTTTTATTTCACTAGTGCTCTTCCTGTTAGTACATAACCTTTCAAAAAATTATTTTTCAATAAGTGAATAGAGAACGTATTATTTTCTGGTGTTTTATTTATCAATTTATTACTGTACTGACTCTCTCATGAGATGACTCATATTTTCACGTAATGAACAAATCATCATTGAATGAACATTATCAATGTAGTTAATTACGCCGACCTTCATACGGTTCATATGGCTTTTATAGCTTCTACAGCTTGTATAAATGATGCTTACGTATTATAAGATAAGATAACTTGCCAATTTAGCAACCCCGATTTCCTATCTATCGCACGCATTGAACTGGCAACCAGGTGCTTCGTTTCCTATAATGTCGCCAATAGGTTGCGGTAATACTTCAGTACCGTGTATAAATCATGCTGCTATAAAATTTTTGATATATTTATTAAAATGAGTTTTTATGAAAGGTAATACATTATATTAACATCAAAATTGTATCTACCATTTTGTTTTTAGAAAAAAAAATTATGCATTTCAAATAGAATACATTTACCTTTTTCTTGAAAATGAAAGCGATTGAATAGATAGAGGGAGAGTTTTATTAACGTTTCACTTTTAAGCAACAAGCGAGCTATTGGTGACGGACCTCGTAATTTTGAATAACGGTCAAGTGACGAGAATGACACCTGAGCTGGGGTTCTTTCTCCAAACTACCCCTACCCCGCCAACGGGAGGACTTCGACTTTAATAGATTAATGCACACCAACCCCTCTACATGGTGGGTCTTCAGTGGAACCAGGACTCGGATGCGCGACACGCTGACAATGAGTTCGTGACCAAAACTACAGGGCTACTGGAGCCGCATTGAATAAATAGAAATAAACATATTAAAAGTGTATACTGCTGACTCTCTAACAATATGGTCTAACCATTTAAAAATCTATTCAAATCTGAAAGTTCTGTTTCAAGAAGACCCGTTTCAGATTGTACATATGTTTAACAACTTTCGTTGATCATTTTCTATTCCTTGATTAACATGTAAGATCAATATAGCGATTTATCGTAAGCCTAATTATCAGAATGCGTAACTCCTTCTGGGGAACTAATTTGACGCAGTAGTGCTACACGCCAAGTTATTGTTTATGTTCGCAAAGATGAGCTATAACATTACAATATGGTTGCCTTGATATTTGTATCGTGTAGTAATGTGGTTGCCATGGACTGCTTAGCACAATTAAGGAATCGCTCCAAGCAATGCTTGGTGCGTAGCACTCCTATATCAAATTTAGTTCCTTTGTGGAGTTACGCATTCTGATAATTAGGCCGACGATGTATTGCTGCTATAGCGGATAACGTTGTTCTGATGGATGATAATGCTCATCTTCATCGAAATGCGCTTTTACTCAGATATCACTATGATCTGGGGACTAAGCGAGTAGAGTGGAGTAACCATTTCGCCTGATTGAAATCCGAGAGGAAACAACGTTAGTACTTTTTATTTCTAATGGGGCTGCTGATTGGTGTTTTACCATTGCAGATCTAGTACATTCCCCAAGAGCTGGTACCTTTTCTTTAGTGTGACACCATATAAATGGAATATCAATCACCGCAGGTAATTTTGACGTCCAGTTTACTCCCTAGAGGAAGCACCTGAGCACTGACGATGCAAAACTGCTCTTGGGAAATTTTTTCGAGAGCACTCAAGGGATCTTTTACATGCCACATAATCTCGAAACATGGACGCTGTCGATTTTCTGCATGATGAAAATCAAACGACTTAATCCGAGATTGAACCCGTAACCTTGGGCATACATTTTTTCCTATTTATTCATTAATTAAATTTAATTCATGAATTAATATTTGAAAAAAACTGTATTAGCATCAAGTGTCATCCACTACAAGTTTAAAAAATTGTATTTGAACTTGAGTGGATGAATAAAAATTATTTTATTAATGATTGAAAATTTGAACAAGAAATATGTATTTATAAATAAATAAATATAAGGAAAGATTGAACTAAAATAGTAGGAATTGAAAAAAAATGATCCATTCAGTTAAGATTCCAAATTGGGATACAGCACTTGCAACTTTTCTATCATAACAATTGTTGCCAATTTTTTTAATTCCTTAATGACTTAAAAAATTCAAGCTAATTTCACTCTTTGTTCTAAAATGAGTAAGCTGCCAAATGGAACAAATTAAAAACTCAAAGGAAGACTTTTTTTTTATCAACTAACTCAATTAGAATTTGTTTTCATTATGTAAATTAGCACTTAATATTCTAAAAGAAACAGGGTATTTCAGAATCTTGGTGTTTAAGTATGTTAGCTATTATATAGGTCTTAATTAATCAATAACGCATCTGGAATTAAAAGACATGTAAAAAACTGTAACCATGACAGAGATGCTGACAAAAGCATGCCTGTTTTTTGTTGTGTGTTAATGTCACAGCAATGTATTTGCATAGAACAAAATAAATGTTTTCCTCCTTTCATGAATCATTAACAACGCAGAAAAGAAATGGATTATCTGAAGCGGAAATGAAGCTCTGAAACAGATGTTTGTCTTTTGTTTCTTTTGAACTCCTCTGTGTTACGCTAGAAGGTATTATTAGGCAAGTTTCCTTGTAAGAAATACTGAGTTATTCCATGCAAATATATGAATTGAACGAGTTACGTGTGAATGAAATCAAATTAGAACAAAATTATTAAATTGTAATTATTTTTGTAATGTAAAATGAAAAATTAACATAAGCCATGACGATAGGCTCTTTTATTTCAGGGGTGGCCAACCTGTGTCACGGTGGAGTTGTAAAAGTGGTCCAAAAAATCAAAAATTTGAATAAAATAAAAATAAATATTACATATTTTTTTACAATTTTATTTGAATACACTTGTCTTAGAGAAAAACACCCTAAAAATTTTGGATCAGCAAATGCTTGTGAATAAATGTCTGTTTTACCCCAAGCTTCAGGGGCCCCAAAATGCATAAACAAAATCTTAAAATGTTAAGAAGCTCCAATAAAGAGCTCCCAAGGAAGTTTGATGCAAGGTCCTTTTAGGACTAGCTACCCCAGTGTAGATACGCCCCTGAAAAACCTATTTTTGCTAGTTTCTTCAAGCTAATCCTAAAATACATGACTTGGTTAAAAAAAGCTACAATTGCAAAAGCCACAGTAAGTACTGATTATTTAATAATTTTCTAAAATATAACATTATTGACAATAAAATCTAAGCTTGAACTTTTGTCTTACTTCAGTGTTTCTCAAACTTTCAATACTGGCAACCCAATTTTCAATCATAATTTTTGTCGCCCCCCTGTACAACAATAATGTAGTTTCTGCAATAAAAATGCACTTTGAGAAGACGCTAAAGTTACAATACGATCTTAATTATAAACCGTACAAATTAATACGATAAATATATTAAATTTTGTGTATATATAAATTTTAAGTAATATATATTTTAAGAAAAAATTACTTAAAATATATATTACTTAATTATTATTATGTTATTTTTCTTTCTCTAATTTTTAAATTGGAACAGATCGCAAAAATGATACAATTAATTAAAGATTTATTTCCTTCAGCATTCATTTCTCAAAGTACAAATGTCATTAGAAAAATAGTCTAGTCTATGTTGCTCTCTATCATATCCATCACATCTGGCATTATAGGGTACGTTTGCGTGAGTTGGGCAACCTATCGGACGTCTGCGCAAAACATGTAAAAATACAATTCCAGTCAGTTATGGTCGACTTGATACTCCTATAGCTACCGAATCTAGCTTGAATATGCATTTTTTTAAATTTTTACATTAATTGTAAATCACGGTAATTAAGTATTTACGGCAGTAGATTAAAAGAAAATCATACATACATTTTTAAGTCGTAAGCAAACATTCGATGATAATAAAGAATCAACAAGTACACAGACGAACGAGCATGATTCCGAAAATTAAATCAAGGCGATATTCTCAAAAATACTTCAATTTTGGATTTACCACTACTAAAGTAAATGATGGGGGGAAAAGCCCCAGCTCGATATGTGTTAAAACTTACAAATCTGTAGAACAACATGTGAAAGTTGTTTTTATAACATGTAAAATCATTTAGCTATGTTGGCAAAGAATTTTAAAAAGTATTTTCTGGATGAGGACAGCTTGTCAGCAAGTTACGAGGGGATTAGGGATCTATTTCAAGATACTCCAGAAGGGCTCTCAACTTCCGAAGAAGAAATCTTCTTAGATTTCACATCCAGTGAAAAATTAAAAAGCAATTTTGTAATAAATCACTCTTTGAATTCATTGAGGAATTATACTGAAAACAAAAGCACTTCGTATACTATTACCATTTTCAACATCCTACCTTTGTAAAACCGAATTTTCTGCGGTGAATGCTTTGAAGACAAAATATAGATCTCAGCTAAATATAGAAAAATAACTCTTTAAATGTCAACTTCTGATATTAAACCTTCCTTTGAAAAACTTTCCTCTAAAAGACAATCCCGTGGAAGTCCCTAATAATTATTAAACTTGTTCTTAATTTAGTAATAAGAAATTATTTATAAAATACCTTCTTCAGTACTGATACATTAAACGTATACTGGCTGAAACACAGACTCTTCGCACGAGTTCATTTTTTAAAAAATAAAACATTATTCTTGATATAATAGCTGAACTGTAAAGAGAGTAAAACTGCGTGCACGACATTGTATACAAAAATGTAAAATGATTTTTTTTAGATAAATGCTATAATTGTAAATAACTGTTTAAATAAACTGTAATTTTAAACCTCACATAATTAGCATTTAGAATTAATGTTAAATAATGAAAAAGAGTATAAAATTCCGATGACGAATAATTGTGTTACTTTTTAACATTTAAAGCGAGAAGACTTCAAAATGTTTTAACCCGGGAGCAGGCGCGTACTCGATACTAACGCTAATGGTAGTGCGGGGGGACTCAGTCACCCCACTCATTTGTTTATAATTATTTTTACTGTACACGATACAAATCGGAATTCTAGTGAATATTTTAATTTATAGAAAGTATACTTACCTTCTTTCAAGGACTATTCAATTCTTTGATGATCTAAGAAAAAATCCCATAAAACTGAACTAAAAGGATTCAAAAAGATAAGACCATAATAAAGGACGCACATCAGAGACACTTTTCACTAATATTACAGAAATGTTAAATCAATCGATTCTTTTTCAAATATCGTAAAACTCTATTATTTACAATTTCCCTAAGCGAAAAACAAACGCATAAAAGATGGGACGGAACTAATATTGAATAACTATACCATAAGTTTGAAGGTCAATCAAATGATTAGCAAACGTACTATGTAGCCTGGCTGAAAAGTGAATCATGCCTTCCTTTTCTTTTTCTACAACTAATGTACAGTATTTCAATAATAATTATAGGGATGAATTGCTTATCTTCTTAGAATTTTTCTCAGGGTCTGGGTTTCGTTTTCTTTTAACGAGTAATATTTTATGTTAAAACGTAATAAAAAAATCTCTCTTTGGGGAATTCAGCAAATTAAACAAAATGTTTTTTTCTTTAATTTGGTTTTGGGATCAAAGATAGCTATTTGATGACGGAAAAAAGCCAGATAATAAACATAAATTATGTCAGTGTTGTTGTGTGTATTTTTTTTATTATTATGGAAGAAAGCATTATGTTTTACTTCTCTTTCCGGTTATTTTTTTTAAAAAAATCTTTAAATTTTCGATATGCTCGCGCCCTCCCCAGGGGGCGCACCCCACACTTTGAGAAACACTGTCTTACTTATTATATTCTTTTAAAATCCCCACTACTTAGACTTCTATCAAAAAAAAGTGTTTCTCGCGTAAAAATCCGTAATAAGCTTAAAAGTAACATTTTATCACACGCATTATTTTTTTTATTAGGAAGTAACACTCTCTTCCCAAAAAGGTTGGTCACCTCTGTGTGTTCTATTTAATAAAAATATTCCTTTTTCACTGTAAATACATTTGCAGATATGTTGATTAAAAAATTATATAGAAACTAGATTTATTTTATATAAACTAATATTCAACAAATATTCCAGTTTTGCACTTACTATTATGGTTAGAATTTTGAGAGCAAGCAATTTTGTTTTTTATAATGATTGATTAACAATAGAACTGCTAATTTATTTCTCTTAGCAGAAGGTACAATATATTTCGCAAGAAAGATTTGTATTTGTGTGTTTCAAAAATTGTCCCTCGGAATTTTTCGAACATCAGATCCAATTACTTTAGCTTTTGTTTCAGTACCTAATTTATATCTGTTTTGGAATTTATAGGGACTTGTTAGAGGATATTACAGTTTCACATTCACACTTTGTAATTTCATTATAAGAAACAAATTAATTGAAAACATAGCCAACGCAAGAAAATTATTGTTATAAACGAAATTACATTTTTTTTATTCGTTTAAATTATAGTATCTAAAATCTTATATATCTGTTTTATTTTTTAAAACTATAATATACTTATTAAAATCCAAATAGAATCAAATTTCTTTAAGAAAGAAGTATATATATGATGCATGCATTTAAAAATATTTCAATTATTTTGTTATCTTGTACGCAGTATTAGCTAAAGAAAAGAATATTAAATCATGCAATAACTTCAAAAAAAATTCTACATTCACTTTTAAACAACTTCTTAGAATTCTTTTTCTACTTTAAATATAAGCATTTCAATTGAACGAAAATCGGAAATATAAATAAACTTGGAAAAAGATTCTTCTATTAAAATTAGAAATGTTATTATATTAAAACTTTGTATCATAACTTCAAACAGATAATCGAAGCAAAGAATAAGTAATATCGAACGTCAAAATAAAGTGAAAAAAAAATGCTTCTTCTAAGAACTGATGATTTACATAAATAAAAAAAGAAAGAACCACATAAAAGAAAATACCGGGGAAAACAGGAATAAATTTATTATCTCATCTCATTTCAGGATTTTTCCGGAATTCCTGGAGTCCTTTGTTCGTCCCTGGATATTAAAATCCCCAGACAACTTTTCATCAAAGGGAGGGCCATTATCGCATTACGCATGTCTGTCTCTCCCTCGAAATAAAAGAGAAGTTTTTGCAGCAACTATTCTATCTTTTCTAAATATCTCATTTAAGTTGTTCCAAAAATGCATTAAAATGCAAAAAAAAAATTGGGGTTCCATTGATCGTTACTCCTTTTTTACTTTATTATTTACTTGATTATTATTTTTACTTGATTTTTCGATAGAGACGAATGAACAACGGAAATATTGATAGTATGATTCGAAAAGCATGCAATTCTGGGTAAATTATGGATTCTAATTTGGATAATTAATTCTTAACTTTTCCAAAATTAATCTTTCCAATTTTTTTTAAAACAAGCAAGATGTGTTGCTTTCCCTGCAGCGATGCTCTCCTTGTGGGAAAATTGAGTTTTACAAGCAAAATTTACTTCCCAGCGTTCACTTGAAAAATAAAATTGTGGCAACCAAACAAGATGTGACCAGGGTCCATCAACAAATTTGCAGGAAAATACGATGTTGCCAAATAAACATCGAGAAGGCTCTAGAATCGACTCCTCTAGAAATTTCCATGAGAAATGATTTTTGACCTTTCTATGACCTTTGAAACACAAAGGTCGGGAGAGTTTGTGTGCGTTGATTGCGATAAGACACAGACACTTTATCTGCCTGAATTCATGATATTGGAATTGTTTAGAGAGTCATTTCTTGAACATTTTAAAGCTTGACTTTAACGAGTGCTACTTATCTTATTGTAAATAATCTATAATAATATTTATTTGTGTATATACTTCAATTTGTCTTCGTATACTCATATGTTTAACCTAGTCCATTAATAAATATGTTATTATTCAAATAATTGGAGTCTTCGGTTGCTTTTTCCCCAAGCAAATTTGTAAAAATATACTGTATTCCTCTCAACATTTTATCAATAGAAAACTTATTTTGTGATGCATTTCTTTTTCTATTCCTTTTTTCGACTAATAAACTAGTCATTCATTATTGGCCGTATAAACGGACTAAAGTACGTTAAATCCGTCTGGAACAAAGTCCTTACATTGGCGTGGTGTGGATGCTTGGAGAGGAGGGCAATGTGATCCTCGTTCCTTGACTGAGGTTCGAAATTATGAAGTCCATCGCCATTAAACCCCACTTTGATTTAAAAAGCAACATTTATTTTTTAAAAAACCAAAAATCATTTGACCACAAGTCACGGGTTCGAGTCCTGATAACTCCAATGACGCGTTATGCAATGAGGTTGGAGTCAGTTAAGTTTCTCTATGCTCAATGTTCTCATGTTAGCGTGGTTTGAGAAACTGATGCTTGACATATCACTGATGTTAAAAATTGCTTTTTTTTTTTAATCCTTTTAGGATTTAAGTAAAATTAACTCTCAGACTTAAATTAATAAGCAGTAAACAATTATTTTACACTTTTACAGAAACAGCTCCATTTGTTAACTCTTTATCTACCGATGGAACTTATTAGTACCACTCACTTTAAAATTACATAAAATAATAATTTTTAAGAATATTCTTCTGATACTCATATATACACTGCTCAAAACAATTAAAGGATATTGTAAGTTTTATATAAAATAAAGATATAAGCGAGAAAAAAAATTGCCGAAAACGGAAGAAGAGAATCACAAATGCAAAATTTTCTGATTTTCAAACTGTGGAGTATGCTAATTTTGAGTTCGACGTCAAAAACGTCGCTTAAGAGGCAGCGAATAAAATTTGACTTTCAACTGAAATGAAGACAAGGATGATCGGCATTCAGTGGCTGCTTTGTTTCGATGAGTACGATGTCTCAGCGAAGTCATTTAACGGATTCAGAAGCTTGGAGAGTTGTTGGTAGGTTAGAAGAGGGCCAAACTCAAGCCAAAACAGTGCAAGCCCTTGGAGTGTCATAAAGTGTGATTTCCAGGGTCTGGAACCATTTTTTGGAGACTGGAAGTGCGGGCCGAAGACCAGGACAAGGTCGTAGACGGAAAACAACGCCCAATGAAGATCGTTATTTAGTGTTAACGGCTCGGAGACACCGAAATATGAACGCTACTCTTCTCCAACAACACCTTCGCTCGGCTACTGGCACCACGGTTTCAACTCAGACTGTCCGAAACCGGCTCCATAGTGTAGGTCTGTATGCTCGCCGATCGATGGTATGTGTTATACTAACATCAAGACATCGTCGCAACCGCAGCGAGTGGGCAACAGAGCATATGAACTGTAGGAGAAATGAATGGAGCAATGTTTTTTTTCTGACGAGTCCCCTTTTTCTGTTCATCCGGATAATAGGCGTATTTTCATCTGAAGAGTCCGTGGCAGTAGGAATAATCCTGCGTTCGTGCACGAAAGTGTCAGATTTGGCGGTGGGGGAGTGTTGGTGTATGGTGGCTACTCCATTGACGGGCGCACAGACCTCTACATCATTCGAGACGGACCTCTGACTGCTCGCCGATATAGGGATGAGATCCTCAGACCTATTGTAGTCCCTTACGCTGCAGCAATCGGAGATGACTTCATTTTAATGGACGATAACTGCAGGCCACATCGTGCCAACCTGGTGGAGGATTTCCTTTTCGAGGAAAGAATCGTACGAATGGAATGGCCAGCGTGTTCTCCAGACATGAATAAAATAGAGCACATTTGGAACGCTCTAAGAAGACGAATTGCTGGCCACCAACCACCCCCACAAACTCTCCAAGAACTGGAAAGAGCTCTTCTGGAAGAGTGGGACAGAATACCCCAACTCGTGATTAATAGTCTCATTGACTCCATGCCTCAAAGGTGCTCAACGTTGCTGGCCATCCGTGGAAACCATAACCCTACTGCAAATGATTTCCTTTGAAGAAAACTCCTTTTCTTATTCTTTTTTCTCATATGCACAAATTGTGTTTTTTTCCTTTTGTACACAAATGCGCAATAAAATGCATTTTTTTCTGCCAAACATGTGTAATTTATTCTCATATAACCTACTACGTCTGTCGACCATGTATCAATCAGCTAAAAATTTTCCCAGCCACAAGATCCACCTAAAACCGCAATATCCTTTAATTATTTTGAGCAGTGTATATAGCAGGAATATTCTTTGAAACCATTCTACCATAATCTTTCAAGATATATGGTAGCATGGGCTCTATGATGAGTATTTTAGCGTTAAAGGCGAATAGTTTTATAGCAGATACCCCGTTTTCAGCGGATTGCGAAGATTATCATTTTTGTCCCGAAAAAAATAGTTGTTAAAATATGTGTCTTATTTTTTTTGGTATGATAAGGAAGACCTTAGAAGACTATTTAACTATTTATTTTAAGTGAACAGTGCAAATAATTAATTTTACAGTTGAATATATTTAATTAAGGGGACTTGGCACCCTTTGAGCAAACTTCTTTATTTACGTATTTAAAAATTATATTTTAACATCTTATACAATGTTTCTATTCAAGAAAATGTTACCAGATAAAAATTTTCATATATTATTCACACAATTTTAAAAATTTAAATTTTTTGAAGAAAATTGGGAAAATTTTAAAATTTTACTCCTTTTGTAAAAATTAATTTTTTGGCCTGAAATTTTTATAATATTTTTATGGATGTTCTTAACAACTTTAGGGATCGATTTTGAATAACTTCATTCGTTTTCGAGAAAAAAATAAAATGTTGATATACAAGCTAAAAATGAAAACGCCAACATGTCTTACATTTTATTTTTTAAAAAAGTATTCAGTTTATAGCAAAACGGATCCCTAATTTTATTACATGCTTTATTTTTAACACGCAGGAAAAAAATTGAAGTGATTGGTAAATAATTGTCGAAGAAGTAGCATTTTGAATGCACTAAGGTTTCGAAAAACACAAACTGAAAAAACCACTTTAAAGTTTATAATTCTGAAAAAAATAATTATTATAAGCTTAATTAAACTTAAAATACCACTTTAAGATATTACTTATACATTTTTCTTTAAAATAATTGCATTTTCATATTTTTTCAACCCACACATTTTTATAAATGATCAACTTTTAGAGAGTACTAATTGCACAAGAAAATTCAAGAAAAACGTTAACAAATTTTTTTTTCTGTCACGACAGAAATTTTAGCTGTTTTTCTTCTTATACTATTAAAGTATTACATTTGTATGAAAAATATATCAGGAATAATAACTGAAATTATAAAATTATTAATATAAAATGCCTTAATTTAAAAATTTTACATGCACACATTTCACAAGGAAGAAATATTACATTATTGTAATGCCTCGGAAATATTCTGCTTTTAATACTACACATTCTTTTTTATAGTTATTATTTCTATTTATAAAATAGAATTTTTTTATCATAACGCATTTTTTAGCTTTTTTTTCTAAAAAGGGGGTGTGGCTGAATTGCATAATTTGTTTTCAAATGAAGTTTTATTCAACTTCTAACTTTCCGACATGCACAAGTGATATATCAATCGAAAGATAATAATGCAAAGAATAAGATTAAAGGAAAATAAAAAAAACGATAGGTTTGTGATTTTTAGGGTACCAAGTCCCCTTAAGTAACTGGCTTTAGCGGATTAAATTTCCCAAAGTTGAGTATTTTGTTTATGTGTATCTCTTAATTTTCAATGTAGTGATAAAAAAATATTGCATGAAAAAAACTGCAGTAAATCATAATGTGGTCGAAAAATATTACATCGATTTTTTTAACACCGTTAAAATCGTTCAACACGAAACGAGGCCACGGTAGCCGAATGATCAAGGTATTGGGTGGTGGCTGGCCTTGTCACGAGTTCGAGCCCAGTACCACTAAAGACCCGCCGTGTAGGGGAGCGATGCGCGTTAAATCTGTCGAGAGCTCAAACGTCCTCCCGTTGTAGGGGTGTGGTAGTTAGAAGAGGGGTGTGTCGGCTTAAGTCAGCCATCCGATATTGTGGTTGTTGACGCTGACTGCAGTAACGTAGAACCTTATTTCGAATCCCAGAGAAGAGACGGATGTTTCTAAATGTACAGTGCCTATATGGCATGGGGGCACACAGTTGAGCCGCATATCTTCTCGAGAGGTTAGTTGGAGGCCCCTAACCCCCTCCCATAAGCTTTTCTCCCTCAGAATTGGGGGCTTAACTGAATCAAATCGTACAGTCACCTGTATGGGGCTCAAAACTGCGGATAACGCGAAGTGTAAAACTAGCACGTTACTGGAATGAATTTCGTGGGCCTCGATCGGACTCCAACGATCGGGTGGCATTAGTAACATCAATAGTATATTAAAACTGACAAATAAGCAAAATCATAAGTGATATAATTTTAAAATTTAAATTTTTCAGACAAATTATATTTTGAAAAAAAAAATAACTTGGATTTATTTTGGTATCTAAAATATAGTACTAACATTGAATACACACAGAGTGAATACAAATGTTGGATCCGATTTTTAAAAATCATATTTTTGAAACTACTCCATATATTATAGTATGTGATACATGAATCTAAAGAGAAATACATAATTTTTTGTCTCCACCAACGATCAACAGCACATACAAGATCGTTAGGATTGAAATTCTAACATGGCGACAATGACAGGGCAAAGTTTTTACGTACTAGAGTATGCACGGGTTTTTTCAGATGTAAAGCATGTTTACAATACGAACAATGCATCACAGTTTGACGTCAGAAATGCCATGACAAGTGATTGTCATAGGAAATGTTGCCGCCGCGTAAGTCATAGTGCAGCCACCACCGACAGACGAAGGATTATCAGATGCGTACAAACAAATCCGGTGTGCTGGCGAGGTCATCTGAAAGGACATTGATCAGTACCGCGAGATCGTGCTACCGGCGTCTCCTACAAAAGCGATTTTAGGTGGCTCCAGAAGAAGAAATTCAAAGGATTCATGTTCAAGGTGCATGAAAGTTAAGTCACAAGTCCACTTCCCGGGTTAATTAGCATGGAGATGGGTGCGCACCGCAATCTAAAAATGTATTGGTGCACTAACATGTATGAACCACACGCTCTGGGGAGCAGTGGTCGGTGCTAACTGAAGCAACTCCAGGAGAAGTCGGAAATTTGTTACCGCCGTCTCCTACAAAAGCGATTTCTGGTGGTTCCAGAAGAAGAAATTCAAGGTATTGATTTTCTAGAGGCATGGAGGTCAAGTCACAGGTCCAATCCACCTCCCAGTATAAGTAGCGGGGAAGTGGGTGCGCACCGCAACCTAAAAATGTGTTGGTGCACCATCATGTATGAACCGCACATTCTGCTGAGCAGTAGTCGGTGCTCCCTGAAGCAACTCCAGGAGAATTCGGAAATTTGTATACGTGCAGGTTTCTGGAACCCTACCATGGTGCTCTAAACTCCATTCGTTTGACCACTTCCCTCCTCAGTTCTCATTGTTCTCCCAAAGACTACTATTATCGCGATTTTCACCTACAAAACGTGATTTGCGACCCCATGTTCTATGGTGATGTGTCATCTCCATGCTGTGTACTATCACACCTATGAATTTGTCGATTGAATTCGGCAACACCCTGTACACGGATCAGATTATATTCAAAAATATATGGGGCATAGATTTTTCACAAGTTTTTGTTGTTGTTCTTGATTCTTCTTTATTCTGTATTGAAATAATCATTTATTTCAAAGTGCAAATAATTATTTAATAATTAATAAGTACTTAATTGGAATTTACATCAACATGTTTTAAGAACTAATGAGTTAATAATATTAATTAATATAATTCTTTGATATATATGCGAGATTTATTTCAATACTCTTGAGCTATTACAGTCGGCATATCACAATGATGTGTTATGATAAACTACTAATTCAAAGATTGTCCAATTGATTCCGAAATAAGATAAGTAATCATCATCGTATATGCTGTATGTAAGTAGTATTAGTATTAGGCTACAAAATTAACTAAGGAAATAAACATTAAATCATGGAGAAAATGTGCTTGTTGATGTCACCGAATTTTAAAAAATTCTTGATTTAAATAACTTTTGTCGGAGCAAAAAAATATTATCAGGAAATGTAGAATGTGCCTTATGTAAACAGTTCATTCTAGTATGCTAAATAATTAACAATGTCTCTAAAACTTAAAAAGTTATTGACCTAAAACATTTTTAAATATCATTCATTCTCTGATAAAAATAATTTAATTGGGTCATTACAGAAAAAAATCATTTTTCACAAATAAAACCTTTTATTTTACTGAAAACAATAGGCATTCTAACTAAAGATTTTCTCTCAAATGAATAAAAATATTGATTGAATAGAAATCTTGCAACATTTCAACGAATTAATTTTATTCATCTTTTTGATTATTAGTGATATTTATTCTTTGTGAAATTCTTTTATTTAAAAATCTACTACTTTCTTACTAAGATTTCCCATTGTTGTTCGAAAAACTTAAGTTACATTTTATTTAACTCTGAATCAATTAAGTAAGCAACGATATCTGGATACAAATTGCAGATGAGAAAATTTTACAAAATAAATAAAATAACTTCAAAAATTGGTAAAGCAAATCAGTAGGGTATAAATTTCTTTTTCCAACATATCATGATTCCTTTGTTGAAGATTTTTACCCTACATTTAAAAAAAAATTCTGACATTTTAGTGCGAAAACAAATTTGTAATATAAAAAATAATTAATTTTCTACTTTTTTCTAAGCGAATTGAGAAATTTATTTTTTATATATGATTAAGATAAAGTATTTTTTTAGAAAGTTGCATCTTAAAATAAATACACACTTTTGCATTCATTGACAAATATACAACGGTGACCCAAAAAACCAAGAGCCTTGGAAAGCCATGGAAAACTCTGGCCTCTGTAGGTTCAATCTCGAGACACCTGGAGAGAGCCGAGGTTGTTGCACGCTTTCGCCTAACCACCGCCAGGACTTTTTGGAAGTATACCTCCACTGGATTGGCCTGGCTGCTGACGAGGCCTGCCCACTCTGCAGCCATGTCAGAATGGATGGCGACCACCTGCTCCAGTGCACTCGACTCGATGAATACCCGACTGACGTCATCGTCAGTCGGTACTGGGAGGCTCGGCCTCAAATAGTCAAGAAGAGAAGCACGGGTGTTGGATAAATAAATATATACACACATGACACACACACATTTATACATGTATAGTTCCTGAAGCTTAGTTTGCTATTATACTACTGAGGCCAACTTATTTTGGCTGATACTGTCTTGCTATATTTTATAATGGCCTTCCCCCATGGTTAAGCTGTCTCGTCATTTACTCGACCTAAATTTGTAGGAGGTAAAGATTGATGACTCAAACTAACCATATAATAAATCCAATTTATTATTACCAAATATAATAATCCAAGACAAGCAAACTATAAAGGGTAACTCTAGAGTGATATAACGATAGCTCAAAACACTATGTGAATAAGCACACGAAATCCTAATAGTTTAACTTTACTCAATGTTATGTTAAGAATCCTAACTTCTTTAATTTATTCTTATAGTTAAAGTCCGTCCTATAATCACGCGTTGAAATTCATATCCTTACCGTAACAACACCGCTTTCAGTGACTCAGCTCCTTTTCCTTCTCCTTACAATTATTAAACTTCCACTATACATATACTAATCTGCATATCATGGTTTCTTCTTGAGAGGGATGGCTGTGAAATAACTCGATTGCTGGCCCCAAATATTCTCCAAGAGGATTAATAGAAATTCACGTAAAGCCCCGTCACAATTTCTATACATTGCTTAGCTTTTTTAGATTAATGACAATTATGTATAAGAGATTATTCTGATGCGTATACAGGGTGTTGCCGAATTCGACCGAAAAATTCAGAGAAGTGATAGTAAGCAGTTTGGGGACAACAAATCACCATAGAACAGTTGGTCAGAAACCACATGTTCTGACCAACTGTTCTCCCAACTAGGAGTAATTCGCAAAAACAGTTATGAAGGATGCGATGTCGAGTGGAATAAAAAGGGTCAATGAGAGGTAAGAAATACATTTATTAAACGTAAAGCATATTTACAATATGAGCAATGCATCACACCTAGACGTGAGATATAAAACCGCAAGTGATTGTCACAGGAATTGTTCGAAGCTGTGGCCGCGTAGTTCAAAGCACAAGCCAACATCGACGAACGAAGGATTGTCGAACACGTTTAAACAAATCCGGTATGCTGGAGATGTGAGTTGAAGCGACGACGATACGTTCCATGAGATCCTCCACTGTAGCCATCAGCTTCTTATAGGCATGCTATTGCTATTTCAGGTAGTCTTAGATGAAGAAATCCAAGAGATTGTGCTATGGTACGGGCATTGCCTCCTCGGAAAGTGATCCTGGTACATTCTCTGTACTAGGCGTCCATTACAATCGGCTTGGCCGGATATGAGGCGTATATCTGCATAGTCCCCGTTCGCGTAATCCGACACTGTTACCAAATGCAGTTTAACACCCGCGCTTTATGCAACGCCTATCTGTGATAACTTATTATTCTTACCAGACGAGTGGGAAAGTGCCATAAATGCAGGTTTCTTCACCCCCACAGCGGTGCTCCAAGTCACCACATTACTTCCCCTCGTCTGGCTCATCGCCCTACCAACGGCTACTGTTATCATGATTTTCATCGAATAAAAATAGTTTGTGACCCCATTCACTGTGGTGATTTGTTGTCCGCAGGCTGCCTACTATTACCCTTTTGAATTTTCAGCAGCCTGGAAAAGCGACTCACTCACTCACTGACTAATCATGATATCTCCGGAACTATTAAACCTACAGATTTGAAATTTGGTAAGTAGGTTCCCTTCATGAAGTAGCCATCAGCTAGGAACGGATTTTGCAAAGATCGAACCCCAAGGGGCGTTCCGGGGGTTTAAGGGGCGTTATAGATAATTATTTCCATTATTAAACTATTAGATGTACAGTCTTGAAAAAAAAAACTCGGTACACAGATAACTTTCATAAAGTAGAGATTCCCTACATAATGATTTTTACGAAAATCAACCTCCAAGAGGCGTTGAGGGCGCTTAAGGGGCGTTATGCATAATTATTTCCATTTTTAAACTATTAGACGTACAGTCTTGAAATTTGGTAAGCGAATTCCTTTCATAGAGTAGAGATCCACTACGAAATGGGTTCTCTAAAATCGACTCCCAAGTGGCGTTGTGGAAAATTAAGAGGCGTTATAGGCAATTAACTCCTTTTTTTAAAGTATTAGACGTAAAATCTTGTAATTGAGTAAGAAGATTCCATTCATTGAGTAGAGATCCGCTATAAGATGGGCTTTGTGAAAGTCGCTACCTAAGTGGTGTTGCAGGGCATTAAAAGGCGTTATAGATAATTATTTCCATTTTTAAGCTATTAGACGTACAGTCTTGAAATTTTATAAGCAGATTTTTTTAATAGAGTACAGATCCGCTACAAAATGGGTTTTGTGAAAATCGACCCCCAAGTGACGTTGTGGAGAATTAAGGGGCGTTATATATAGGCAATTACCTCCTTTTTTTAAACTATTAGACGTAAAATCTTGAAATTCAGTAAGATCCATTCATTGAGTAGAGATCTGCTATAAGACGGGTTTTGTGAAAATCGTTTCCTAAGTGGCGTTTCGGGGGCTTAAGGGGCGTTATATATAATTAATACCATTTTTAAACTATTAGACGTACAGTCTTAAAATTTGGTAAGCGGATTTATTTCATGGTGTAGAAATCCGCTACAAAATAGTTTTGGAGAAAATTGATCCCCAAGGGTCACTGAGGGGGATTAAGGGGCGTAATAGATAAATATTTCCGCTTTTCAAATAATAGCCCCTCCTGCTTTAAAATTAGAAGGTATGTTCCGTTCATGGAATAGAGTTCTTTTTGCAAAGAGTTTTGCGAAAACGGACCCCCAAAGGAGTGGGGTTGCGAGGGATTAAGGCGTGTTACAGAAAAATTCCTGTTTTTGAATTTAACCCATTTACTTGAAATTTATTGAGCATGTTTCTTTAGTTGAATAGAGTTCCACTAAGAATGAATTTTACGGAAATCAACTCCAGGGGGAAGCGGGGAAAGTTATTGGGGCGTATTGATAGACAAAATTCCCGTTTTCGAACTGCTAAGACTATAATAATAAAATTTGATTTGCATGCTTCTTTTTTTTTGTTGTTGAATTGGAATCCACTAAGAATGCTCTCAACGAGGTATTGATGATGAAAATTCCGTTTTTGCTCTGTTAGATTTAGATTTGAAACTAAACACGCATGTTTATTTTATGGATTAGAGATCCACAGAAAGTTGCTTTGGTGGAAATCCACTTTATTATTAGGTTAAGTGAGCGCAAAAAATCTTTCTATTTCTAATTTAGATATAAATAGAAATTAGATATTTTAATGTATGTCCTTTTTATATCAAGAGGGGAGAGTTACAGCTAGAAATATTTATTTTTCAATACAATCGCGCGAATTCTTAATGCTTGATATCAGTAATTCATATATATGTAAACAGTATACATTTATACAACATCGTTAAATACCCAGTGAAGCGGGTGTGGGTAACGGCTAGTACTATATATATATTCTATAATCTCAATAATCCCAAGTGATATTGATTGATCTATCATATGGTAAGATATTGATATATATTTATTTATCCATCATCTTATATATTGCTAAAGGGAAGAAATATCTTACGGTTACAACTTTCACTGTATTTTTCTCTCCCCCTCCTTTCTTCCTTTTTAACTTCCCCCTTTTTTAATATAACAGTTTTTCTTATTATGCTATTGTTACGTATTCCACCCAATCATGGCCCATGAAATTCATTTTAACAAGGGGAGAAGAGGAAGGGCTAGATTATATATCTACCGTTTTGGCCGCAGTTTTGAGCATCATGCACCATGTCTCCATTACATCACAATTTTTAGAGCAAGCCTTTCAGGGGTCTTTCATCAAACTCTCTGAAAAGAATTTTCCACTTGCTCAATATTTAGAGTGTCCTATGCCGCATATTCACTATACATTTACAATAATCGTTCCTTTTCGGCGATTCGAACCCGATCCCTTCGTCACAGCAGTCAGCATCACTAACCACAATCCCATCAGTAAAAAGTCATGTCTGTAAGATTTTATGGTAAATGAACAAAAAATACGACCCATAGCAAAAGTAATAAGAAAATAGCAAAGTTCGTCATAATCTATTTTTTTATTAAAAAATATATTGACAAATCGCTTAAAAAGTCACTACTATATAAAGCCAAGGAACATTAATATAGTTTTTTAATCAAATTTTTCTGAACAGCTAATTAGTGAAAAGCCAAGACACATGCCTAGAACAACCAAATAACCCTACCCCCAAAAACATTTCAAGAAAAATTTGATTAAAAATATTGGCACAAGATGATTTTAAAGTTGTTTTGCGACTTTAATCTTATATCATCTTTGACATTACAAATCATACGTTAAATACATCTCGAACAGAAATTAATCTGAATTGTACTAGCATTTTCCTTCTACTTTTTACTTTTGTACAAGAATATAACTTTCTTACACATTTCCTGCACTTAAATTAGTAAGTCCTTTTGTACAACAAAGGGAATAATTATTTCTAAATGTTCCCTGCAATTTTAATTAGGTATATAAAGTAATGCGAACACGTAATACATATACATGGTATGTTCAAAAATTATATACAATTTTTAATTTTCCCGCGTACAGTAGAAATTCTAATACGACGCCACTGTACACAGTGGGATCTGACAACTTAATTATATATATATATATATATATATATATATATATATATATATATATATATATATATATATATATATATATATATATATACGTGCTTAAATTTCTTCCCTTCTTTCCAGTGTACCAGTTGTTTCCTGCAGACAATCGAGTGAGGCGTTGTTACAAGTGTTCGTCGGATTTTTATTTCTTTAAAGATGACTACACGACTTGAGCAGAGGTACTGCATCAAATTTTTTGTCAAAAGCTTGGGGATTTTCTAAGTGAAACAATTCGAAAGAGTCAGTAAGTGTTTGGAGACAATGCAATCTACCTGGAGAGAGCTACATTACAGCCAGGCGATATATTCTAACTTAGTCTATCTGACCATAAACGTTAATAGATAACAAAGTTAGTTAACTTTAATGAATGTTAATAATTCAAAAGTTGCGTGTATTTCTCGGACCTCCTATTCCGGTAAACCCGTTCGATATTGAGCTGAGTAATTGATTAATTTCATATTTCGTAATTTAATTTATTAGTGAAGGTAAATCTCTTTGACGTAGACATATAGTTGAATATTTGTAATTAGAAGGATGATATTTGAACTAAATGAATAAATATAATTTGTTATTATACAAATGGCGTCTTATCATTCTTTGCCTCGAGTTAATCTTAGTGTCCAGGGTGGAACCCAGGGGGTTCTCACAATTGCACTAAGCCGATGTGTGACGAGCACCGAAATAAACTAATGTAGAATGAGAAAGGATTCATTCACCATTTTCTCTACAAGCAATTTAGTGTGATCATGCACGGAGTGTCTTCGAAATTTGTTCCCAAGCTTCTATCGGTGGTACAAAAAAACTCCTCCATCTTGTTGCTGCACAAGACCTACTGTAAGCTATTATTGCTGAACCAGGCTTCTTGCGACTTCTAGCTGTTCCCGTAGATGAAAATTCCATTGGAAGAATCCCGTTTTCAGAATAGAGATGAAATAAGACAGAACACGACGGCGGAGTTAAACGTCCTTCTAAAAAAAGTCTTCCAGAAGTGTTTTCGATAGTGGAAGGAATACTGGGTTAAAATGTGGAGAGATGCAAGGGGCCTGCTTTGAATTTGATTTTAAGATCCTAATCCCACAAAGTAACTAAGATGTTTCTTCAAGCCAAAGATCGGATATTTTTAACAGATATTGTATATTACCGATGCTCACATATTATGAAGAAAAATAAATTACAGTCAAATATTACAGTAATGTTAAAGCTAAGTAATAACATACTTAACTTTAACATAATTAAGTAATAAAAATGGCAGACTCTAATCAATTAATTTATTTTATTAACTAGGAACTATTAACAAAACAATATATAATATAACAATACTCCTCAATATAACTATAATATATAATTTAACATATATCAGTGTTTCTCAAACTTTCAATACTGGCGACCCAATTTTCAATCATAATTTTTGTCTCGCCCCCCTGTACAACAATAATGTATTTAGTGCAATAAAAATGCACTTTGAGAGAGAGACGCTAAAGTTACAATACGCTCTTAATTATAAACCGTACAAATTAATACGATAAGTATATTAAATTTTGTGTATATGTAACTTTTAAGTAATATATATTTTAAGAAAATTACTTAAAATATATATTACTTACTTATTATTATGTTATTTTTCTTTCTCTAATTTTTAAATTGGAACAGATCGCAAAATGATGTATTTAATTAAAGATTTATTTCCTTCAGCATTCATTTCTCAAAGTACAAATGTCATTAGAAAAATAGTCTAGTCTATGTTGCTCTCTATCATATCCATCACATCTGGCATTATAGGGTACGTTTGCGTGAGTCTGGGCAACCTATCGGACGTCTGCGCAAAACATGTAGAAATGCTTTTCCTCGTACAATTCCAGTCAGTTTTGGTCGATTCGATACTCCTATAGCTACCGAATCTAGCTTGAATGTACATTTTTTTTTTTTTTTTAAATTTCCACGTTAATTGTAATTCACGGTAATTAAGTATTTACGGCAGTAGATTAAAACAATATCATACATACATTTTTAAGTCGTAAGCAAACATTCGACCATAATAAAGAATCAACAAGTACACAGACGAACGAGCATGATTCCGAAAATTAAATCAAGGCGATCTTCTCAAAAATACTTAAATTTTGGATTTACCACTACTGAAGTAAATGATGGAAAAAAAGCCCCAGCTCGATATGTGTTAAAACTTACAAATCTGTAGAACAACATGTGAAAGTTGTTTTTAAAACGTGTAAAATCATTTAGCTATGTTGGCAAAGAATTTTAAAAAGTATTTTCTAGATGAGGACAGCTTGTCAGCAAGTTACGAGTGGATTAGGGATCTATTTCAAGATACTCCAGAAGGGCTCTTAACTTCCGAAGAAGAAATCTTCTTAGATTTCACATCCAGTGAAAAATTAAAAGGCAATTTTGTAATAAATCGCTCTTTGAATTTGGGGTAGAGGTGGATGAGGAATTATCTGTACTGAAAACAAAAGCACTTCGTATACTATTACCATTTTCAACATCCTACCTTTTTCAAACTGCATTTTCTGCAGTGGATGCCTTGAAGACAAAAATATAGATCTCAGCTAAATATAGAAAAATAACTCTTTAAGTGTCAATTTCTGATATTAAACCTTCCTTTGAAAAACTTTCCTCTACAAGACAAGCCCGTGGAAGTCCCTAATAATTATTAAACTTGTTCTTAATTTAGTAATAAGATTGATTGATTGAATATTAACGTCGCACTGTTCAGCTGCACGAGGGCTTTTGACGACGGACCACGTAATTTTGAACCATGGTCAAGTGACGTGGATGACACCTGAGCTGGCACCCTCTCTCCAAACTACCACACCACACCAACGGGAAAACGTTTCAACTCTCAACAGATTTAACGTGCATCGCTGCCCTACACGGCGGGTCTTTAGTGGTACTGGGCTCGAACTCGTGACAAGGCAAGCCATGATCCGATACCTATACCACTCGGCTACCGCGGCCAAATTCAGTAATAAGAAATTATTTATAAAATACCTTCTTCAGTACTGATACATCAAACGTATACTGGCTGAAACACCGACTCTTCGCACGAGTTCATTTTTTAAAAAAATAAAACATTATTCTTGATATAATAGCTGAACTGTAAGGAGAGTAAAACTGTGTGCACACGACATTGTATACAAAAATGTAAAATGATTTTTTTTTTAGATAAATTCTATAATTGTAAATAACTGTTTAAAAGAACTGTAATTTTAAACCTCACACAATTAGCATTTAGAATTAATGTTAAATTATGAAAAAGAACATAAAATTCCGATGAAGAATAATTGTGTTACTTTTTAACATTTAAAGCGAGAAGACTTCAAAATGTTTTAACCCGGGAGCAGGCGCGTACTCGATACTAACATTAATGGTAGTGTGGGGGACTCAGTCACCCCAATCATTTGTTTAGAATTATTTTTACTGTACACGATACAAATCGGAATTCTAGTGAATATTTTAATTTATAGAAAGTATACTTACCTTCTTTCAAGGACTATTCAATTCTTTGATGATTTGAGAAAAAATCCAATAAAACTGAACTAAAATGATTCAAAAGTACAAGACCATAATAAAGGACGCAAATCAGACACTTTTCAATTGTCCTACAGAAATGTTAAACCAATCAATTCTTTTCCAAATGTCGCAAAACTCAATTATTTACAATTTCCCTAAGCGAAAAGCAAACGCATAAAAGATGGGAGGGAACTAATATTGATAATAACCATACCATAAGATTGAAGGTCAATCAAATGATTAGCAAACGTACTATGCAGCCTGGCTGAAAAGTGAATCATGACTTCATTTTCTTTTTCTACAACTAATGTACAGTATTTCAATAATAATTACAGTGGTGAATTGTTTATCTTCTTAGAATTTTTCTCAGGGTCTGGGTTTCGTTTTCTTTTAACGAGTAATATTTTATGTTAAAACGTAGTAAAAAAAATTCTCATTGAGGAAATACAGCAAATAAAACAAAATGTTTCTTTTTCTTTAATTTGGTTTTGGGATCAAAGATAGCTATTTGATGACGGAAAAAAAAGCCAGAGTATAAACATAAATTATGTCAGTGTTGTGTGTATTTTTTTTTATTATGGAAGAAAGCATTCTGTTTTAATTCTCTTTCCGGTTATTTTTTTTAAAAAAAATCTTTAAATTTTCGATACGCTCGCGCCCCCCTTGTAGGGTCATCGCCCCCCTAGGGGGGCGCACCCCACACTTTGAGAAACACTGACATATATGCCTCGAAAAAAAAGTAATAATACTCCAAATAATTTTCGTTTTTATTTCAGTTGATTATTTGAACATAAGCAAAGGTATAAATATATAAAAAAAATACTATGATAACCAAAGTATAAAAAAACTACTATGATAACCAAATTGTTTCTGGTTGAAATCCTGAACAATTAGTTTTATTTATATTTAAAGTAATATTTTAAGAATAAAAGCAAATATTTTCTTCATCCTTTTAGGGAATTATTCTGTCACAGGACATGGTTTGATTTTTACTAAATTAGGTGCACGAGTGAGTATCCCAAGGGGAAGTATGTATTGACAACAAAAAAATATTTTCCATTACTATATTAGATTTTCAATGTCTGGTAAACTATTTTTCGAACCAATAAAAGTAAAGTTATATCCAAATCAAACAAAATACATTAACGGAATTACTTCTATATTTTTTTGATGAAATCAATACTTACCTCTTGACAATTTTATTTCCTTCTCAAATCACGTAGTATACAAAATTGTCTATTGTTATATAAACTTCATTCTCCAAACTTACATTTTTGCAAACCCAAACGTATTTCTTGAGAAAAATACATACAATACTAAAATGTATTACTTTTGGGTTTTTTTTTTTTTTTTTTTTTTGCTTTTTGAATCAGATTTATATATTTTTATGTAAATTAAATCCAATAGTTTTGAAAACCTGAAACATCCTCTTTGAAATCAAATTTATCTTTATGTCCGCCGAAAAATAAAAAACTTTTTCTACAAAATAAACACTTTTTCACGCACAGGTTCGGTGCAGGTTCTGTTCGATGGTCTACAGCAGCGGTTGCCAAACTTTCAGACGTCAAGGATCAGTAAATTCATAATTTAAATCCCACAGACCACTAATAGGATTTTTTGAATGTTAAATATGTTTATTAAAAAAGATGTGATTTAAGAACGCAATTAATGCATCTTAAGGCTGTTTTCGGCTAATGTTAAAGAATAGGACCCTAATTCAGAATATTTTTCAAATAAAAAAGTACTGAAACATTAATATTATATTTTGGTTTCACTATCCTGTAGAGAATCACTTTTATTTTATCATACTACTCCTTTTTATTCGAGTTGACACATTTTTTCTTTTATAAAATGTGTTTCGCAATTTTTCTCCTAAACCGTAATGCTAAAGGAGCTATTTTTTTTGCGTGTTAAAAGGAAAAACTAATTATTTATGAAATATTTGGAAATTTTAAAAGCACTATATTGTAAACAAATGCCTGAGTTACATAAATCACAAATTCTTATAAAAATTCAGGCATTTTTTCTGTCCGAAAATGGGCTCCGCGTTATGTTAACGCTCTTGTGTATATGGAGAAACAGCCTTAAAACATAGCTTAACGTGATAAGTGAGTCTATTCCACTATTTGCTGGGTAGAGTAGCGTTTCTCAAACTGTAGGGCGCACCCCCTAGAGAGGCGTGATAACTCTAGAAGGGGGCGCGAGCATATTGAAAAGTCGAAAACAAGAGATTATTTTAAAACAAATTGTTAATTTATAGAAAGTTAGCAAACGAAATACATTCAGACATAATAAAAAATGAAATACAAATTTATACTGATACAAAACACTTATAAAATGCATTGTGTGGTACTGATACATTTATAATAATTTAACGATACTAAGTTAAGAACAAGTTTAATAATTACGAGTTACCCCCATGGGCTTGTCATGTATAAAATTATACACAAAAATTAACTCTTATCTTGATAATTTGTACGGTTTATAATTGATCCCTTAACTGCCGATTAAAAGTTACTTGATTTGCTTTCCAATGCCGCCGTTTTTTAACTCGTCAGCGAGTGCATGTGGTGATTGGTGGAGAGAAAAGTAATAAATAATCAAATCCTTTGAAATAAGGTAAACCATTCGCAAACACTGCCAAGGTTCTATTATTGCATTCCAAAGCCTTCGGAATAATTTTATGGATAGCAGTACAGTGAAAAGATCATACTTCGGAAAGACGTATATATACGTCTGGGACAATTAGCGTCTTGGCTGAGTGAGACATTTATATACGCCGGTGGAACATAAGATGTTAAAGTCGTATTGCAGCTTTAGCGTCAAAGCGTAGTATTTTTGAATTCAATACATTATACTTATCTGCAGGGGGGGCGCAATGAAAATTATGATTGGATATTGGGTCGCAGGTATTAAAACTTTGTGAAGCACTGGGGTAGAGTAAAATTTTCTCGCGGACCACCACTTTGGTGACCTCTGGTCTACAGCACTTATTTTTTAGTCTAAAGCTAGTTAATTCCTGACTATTATTTGAGGATTCATTGGGACAAGTTGAGTACAAATGATGGACACGATTTTAAAAAATCATATCAAAACCATTGCACATATTATAATAAGTGTACATGAATGTATAAAGAAATATACCAAGTTTTTTTTCTGTTACAAATTATCGATGTGTGACCTCTTGTTATGTGGTATATGTCCAATCTATAATCAAGTTCACTCCCTACATTTTGTAGTTTCACTCTATGAATGGTTCGTAATGCTGTTGAAGGAAGGAGGTTTTGTTCTGGGTACCTTCCGTTCCGAACGAATGCGAGTACTTTACCGATCATGCCAAAACGATCGTCTTCGCGTGATGTTGGTACTAGTTCATATAGATATCACACCGCCACATACTGACCTGCCAGTGTTTCGGCGAATAGGCGAACGAACGATACCATATTCGTGGCGAGCATGTAAGCAGTTGCGTCACTTGGTGGGTTGCGTCATTCGGGCGTGACGGCTTGAGAATTGCGTCATTTGTGTGAGAAAGCTTGAGAATTGCGTCATTTGTGTGACGATTTGAGAATTGCGTCATTCGTGCGTTATGGCTTGAGAATTACGTCATTTGTGTGAGACGGATTTCAGAAGTAATGCGACGCCGGTTTAACTTAAATTGATTTAATTTTTTCTTATTATCCATTTTATAATACCCAGGTTGACTGTCACGTCGCATCATAGCTTAAGTTAAAATTAAACACTAAATCCTCAAAAAAACAATAAAACAGCACACTAAATTAAAGGTCGGTTCTTTAAAGTAACAATTAATTTATTAAACAATAAGATTAAAATTAAGTGACACATAACTGAATACTACTTAGCTTTGAAGGAGGAGAGAGCGACGGTGGGTTGACCTCGGGTAGCAAGTGCGCTTCCCGGCCGTGGAGTATTTTTGGCAGACGAATACATTAGTAAAAAGCCCCAGAATTCGCGCGCCCAAAATTTATTATAGGTTGACCGCACCACACGGAAAATCATCCGCTTCAAAGTTCTGGCGGTAAATTTTACAATTCCGATTGGCCAACAAGCTGTGCAAGGATACAGCTTCACCCGCCATAGAGTCCGTTGACCTGAGGCATCCCCGAAATTCCTTTTAAATCCGTTTCCTGTAAACAGGGCAAATGTACAAACTGCCGTTGTAACTTTGGGGACCGACGACCTCCCATCAGAAGTAACGGCTTATTTGCGTCAATGTTTGACAGTTTGGTTGCTTTTGCGGTGGATAGATGGTACCACGACAGCGGCGCGAGAAGGGTGGATGCGGTTCTTTGCACGGCCAGGGTCACCAATGAAGGAAGGAGGCTTTGTCCTGGGTACCTTCCGTTCCGAACGAATGCGAGAGTACTTTACCAATTCCGCCAAGACGATCGTCTTCGCGTGATGTTGGTACTAGTTCACATAGATGCCATACTGTACAAATGCTAACTTGTGGCCCTCTGTTATCTGTTGTGTCAATTGCAAATGATATAGCTTAAAATTTAATTCGTTTTGTAAAATTTTCCGTATTGTTTTCTGCGGCATTCCAAGTTTGCAGGTGTGGTAACTCTTCTAAACTTAATTCTGCCTCGCCACTTCCATAGTTTCTTCCGAGATGCTTTGCTGGCCGCTGGTTTTCTTTTAACACTAGCAACTTGTTTTCTTAAATTGATGATACCACCGCAGAATGCTCTTGTTGGATAGAGCTTCCTTTCCGTTACGATTTCTAATTGCACGCTGCCCCGAAATAACTGAAAAAACCCGTACATACTCTAAAACGCAAAAAAAATTCTCTGTCATTGTCGTCATGTTTCAATTTCAATCACAGTAATCTTGAATGTGCTGTTGATCATGGGTGGAAAAAAACCCCGGAATATTTCTCTTTAGATTCATATATCACTTATTGCGTTAAATGCTGTAGTTTTGAAAGTATAATTTTTTAAAATCGAGCCCATCATTTGTACACGCCCTGTATTTAAAATAGAAAAATAGTTTAAGAGAAATTCGCACTCTAAAGGTATAAGTAAAATATTCGTACACATAAAAACCCTTTTACGAAGTACGATATATCTCCGTGTATGAACCAAAAATTTGTGGAACTTTTTTCAAATTAAAGTAAGGGGGTCGGTTTATATACTTAACCACTAATCTCGAAAAAAAATGCAGTTAAAAAAGGGTTTAAAAACTTTGTATTAGCCATATACAAGCAATTCTAATCTTCTAACTTTTTGTGTATTTAAATGAAACTTTTATTTTAAAAAGAAAATAATCCTTAAAATTTCTATATTCTCTCATTGGAATGTGTGCTAAACTCAATGACTCAACCACCCATGAGGGCCAAGGCCTATTGTGCCCATCTCAGTTTACGTGACTTTGGACACTGAGGTGCTTGAGTAGATGTTCCAGTCAGGTGGTCAATCTGAAGCGAACTCCCTAGTGTTTAGTTCCTAAACAAGTTTGGTACTAATTTATCGACCAACTAAAGGAATGAAAGGGGGAGTTCACCTAACCCAGCCCAAGGTTCTGAACCTCAAACCTATGACATAGAAGTGTGATACACAACCACTCAGGCATTGGGATCCTACAGGGATATATAATTGCATTTTTTTACAATGAAACATTGATCCGTGACCACGTGTATCTTTTCGCTCAATTTCCAAGCAAAGGAAATGTCGCAGAAAGTGTGACTTGTCGGTGCGGTGGCTTAGAAGTAGCGTGCCTGCCTCGTAAGCTTACGGTTCCGTGTTTGATACCGACTGGATTCGCGGTAGCCTAGTGGTCAAGGTATCAGATCGTGGCTGGCTTGTCACGAGTTCCAGCCCAGTACCAATAAAGATCCGCCGTGTAGGAAAGCGAGGCACGTTAAATCTGTCGAGAGTTCAAACGTCCTCCCGTTGATGTGGTGTGGTAGTTAGGAGAGGGGATACCAGCTCAGGTGTCATCCTCGTCACTTGACCACAATTCAAAATTACAAGGTCCGTCGCCAAAAGCCCTCGTGTAGCTGAACAGTGCGACGTTAATATGCACTCACTCGATCCCGACTGGAGTCAACAGATTTTATGAATGTGAAAATAATAGGCATACATGTCATATGATTTGTGGCATGTAAAAGATCCCTCGAGTATCAATTTGACTCTGGTACTCTCGGCAGAATTTAATCATCGCAACATTTAGCATCCGATGAATGTATGAATTGAATTAATTCAAGCGTCAAAGTTTGGTAGAGAAGCTACAACTTGATTATTCCACCATTGAAATGGCTCTCACAGTTAAGGCACTTGCCGTGTGTCTGCAAAGGCTTGTGTGCCAAAATGCAGCCCATTTGAAAAAAAAGTATGACTGGTGCAGATAGCGTATAGTATTAGAATTAAAAATAAAAATATCAGTTTCACACACACACAGATAGGGATAAAAACTCAAACTCACTGGCGGGGCCAGGGTCTACTGTACCTATCCCAGTATACGTGACCATTCGGTGCTGAGGTGCATGAGCAGATATCCCAACCGGGTGATCAGTCTGAAGCGAGATCCCCAGTGTTTAAGTCCCCAAGCAAGATTAGTACTCATTTATCGACCCACTGCAGTAGAGATGAAAGGCTGAGTCGACCTTGCACAGCCCGTGAATAGAACCCCAATACGCTACCACTCGACCACTGGGCCTTCTCAGATAGGGATACCAGAAATGAAACTATTGTCGTTGGCGTTTTACTCTTCAGCAATTTGATTAGAAAATATTCTACCCGACTAAAAACTTTTTAAACTTCATGGTGATTTGTTTACATATAACTTTTTTCATTCAGCTTACATACAAGTTTCAAACTTCGGTCAAACATTTTTTTTAAAAAGAGGAACTTTCAGGTTGTTTACACATTGGTTCATATTCCGAAATGTACAAAACTTTCAATTTTCAAAACGATTTTCAAAAAGAAGAGCCATTTCCTTAAAATTGTGGGAGACTGAAGATAAGTACAAACACAAAAATATTAATCATTAAGCGTTCAACGAATAGTTATAGTAATCTAAATCAGTGGTTTTTACTCTCTCATTCGTTATTTTTCATTAATAATCATTGCACAATTAGTATACAACGATTGTAAAAAATAATGAAAGCTTATTCGCAAAAAGTTGATGGTTTGGCAAAAATTGAACCTGATATTTATAAAGATGGAATCTAATTTGTAAAAGAAAGAGGAGAGGGGAGGGATTATATTGCTTATAAAAATGTACTGCACACTTTTAATCATTTTCTTTTCTCCTTTTCGCGTTGAAATATGAGATCACCAAGTTGATTATTTGTTTTAAGAATTTCCTGTAAAATCTCTGACAAGCATTTTTATATTTTTATGTACCTTCCGTTTCCTTCTTTTTGTTCTTTTGTGTTGGTTTCCTGAATTTGTAGAGAGAAAAAGATAGATAGGAGAAAACTTTTTAAAAACTCTTCTCGAATTTCGATATTTTATTTCCTTTTTCGCGCTTGACTTTCTTTTTTGTTATTATGTATTGTCAGTCTGAGATAGTAATATTTCAGAGGAAAGGGAAAATGTAAATTTAATATAGAAATCAATTTTTTTTAAGCACAGTGTTATATATATATATATATATATATATATATATATATATATATATATATATATATATATATATATATATAAACTTTAGCTATAAACTTTAACTGTAACATATATATATATACTCATGTCCATAAATTAAGGATAATTCAGAATCACACAGAAATTGAACTCTTAAATAAAAATTTCACCTGTAGAATTATCACACACATCTTGAAGAAGAATATGCAAATTACAGGAAACCACCAGATGGCGCTGGAATGTGGACGTAACCTGCTGGAAGTATCCGAGGAACTTGGAATCACCCAGAGTGTCATCTCCAGGCTTTGGCAACGATTCCAAGATTATGATAATGTGAGTAGATGTTACAGCACAGGTCGCCTCCGAGTTACAACGCCGAATGAGGACCGGTATATTTGGCAGTTACTGCCAAAAGAAACAGACGGAGCACAGCATCAGACATGTCTCGTCAGCTCTCTTCAGCTACCGGTACGACAGTTTCAAGGCAGACCGTGTACAGCCGCTTAGGGAACATTGGTCTATATGCTCGTAGGCCTGTCAGATGTGTTCCACTTACCGCAACTCACTGTCGCCTGCGATTAACCTGGAGTAGAGAGCATGCATTGTGAACACCACAACAGTGGTCTTGTGTGATGTTTTCCGACGAGTCCAGGTTTAGTTTGTAGTCTGATTCTCGCCGGACTTTAATATGGAGACGCCAGGTACCCGTTACCCCCAAGAGAAAACCATTGAAAGACACCGTTATGGTGGTGCAAGATGGCTCGTTTGGGGAGGAATTATTCTTGGTTCCAGAACTGTCCTGCATGTTCAGAGTGTAACGATGACAGGCCGCATCTATCGGGATGTTATTCTGGAACAACTTGTAAGTTTGTTTCGGGACGCCATGGGTGCTGAATTTCTGTTTATGGATGACAACGCCCATCCTCAGCGGGCAAACATTGTAGACGAATGCCTTCAATCAGAGGATATCACCCGTATGGATTGGCCAGCATACTCACCGGACTTGAATCCAATAGAGCATGTGTGGGATATGCTTGGCCGACGAATTGCAGCCCGTCAACCCCCTCCCACCTTTCTACAGGAACTTTGGAGGTCATTGCTTGATGAGTGGTGTAATATTCCTTAAGATCAGATTGATAATTTGATACTCAGCATGCCTAGGCGTTGTAAGGCTTGTATTGCATCGTCTGGGAGACATATTCCGTATTAACCATCATACTAACTATGTTATACTGTTTTTTGTAAATAGGTTCTTTTTTGAAATGTCCTCCAGGGAGTAAAAATCGCAATTTTTATTAATTATGTTAAACATATAGAATATTTTTTTTTCCTCTTTACCTTTTATTTAATAAATAGACTTTACAAATAAGTCACACTTGTTTTGCTTCTGTATCTTTCTTTGCCTGAACTTCATTATCCTTAATTTATGGACATGAGTTTATATATATATATATATATATGTTACAGTTAAAGTTTATATAGCTCAGTTATTTCATAGAATAACTGGGTATTTCATGAAATAGCTAGACAAGTCACTTAAAGAATATAATAGATGAAAAATTTCATTCTTTACCTAGTTATTCTATGCAATAACTAGGTATTCTATGAAATAACTAAGGATAAACCGTTAAAGTGAAAAATAAACAATTTCACAAATATATTTTATAAATAAATTGATCATAAATAGCTAAAATATCTCGAAAAATAAATTTTATCCCTTTAGCGGATGAATAATTGATAAATAATAAGGGAAATCAGTTGATATTTATTATTCCTCATATTGCTAACACTAGTTAAACAGGAACGGGAGAAAAGATTATGTTGCAAAAAAAATAGATTATGTTTAATTATTGTCAACAAAAATACATGCTGTGAAGAAAAACCGTTGCTTCATAAAAAGCATTGGGTAAACTTATTTAAAAAAAAAACGTAAGGTAATATTAATTTAAGTTTTATGAGAGATACCCTTGTTTTACTTTTCATTATTTATTAGATCAAGGATAGCTGTGATGAGACACTTTTGATTGAATTGCTTATTATTTTTTAAACAAGCCCACTTTTTACCATTACACTTTTTTTTTACACGAGTCCTTTTTAAATCCTTGTCAGGTACCGCAACTTTAAGCTTTTACAACAGATTGAAAAGTTGTGTCAATATTTGGAACTTCTTGATGAGAGATTAATTCTCACAGACGTATACTGAACTGAGATCCAGAGTACAATTGTTTTATTCGGCCATCTCTGGTTCCTAATCGGAAAAATCCTTCCTATAGCAGCTAGAACCGGTTCAAAGAACTTTGGAAAATGCGGTATTTCATACTTTAACAATCAAGTAATCGTTATTCTATAGAATACCCAGTTAAATCGTAAAATTCAATAATTTTATATGCTTTAACTGACGCGTCTAGTTATTCCATGAAATACCTAATTATTCTATGAAATAACGGATTTCACACTTTAATAGTATATATATATATATATATATATATATATATATATATATATATATATATGTAGGATTTTCCCTTTGAAACATTTGTTAAAAGGTTGAGTCATATCCTTTTCAGAGGACCATAAATCTCAATTTTATTTATTACTGCATTCTAGTGAGCTTTCGTAGCTCCGGCTTGAATAATTTTTCGGCAGAGGCCAACTAACCACTGCTTGTTCAACACGTCGCGTCTTTACCGCATTTCCGCGCCCAGCGCGGTACCACCAGTCCTAATATCCAAGAATAAGAAAAGTTTATTTCCCCGTCTTCTAAAGGTATAACTCAACTTTTAATTAACCTAATTCCTGCATTTCTTTCTCTTCGTAAATATCCCCTTTTGTAAATATTTCCCTTTAACTTTAAATAAATTCTTTTTTTACTTTGAAGTATTTGTGTTTAAATGACTTAGATTAAATTAATAATTCATCACTCACCCTTAAATACTTACCCCTAGACAAGCCACCTCACCAATCTAAAATCCCGCCTTCTGAAGAGTCTGATTTTTATTCGAAGATTTATTCGGACTCACACAGAAATAATTGGGGGCTCGGCCGGGATTTGATTTCGAAAATCTTCTCTAAATAATAAGTTGATAACCTTATAACTCTCTTCTTTAAAAAAACCAACAACAACCCATTTTTGGCTGCACGCCTAAAAAAAACGGACTGAATCGAAAATGCGGATTGGCTCTCATAACATACTAACATTTAGGTGCATAAAACAAAGCGACTCCCGGAGTCAAGAGCTTCACGTTATTTCTGCCGTGTACAACAACTACAAGAGTTTCACAAGTCCAGTGAATACATCCAAGTGCCTTTGAAGTTTGTTTTCAAGTAATTAATCACACGTCGTCAACTGTATCAGGTACTTTTTATATTGTTCTTCAAAAGGAAAAAAATCAAAGAATACGTGAGTCACCGTTAATTTGATTATGAAAAATTGTTGTAGTCGATTTCATGAAGTAATTTATATTTTTAAATATCATGTGTGTTTTTCTGAAATACTATTTTTCTATGTGTATATAAATCGTATCAATTAAAATTTTCTACAAGTATATCTTTTAAAATATTAAGAAAGTCGTACGTAATATTCAAGTGTTTTATTTGTATGCCATTTATTAAGGAATTGCATTTCATATGAAAAGTTCTCATTTTCTTTTGGGTTACGTCATTGACCTTGAACTAAGGGATTAATGTTTCTCCCATTCCTAAACATTTACCGTTTGGATGCAATCGTAATTTCGATGACTCATATAGTGTAACATTTCTCTTGCAGCTGTTTTGTAATTAGTTATTTTTTACGAGTATTCCAGAAATATATTTTGAAAGAAATATGCTATGTTTTTAGAATTGATGAAATATCGTGTATAATCTTATTTTAAATGATGCATAATATCATTCAATATATAAGTATTTTGAGTTCATTTTTGACAGAATTATTATGCTTTCTATTGAAACATGTGTTTATCCTTAGAATGTGCTGAAGGGATCCTAAAAAGATTTTATTTTTATTGGTGTAATAAAAAATATATATGAGATTTTTCTTAAGTAACTAACTTCTAATTGTTTGCTTTTTTCAGCAAAGCACTTTAAATGATTAACTTTTTCATATCACAATAAATTTAATCACGGTTTCTAAACAAGATTTATATTAATTTATTTTTTTCTTTCAAATTATTTTTGCATTTATTATAACGAAATGAGATAACTGATATATCAAATGTTTTTTTTTTAAAAAAAAGGTTTTGTTTTTCGTTGAAATTCATGATTTGACTACTTTAAATTAAGCATTACGTATTTTATCTCGCACAGTTGTCTTTACACGTTACTGGTTTAAAATATTTCTAAATGAATAGAATTTGAATATTTCAATGTATATTTAGTGTATTTTGACGCAATATCATTTTAACTTGAGAATTTTTGTAAATGCAAACGAGAATTGCCAATAGCAACATCATTGTTTTTGTTTGAACGCGTGACAATTTTGTTTATTCCTTTGGTTACTATCTAAACTTAAATTTAAATTTTAAAATGGCGTATCTTGGCAAAGGTCGACGCGAAGATTTATTTGTCTTAGCCACGGAATTAAATTTAAAATTCGATAAATCTATGACCATCGCCACACTTAAAGATCTAATTATTAGTAGTGAAGATTATGACGAAGAACTGACCAAAAACATACATTCAACGATTGTTGAGGATCGCAAAGTCAGAGAAGAAAATTTACGCATTGAAGAGCAAAAAAAGAAAAATTACGCATTGAAGAACGAGAAGAAAAAAATTACGCTTCGAACAATTGAGGTTAGATGAGCAAAAACGCAAATATGAATTTGAGTTGGAAAAGTTAAGAATCAAACACAATCCAAGTTAGGCGCTGATACATCCAAAGAAAGTGATACTAAATTTCTCGTCAAAGAAATTTCAAAGTTTATACATCGTTTTGATTTGAAGACATCAGTCTTTATCTAAAATTATTTGAACGTCAAGCGCAGAGATTAAATATTGATCAAGAAAACTGGGTTTCTCATCTGTTAGGCTTGTTACCGACGGAAGTATCTCACATCATAGCGAGAGAGCCTGACGATAAAGCTAACTCTTACGAACACGTTAAAGATTTACTGCTGAAACGCTTTAAACTAACTCCAGAAAAGTTTCGACAACTATTTGTCACTCACCAAAAAGCACCTGAAAGTACATGGATTGATTTTTACCATGAGTTAAACACTTACTTCAACGGATGGATAGATGGATTGAAGATAGATACTTTCAACAAGTTATCAGATCTAATCATAACAGATCAACTCAAACGAAAAACTCCTTTTGAATTTAAAGAATATTATCTTGATGAATGGGCAAATATGAACTCCCCCCTGTTCAATTAGCAGAAAAACTAGAAGAATTCGAAGACTTTAAAAGGACTCTGAAACAAAAATCTAGCAGTCCATTTGTGAAGAAACAAGAATTCAGATTCACAGAAAAGAATCGCAGATATGAAGCACCAGGAAAATTCGAGTATAACAGGAAAGATAAGAAGTTTCCAGCGTCAACGAATTACAACAAACATTACGAAGCCCCTGTTACCAAGTACGAATCTATTCAAAGATATCAAGACAGCGCGCAGAAAGGGTATTACAACAAAAATTACGAGAAACACTCAAATCACAATGCTTCCAAGCATATATGCTCAGACGAACTATTCAAAATCGCAGAAATTCAAAGAACCTCCAAAAGAAACTTGCACACTCATCGTTAAGGAAGGTTTACGTACTAAAGAGATATTTTTTGGAAAGGTGAAAATCACGGCGCTCATAGACAGTGGTAGTACCGTAAGTTTGCTTCGAGAAAATACGAGCAGAAGAATAATGGATCCAACAAAATTATCGAAGAACAAGATGCTTCTCACAGGTATTGGTGAAGCACAAGTGACAACTATTGGTTCCTTTGAACATAAGTTCAAAATAGATGAGGAAAATTACTCGTTAACTTGGCATGTTGTACCGACTGATAAATTAAAATTCGAAGCAGTTATTGGATCAGATCTTTTGGAACAAGCATCGATAAGTTTTACTAAAGAAGGAGTTAAATTCAACAAATATGAGAATCATGCACAGCTTATGCAAATATCTGCTGAAAATCTTCAAGAAGAACTAGACCTACGTCATGTTGAAAATCGTCAAATCAAGAAGGAACTTGAAAAGTTAATTCAAGACTACAAGCCAGAAAAAACAGCATCTACTGACGTCACAATGAGAATTATTCTAAAAGACGAAGAACCAGTCTGTCAACACCCTCGTCGACTAGCTTTCACAGAAAGACAAGAAGTAAACAAACAGATAGAAGAATGGCTCAACGAAGGCATTATACGTCCGAGTTCTGCGGAATATGCAAGTCCAATCGTAATGGTAAAAAAGAAAGATGGATTTTCGAGAATGTGCATTGACTACAGAAAATTGAATCAGAAGCTTGTGAAAGATAAATTTCCGTTACCTATCATCGAAGATGTTTTAGACACTTTGCAAGAAGCAAAGGTATATTCTACATTAGATTTACGCAATGGTTTCTTTCACGTCGATGTTGACGAAGATTGCAGAAAGTATACATCCTTTACCGTCCCAGATGGACAATTTGAATTCAACAAAATTCCTTTTGGACTAAGCATAAGTCCAGGAGTTTTCCAACGCTACGTATCAAGTATATTTAGAGATCTTACTCGGAAAGGAATTGTAATCAGTTATTTAGATGATCTCGTCATTCCAGCGAAAAACGAACAGGAAGGTCTAGAAAAACTTAAAATTGTTTCGAATTCGCAAAGAAATACGGATTAGAAATTAAGTTCAAGAAGTGCCAATTCTTAAAAAAGAAAATTGAATTTCTAGGTCACATTGTAGAAAGCGGAACTATTAAACCATCTCCCACGAAGACACTAGCTGTCCGAAAAAATTTCCAGAACCAATAACAATAAAACAAGTACAAAGTTTTCTTGGTTTAACTGGATATTTCCGCAAGTACATCAAGGATTATTCAAAGATAGCTAAACTACTTAGCGATTTAACAAGAAAAGAAAACCTCTTTTTTTTTTTCGGGATTCAACAAAAAGAAGCATTTGAAAAATTGAAGAAAATCCTGTCCGAAGGCCCAAACTGACACCTTTACAAGTATGGAAGAAAAACAGAACTGCATACAGACGCCTGTAAACAAGGGTACGGCGCAATTTTGTTACAAGAAGCAGAAGATGGAAAGTTACATCCCGTTTACTACATGTCGAAAAAGACAAATACAGCAGAAGAAAAGTATGACAGCTACGAATTAGAGGTACTAGCAATTATCAACGCATTAAAGAAGTTTCGTGTTTATCTTTTAAGACAACACTTTAAAATAGTAACTGACTGTTCAGCATTTCAGAAGACTATGCAAAAAAAGGAGCTAATTACTCGCATAGCCAGATGGGCGCTTCAATTAGAAGAATTCGATTATGAAATAGAGCACAGAGCTGGAAGTCGTATGAAGCACGTTGATGCTCTTAGCCGATATCCCGTAATGATGGTATGCAATGATACATTAACTTCAAAGCTTAAAAAAGCACAAGAGGAAGATGACAACATCCAAACATTGAAATCACTTCTAGAGAAGCAAGAATCAGAAGAATTTTTTGAGAGAAACGGTATACTCTATAAGTACTTAAATGGTCGAGAATTAATTGTAACCCCTAAAGCAATGCAAGCTGAACTAATTAAATTGATTCACAAAAATGGTCATTTCTCAGTAGGAAAAACAGAAGAAATTGTGAAACAGGAATTTTTTATCCCAAATTTATCCAACGTCATTAAAAAAGTAATGGTTAATTGTGTTCCATGTATCTTAGCTAATAAGAAAACTGGAAAAAAGGAAGGGTTTTGAATCCTATTTCTAAGGAAAGCATTCCTTTAAGTACGTACCACGTTGACTTCATTGGTCCTTTACCCTCCACAAACAAAAGTTATCAACACATTTTCACCGCAGTAGACGCATTTACCAAATTTACTTGGCTATATCCCGTCAAAACTGTGTCTGCTGAAAGTGCCCTCGAAAAACTAAAACAACAGCAGAAGACTTTCGGTAATCCCATCAGAATTATCTCTGATAGAGGTTCAGCGTTCACTTCAAAATTATTCAACGACTACTGTGATGAAGAGAACATTCAACATCTACAAATAGCAACAGGTGTTCCTCAAGGAAACGGACAAGTTGAACGAATTCATCGAACTTTGATTCCAGTTCTCACCAAACTATCATTAGACGACTCAACGAAATGGTACAAATACGTCGACAGATTACAGAGAATACTAAATAGTACTATAAGTCGCAGTACAAAATGGACACCATTCGAACTATTAGTGGGAATCAAAATGCGTAACAAGGAAGACATCCTAATCAAAGACTTACTTCTAGAAGAAATGGCGAAAGAATTACTAGAACAACGCGAATTTTTAAGAAACGATGCAAAAAAGAACATCGAAACCCTACAGTCTGAAAATAGAAAGACATATAACAGAAGAAGAAAGAAAGCTTCGTTATACAAAGAAAGTGATTTAGTAGCTATCCAAAGAACCCAATTTGGAGCTGGACTGAAACTAAGACCAAAGTTCTTAGGCCCTTACAAAATAACAAAAGTTAATTCCAAGGATAGGTATGAAGTGGAAAAGGTTGGTCAGCACGATGGACCGAACTCAACCACCACCTCAGCTGATTTGATGAAACATTTTTATGCTTAATTGAATTTTTTTATTTGTTATTATTTTTAATTTTTCTCATATTATATCCTTCTTGAGAAATTAATAGATGTTCTATGGTAACACTCGTTTCCATAAATCATTTTATATTCACTTGTAACATTTATTATATTTTCGTATTATTCATTATCTTTCTATTGATGCGAAGGATTTTTTTATGATTTAGTTAATTGTAGATCACAACATAGAATATTTTGTTTTTATATGCTTTATTTTAGGTCCGGAATTGTGAATATTAGATATATATCTTTTCATTTGTAATATTTTATTTTATTATCTTTAAGAATCGTATTATTTGTCTTTATTGCGTCCACATTCCAATAATCATCAAATTCTATAGTTGTAACTAAAAATAGTTTGTATTTAAAGTACTTAAACTCTCAACATTTTGTAAAAGCTGAGAGACCAGCTCTGTCAGGAGAGGGTGATTCTGTAGGATTTTCCCTTTGAAACATTTGTTAAAAGGTTGAGTCATATCCTTTTCAGAGGACCATAAATCTCAATTTTATTTATTACTGCATTCCGAAGCAGCGCCATCTAGTGAGCTTTCGTAGCTCCGGCTTGAATAATTTTTCGGCAGAGGCCAACTAACCACTGCTTGTTCAACACGTCGCGTCTTTACCGCATTTCCGCGCCCAGCGCGGCACCACCAGTCCTAATATCCAAGAATAAGAAAAGTTTATTTCCCCGTCTTCTAAAGGTATAACTCAACTTTTAATTAACCTAATTCCTGCATTTCTTTCTCTTTGTAAATATCCCCTTTTGTAAATATTTCCCTTTAACTTTAAATAAATTCTTTTTACTTTGAAGTATTTGTGTTTTTTTAAATGACGTAGATTAAATTAATAATTCATCACTCACCCTTAAATACTTACCCTGGACAAGCCACCTCGCCAATCTAAAATCCCGCCTTCTGAAGAGTCTGATTTTTATTTTTATTCGAAGATTTATAATCGGACACATATATATAAAATTATACACACATATACCATATAAACAAAATATAAAAATATATATAGTTATAAATAAGATATAAAAGTAGGAAGTAGGCACACAGTATAAAGACAAATATATATATATATATATATATATATATATATATATGCGTTTTCAAACAGTTGAAGGAGAAATATCTCATATAGAACATCTAATCATTGAATAGAGAAAAACCACTTAGTAGAAATTCTACTGTAATTATCAGTATTGTTCGAGAGCTGTTTTTTAAGTAAGGTCCGTTTGTTTTTAAAAAAGTAACGACAATATTTTGTTTCAAAAAACCTTTATTTTAGGATTGTAGATATTTTTGCCTATTTTTCTACACAGTTGCCGAGTTTTTTATATATAATGCACTTGCATACCTTAGAACTAAGTATTGAAAATCCTCTTTTAAAAAGTCTGCCGCCTGGTCGGATAGCCAAGAGTTCACAGCCGCTTTCACTTCTTCGTTGTCACTGAAACATTTCCCTCCCACCAAGACTGTATTTGAGGTACCGGAAAAGGTACCTCAAATACAGTCTTGCTTGTCACATAGATTGAACTGCTTGCATCAGACGCCAGCCTGAGCGTTCTTCGTCATGGACGTTTGTTCACCTATCTTTAAACTTCCTGACCCATTTTCGAACTTTGCTATCACTCATTGCTTCAGTACCATAAATTTCTGTTACGTGGCAATAAATGATAAATGTCTGCAGCCGACTTGTTTCTTGCAGTCAAAAAACGTATAACAGAACGTATCTCACACTTGGTGGGCGATTCAATCACCTTAAACATTTTAAAGACGCTCAGCGAAGATTACACGACTGCTACAGAGCAAGAAATGGCGCTAGTGTGTTCGCAAAGGATGCTGGTAAGTGACGCAGAGACTCGTTGCAAGGTACGTGTGAACTAGGGAACTGTACACGGCAACGGCCCTTACTTAAAAAATAGCCCCCGTATTCTATAATTTACAGTTTCTTCATTTTAAAAATCGATTTTTAAAATTTTGTTTAACAATACGTTGACAATTTTTGTAATGAAAATTAATGAATATAATAATACAGTCGGGCCCCTATTTAACGAATTCTTATTCCCCCCCAATTAAAAAGAAGGCAAAACCCTCGATTCAATGAATGATAACCCCCGAATTAACGAATTATTCTAACAGTTGAAATTTTTTTTATTGGTTTCAATTAGAAAAAAATTGATTTTTTTTTTCAAATTGTCCATTTTGTCTGGAATAGAAAAAGGGGTTTTCTGTCAAGAAACGAATTTCAGTGGGAAAGGGTACTTATGATTCATGAGGGCAATCTATCGTGTAAGTTTTGAATAAGACAGAAAACTTCCTTTTTATCTCATCCAACTCCGCGACGAAAGGAATATTTAAATATTTTAACGATTATGTTACATCTGCGGTGGTGCATATCCGGAGGACAAAACCCGCGAAGCTCGGATTCGAAGTCGAGTTTCATAACTACTAGACAAAAGTGATCACACTGTCAGGAGGCTGTTGCTGTCTTACGAAGATACCACTATAGCTCTCCCTCACCAGTGAGTCGGTGGATAGGCGAACGAACGAGATATTTGTTATGGCGAGGGCGAACGTGTGAATTGTTGCGGTTGCGTCAAGTGAGTCTGACAATTTTGATTGCTGCATCAAGTGAATCCGACGACTTTTGGTTGCTCCTCTTGCGGGCAGATGGCGCCACGACAGAAAGTTTGCGTTTTTCTTAGTTCAGAATCAAGGTCACTAATGAAGCAGCGCAGATCCGGAGGAAAGAACCCGTGAAGATAGGATTCGAAGCCGAGAACATAACCACTAGACAAAAGCGATCACCATGTCAGGTGGCTATTACTGGCTTACTAAGATACCACTACACATTTGATGATAAACTGTCTGTCTGTGCAACTGAAGTTCAGGAAATTATTGATTTGTCGGAGTCAATCAATAGCAATATTCTGAAGCAAAATTAATAATGAAACTTTTATAAAAACTGCTACATTTTATGATGTTTTACATTGTTTGAACACTGTGAAAACATACTTCATGCAACAGAATGCAATTGACGCAGTATTTTCTTTTCTGTATAAAGTGGAAAAATAACTCTTTCAAGCCAGGAATCTAAAGGATTTTCAAAGTAGTATTTTAAAATTTCCAATTAACAGACACATAATAGTTTACTAATAGTCTTTTTAGCTGTTAAATTATATGCGCTAAATTTCTGACAATGGATGTTTTTTGTGTTGTTGCTTATAACAGAATTTGCAATCGTAAGTGCAAAAAATTTGTCTTTGTTTGGAACTCGATGTAATAAATAACCCCGATTTAACGAACAAAATGTTCGGTTCCGATGAATTCGTTAAATCGGGGTCCGACTGAATAAAGAATATCATTATTATGTACACCGAGAGAAAAAACAAAATGAACACCTACTCAATAACACGTAGCATCCATTTTGCCCACAAAACAGTGGCAACTCGCCTTGCGATGGATACCACAAGTTTTTGGTAGATGTCGTTTTAGGTTGTAACATTGTTCAAGTCAGGGGTGTCCGACCCGCGGCCCGGGAGCCGCATGTGGCCCGCCTTGAATAATTTTGCGGCTCGCGAGCTTCTTTACAACTTTACAAAATTTGACTATTTTGTATAATATTTTTTTGTTTATAAAGAGCTTTTTTTTTGTAAAAAATAAATTCCCCATAACTGTTATTATTTTATCACGTTGCTTCTGTTACTGCGAATATCTTTTTTTTTTCTAAATTGAAATGTATGAAACACATACATTGTGTGACATATCATATACAAAGACAGTGTCAATATCTGGTTGCATGTCCTTTGGCTTTTATAATGTCCTCCAAACGTCTTGGTACCGATTCGACCAATTTTTGGTGGTATCTGGAGATATTTTATCCCATTCTTCTTGTAACTCTTGCTTTAAATGGTCTTTGTTTCTAATTTGGTGTTTTTGGACCTCTATTTCGAGTGTGGCCCACAAATTTTCTATGACATTGATGTCAGGGGACTGTGGGGGGGGTGTACAATTGCTGTTTACAATGAAAAAGACACCACATTTTTTGACATTACGTGCCGTATGTTTGGAGTCGTTGTCTTGCTGGAAAATAAAATTTCCATCTAAACCCAATTTTTTTGCACTTTCTTTAAGATTGTTGTTGAGTATATCTATATAAAGCTTATGATCCATTATGCCATCTATAAAAACTAAATTTCCTACCCCATTTGAAGCCATACAACCCTAAACCATGACGGAGTCACCACCATGTTTAACTGTAGGACGTCAATTTTTTGGATCCAAAACGGTGTTCGGCTTTCTCCAAACGGTGCGACGGCCATTACTTCCAAAAAGTTGAATTTACTTTCGTCACTAAATATAACTTTCTTCCAAAAGTTATCTGTCTTCAATTGATGAGTTTTTGTAAACTCCAAACGCTTTTCCTGATTTTGTAAGCTTATGAAAGGTTTCTTTCTAGCTACTCGACTGCTATATCCAGCATGTCTAATCAAATTTCTCACAGTTTCAGCACTTACACATCTGCCTATTATTCGAGAAGTTTCTGCAGCTAGTTTGACTACACTTAGTTTAGGATCAATCCTGATATCTTTCAAAACTTTCCTTTTGGCTACATCACTCAGCATACTTTTCCTTCCTCTTCCACTTTTATTTTCAATTAATCCATCGCTTTTAAATCTTCCAATGATTTTCTGGACACACGAGTGGCTTCTACCGACAATTTTAGCTATTTCACGATAAGATATTCCTTTCTTAAATAACCTTAATATAAATTTTCTTACATGAATACTGGCCTCTCTCCGAGGACCCATTTTACATTTAAAAAATTGCGACTTTAAATTCACATAAGCAACTTCAAAAGACAAAAGTAACAGTCGAAAAAGTTTAAGATAAAATTGGCCAAACTTAGGCTATTGTAGTAGCAAGCAGGAAAAAAAATCTAGTGGTAGTTAAACAAACATTTCATTGGTGTATAATCAATTTTTTGAGGTAAAGATGTGCCTATGTTTATTTCAAATACTTGAGAAATTTTTAATTTTAGATACTTTTTGTTGATTTTCGTTATTTTTACTGTAAATAAACGCTTTTGTTACGTGTGAAAATAGAAACACGTTTGCACTTCCAGTTAATGTGTTATTTCTATTGAAAGTTGGATTTATCAAGTAAAAGTAAGGTGTATCCTCAATTGTTTGTCTCACTGTATTTTCAGAAAAAATGCTTTTCCAATTTATTGGAAAGCTCTATCCTTGCATCTTTTTACCCGTACTGAAAGTATCCGGTTCTTCTTTTGTCCGTCTTCATACAATCTATCAAATTATTGATAATGTCACTGTTATTGAAAGTTTCGTTTTCAATCAAGCGCTGGCCGTGCATTGTCAGAAGACTGTTTATAACAAATGAACAGAGCGTCTTGAAGTGTATATATATGCATTTCAGTGGCGTAACGTACACTCCTGAAACACCCGCAACACGGAGAAGAGGGGGGGAGAACTCTAGGGGCTCAAGGCCTGACTGCAGCTAAGTACGTATTTACCCGAAATTATAAAATATTAAAGGCAAAACCTAACTTTCAGGGGAGAGCCCTAACATTCTCCGTTACGTTACTGGTAAATTGATAGATAATATTACAGTGGCGCCAAAACCATTGAAATTCATATATCGCATAAAAGAAGATCGTACAAAAACAGGTTTTACTGCATTCTAGTGTGTTCAACTAGAGCAGGGGTGTCTAACCCGGGGGCCGTATGTGGCCCGCCTTGAATAATTTTGCGGCTCGCGAGATTCTTTACAACTTTACAAAATTTGACTATTTTGTACAATATTTTTTTGTTTATAAAGAGCTTTTATTTTGTAAAAAATAAATCCCCCATAACTGTTATTATTTTATCACGTTGCTTCTGTTACTGCGAATATCTTTTTTTTTCTAAATTGAAATGTATGAAACACATAAATCGTGCTCATACTTAATGCACGAAAATCTGCAACATCAATTATAATACGCAAATACACATGAATTGCGATCGACCAACAAAAACTAAGTGAAAGAGTTGAGAGAAAGATTTCTCACTAATTAAATAAATTAAACATTATTTGATCATTGTATTATTATTATTATGCTATTTATGTTTGTATGCATGAAAAACAATAATAATAATATACTAGTCTGTTTTAAATTTTCACTCCAACAAATGTTTGTTCTGGATCCAAATCTAATATAAAGATATATATTTTTATATGCGGCCCGCGGGATTGTTAAGTTCTTCCAAAGTGGCCCGCGAGGTCATTTGGGTTGACCACCCCTGGCCTAAGTAGTGGTCACGTAAAGTCGAGTTGTTTTGACGTGAAGATATTTCATCTATGAACTGCCTTTTTATGAAAACCCAAATGTGCTCTATCAGATTAAGATCCACCAAGTTGGTGGCCGCGATAAGAAAAGGAAAATCTTTGCTTATTACCGTAAAATCCGGCGTATAGCACGCACTAGCGTATAACGTGCACCTATACTTTCAAGTTTTATTTTTTAATTTTAAGATATATTCGCCGTATAACGCTCGCTCCCTCTTTTACGAAGAAACCTAGCAATACTCTTACGTTTTGAAGTAATTTATTACAGGTATCATCCCAAGATTTTGAAGAAATAGTATACTTCTAGAACTACAACCCTTTAAGGTATCCGACTACGTTCTGAACCGTGATTTTAAAAAAAAACGCATAAATGGATTATTTCCATGATATTTAGTGTCACTTAGATTAGGATACATGTATAAAATAGTTTTAAGGACATTATGACGAGAAAAAAATATTTAAATGCAAAATTTTGGTAAAAAATTAACTCAGAATAACCTTTTTTCAAAACGTTCTCCTTTTTTTAAAAAAAATGCTTCTATAATAATAATATCTTGCTTAGATAAAGAAAAGACTTCTCCAGAGAGTCTGAACTAGGATTTTTGAAAAATTCACATTATTTTCAGAGTTACCACCAATTGAAATAATTATGCGCGTTTTTTCTTAAAATTTCTTCCCTCTGTTGTAGCAAAATATGGATTAATCCACTTCTAATTTACATATTTCCAAAATTCTAGTTCAGCCTCTGTCTCAGGTCTGAAATATATATAGGCAATATATTATTATATAATAGATGCATTTTTCATAATAGGAAAATGTTTTGAAAATTGGACACTCTATGTTCGTTTTTTGTCAAAATATTGTACTTAAATAATTTTTTATTGTAATAAAATTCTTAAAACAATTTTATATACGTTTTCTTATATAAGTGACGCTAAATATCATAAATATTATCCATTTACAAATTTTTCAAAATCATGGTTCCGAACGTAGTCGGATACCTTAAGTTAATAAAGAATGTCATTTCTTTTAAATAAACTGCATTTCGATACAAGTAGAAGCCTAATTTTTTTTATATATGCTCATTTCTTTTTTTAATTTTTAAAACTATCGTTTTTATACCCAGCGTATAACGCGCGCCGTTAAATTTCTATCTTATTTTTTGTGTTTAAAGTGCGCGTTATACGCCGGATTTTACGGTATTCGATTCCTGATGTAAAATTTTCAATATATTGATTTATATACTTATCCACATAGTAGGAAATTTTTGGTGTGGATGTTATAAAACAGTGGTGCTGCCCTCTCTTGCTTATTTTCAAAATAAATATTTACAAATGTGACTTATAATTACCTTTTAAATGTTTCAGAATTTATTTCCTAATTATTATTTAACAACCATTAAATATTTTTCTAAACAAAAATAAAGTTTCCACTTTTATGACTGTACTTTGTATTATATTCAATTCATGAAAAAGAGAAATCTTTTTAGTTGAAAAAAGTATGATTTCAAGATATAAGAAATATTTCTGGAATTGTATTTAAAATTCTGTGTTGCGAAAATAAATATATCGTTACAATTTTTTAATGTTACTGCATTCATTGCATCAGAAATGAGTTTATAATTTTCCCTGACTTAATTTCTCTATTTTATTTACCATCAAAATCCTATTTGATATTCACGAATATATATAGTTCTGATTTTAAATTCCGTCTATATGAAAATTTCATTCTTATTGGAAATGACTAAATTATAAACGTTTTCTTATTAGTCTTTTTGTAATATTTCTTATTCATTATACTCTTTATCACGTAGCATATAATTTTTGTACAAAATTCATTGTAATACAAAATTTCTAAAACTCCGAAAGGCAGAGATATTTTTTTAAAAAAATTCTGTTTCTTTGCCTAAATTATTTCTTGAAGCAGTGTGTGTATGTGTGTGCGTGTAACTTAAATTATTTACTTTAAATTAATATTAACTCAACACATTCTAATGTTATTCATTTATAATTTCTAATTCCTAATTCCGAATATCCTATTCCGAAACGCGACTCATTTCACATTTAGCATTAAAAGACTAAAATCTATATTTGATATATTTATTAGTGATTCCTCGTTAAAAAGATTAGACCTTGAATTCGTGATCGATTTTTTTTTTTTTTTTTTTTGGCTATCTCAGTAAAAGAATACCATAAATAGTTTTCGCGTGTCATACAACGTGGCTTCAACTTATCCCTAAGCAATGATATAATTGCTATAAATAACTAACAATTCTCTTCACTTGAACATGTGATGATATTTTTTATATTATGCTTTCCCCGTTCTTCCTTCCATATTTAAATGCGAAACATGAATAATTTCCTTCTTATGTATTCTGGATTTTGAGCGAAGCTCAGGGTCAGAATAACTTTCCTGATGCCACAATGAGAAATGAACGATACCATGATCTATATTAAGAAATATTGCTTGTGCGCCAAGACTACAATACGAAAAATGGATATCATCTTTACATCGATACATTATACCTATGTATATTTAAATTTCCAGAACGAAAATTTTGATAAGTATAATACACGCTTACTAAAAAAAAAGTTGTTAATTAATATTTTACAGTATTCCTAACTCTAAAACCGATTATTATAAAAAATTTCAGCTTCTATATTTTGACCTTTTTAATAAGTTCACCAAAGTTATTGCTAATGTAGATTTCTGGAAACTTTCATCTTATTTTTTAAACACTAATTACACACTTTTTAATATAAAAATATTCAGTTGGCCTTAATAATTAAAACACATCGTTATTTAGTTACTAAATTTGTTTAAAAAAAAAGATGTTGGCATATTTTTACGTCGTATTTTTTTTAAAAAAATAATTAATTGCTATCTTAGAATTATAGCATAAAACGCCAGACACAGAAGCTACTTTTTCAATTCCTACTATTAGCTCACAATCTCTATATATTTATTTATTTATATATTTATTGATTTATTTATCTTGGTGGAATTTTCAATTTCGTTAATAAAATACATTTTAAAGCGCTCAATTGAGCTGAAGTTTTATATTCATGATTATTTTGGATGACAATACAATAATTCAATAAAAATTAATTGATTAAAATGATTATTTAAAGAATTACAAATACAGCTGCGTTGGCATCATTTTTGGCAACCTAGAGACCCTTTTGGCGACTTGTGTCAAAACTTGAAAAGTTTTTTTCTCACGTTTCAAAGCATTCAGTTGTACTTAAAGTTTATGTACACGATTGTTTTGGATGACAATACGATACTTTAATGATAATTAATAAAAATTAATTACCACTTAATATCGTGATTCTGTCATATGTAAATACAAATTTATATTAATTGTAACTATTTAATAAAAAGTAGCTAAAATAAAATTTTTCTTTGTTGATCTAAGTAGGAATTGACTTAAAAAAAACTTTTTTATATTACTTGTTTCTTACATTCTCATGAATTTTAAAGGAAGTTTGTAATAAAACAATTTAGCTAAAAAATAGATATATTTTCTCGTGTAAAACTGTTTTTTCGCATCGCATGATTAATGAAGCAATATTTTCTTAAGCTGCTATTAAATGATCTATAGCTAATTTAAATTTGATTTGAATAGACTGGAAAAAAAATCTGAAAAATCATCTCGATAAATACATGGCGCCATCTAGGGGATTTAATGAATACTATCTCAATCTTCTCTGTTGTTAGAGAAAAGGAGTAATATTTATATTACATTTTTACCTAAAACTAGATTAATCATAAAGCAAAATAATCAAGTTAAAGGGTATCAAAGGAAAAGGGATACCACAGAAATATTTTAGGATTTTTCATCAATTATATATTACTAATTAAAAGCATAAATAACTTGTTTTCTTTGTTTCTTCTATATTTTTCATTCAAAATTATTTTCAAAAAAGTTCTAATTTAAACAAAAATGTTTCCACTAAACAGAGTTTATTGAGATTAAGAGAAAATATAAGAATTATTTCGAATCAGGTAGGGCTCAATTAATCGTTAAATATCCCGCTATGTGCAATTACTTCTTGAAGTTATTTATTTTCGGCAACATCTTTTGTATACATAAATTCAAGCACATGCATGAAACAGACTTAAGTAAAGCCCCGGCCTCAACAGAAGCGACAAAAAAATACATTCCATATTTTATAATAAACTTAAAAGAGAATAAAACTAGGCTTGAATTAACCCTGAGGAAATCCCCCTTCTTGAATGAGCCATAATCTTTTAAGGATATTTTCAATTATTTTTGTAACTCAGAGACATTTTTTTTATGTAGGAAGTTTTATTTTACTTGTTTATAAATTCAGGTAGCAATTTTATCTAAAATTTTCAAATTTTAACAGAATATTTGTAAGCTTTAGACACATACGAAATATTATTAAACTTTATATATATATATATATATATATATATATATATATATATATATATATATATATATATATATATATATATAAGTACAGGGAAACAAAAGCAATTTTTTCCCAGAAAGGTCCAAATAAGGTATTAAAGGTGTATTTTATGAAATGATACTTTTTAAGTAAATATAATACGCACTGAAAAGATCATTATTTATTGTATAAGTATTATTTAATCTGTATCTTAAAAAAGGCAAATTTTTATGTGTGGCCAGTACTCTAGTATTCAAATCATAAAGCAAAAAATGCATATTCTTTCATATAAATTACTCAAGAAGTACTATGATGTAACCGCTATTTTTAATTATTTTTATTTCTTATTTCCAATGTATCATTCGCTCTACTCTCTATATCTAGTATACTAAATATTAAATATTTAGTAATAATACTATTTCTAAACTACATTTTGTGTTAAGCAGTATAAGTTATAAAACTATCCAAATTTTGTACATCTTAGTACTGGATAAAATATTTCAGTAGCTTTTATTAAATTTGATTGTTGAATTTATTGTAAACTCTACTTTCAGACATAGAACTCTGAGTCATTTATACATTACATTATACTTTTTAACACTCAGTGAACCTTGTCGAACGTGAGACGTTCTGACGTACCATTTGAATTAACAATGGGGATTACAGCTCCATTTTTACATTACACGCTGTGTTTCTTTAATTTCTTTTAAGTGAATCGTATAATAAAACAAAGCCATCTATTTCTGTCAATTACACTACTTTGACAATAGCAAAAAGTAAAAACATGTATGGTTATTTTAGTACTTCTATCTTATTTGTCAATTTTTTTCATATGGAGAATTTAATTTCTGATTCATTGTTGATTGATAATATCCTACATAGATACACTTGCACATGCAGGTACTTTGATTTTGAAACAATAACTTTCTGTTGGTATATAAAGTCAACCCATTTCAAAGGAAAAATCACACCTGAATCCATCGATTGCACTAGTCGTAAGCCCTTTAATTCATCTCCTTTACTAAAATCAATGAAAATGAAGTCCATCACTGCAGTCTTATTTCTTGCCTCTCTGATGATTGTTCTCCAATGTGCCTCAGGAATGCCTACGGATGAAAAACATCATCATCATGACCATGATGATCACCACCATGACCATCATGAACATCACGATCACCACCATCATCATGACCATCACGAACATCATGATCACCACCATCATCACGACCATCATGAGGATCATCACCATGATCACCATCATGGGCATCATGATCATCACCATCATTAAAAGGTACACAGCCCATCTAATTTTACAGAACCTGTACTAACCTTCAATGGAGAATTTATCCATTATATTATAAAATAATTCTTTTAATGTATTATTTAGAAAAAATGTTCTACAACAACAGAAATGTGATATTAATTATCTTAGGCAAAAATGAATTTCCATTGTCTTAAGAAATTGCAAAATTTTTTGTTAAAATTTTGTGTATGCTCAATTTTTTGACGGTAACCCGAATGTATGTTTTTGTAACATGCACATCCTGAAGTGTTTGAAATAAAATCCTTTAGAATTACTGATTGTTGCTTCTATTTTTTTCTGAATAATGAAATAAATTATTATAAACAAGGGAATGGTTATGCATCAATGGATTTTAAATATGCATATTCAATAGTAACTGTATTCTATAATTTTTTCTTACTAGGACCTTTAAAATATGGGAAGAATGTAATTTAAAAATAATAATTACTTTTTTTATTTTCAAAATGTTCATAAGTGTTAAACTTGAATATTCAACCTTGTTATCAAGTTATTTATTTTTTAAAACTATATATTCACAAAACCTTTTAGTTAGAAGATAATTTAATAAATGTAAATGATCATGAAAATATAATTCGAATATAAAGTCAAAACATTATAATAGAAAGACTTATCTGAGTCGAATCTACTTTGATTTCACTAGTGGTAAAGCTATTGAGCCATATCTTACTCATTTCTAAAATCAGTGAAAATGAAGCCCATCACTACTGTCTTATTCCTCGCCTCTCTGATTATTGTTCTCCAGTATGCCTCAGGAATACCTACTGACGCAATGCATTATCATCATGAACATCACGATTACCACCATCATCACGACGATCATGAGGATCATCACCATGATAACCATCATCATCATCATTAAAAGGTGCTGCTCATGCACATATTCCCTGTATCTATACCAGGGGTACTCAACCTTTTTCTCAGCCGGGCCGCATACATATGTTAGCTATTTCATGCGGGTCGCATATACAGTGAGTGATCAGTTAACGAACATAATCCATTCCAAGACTATGTTCGCTATCCGAATTGTTCGTTAACCGATCATCGATTCACCATAGACTTCTATGTGAAATCGATTAATTCGTTCTGGGGACCCTAAAAATTAAATTTTAAAAAATGTATAATTTCTTAATAAGTTTTTTAAAAAAATAATACATGCATATAGTCTTGCATATTAGTCAGTCCTTTTCATTTTTTGCTTATGGGGCGTTGAAGAACATGCCCAATGTCGATTGCTTTTCTCTCTTTTCCAGGATTTTCCGGAAGTAATTAATAGCATTGTCGTTGTAAAGATCCCCAACCCTACTGACATAAGCTTGGTTTGGGTGCCATTCTAAGACCATTGCTCAGACATCCGTCCACTTTTTCAAAAGATCTTTAATGACAGATGTCGGCATTGGTCCTCTTTTGTCTTCTTCTTGTTCAAAAGGAGACACATTTCGTTGTGTTTCTTGGTGTTCTTCATTCAAAATTTTCTTGGAGCTCTTCTATCGTCTGTTCATCTTCATGCCCCATTATGAGCTCTTCTATGTCATCCTCGTTCACCTCCAATTCCAGATCTCTAGCAGTTGTCAAAATTTCATCCATTATTTCAGGGGTGTATCCCTGATCACCTCCGAATATGTGTTCGTTGTCCAAACACAAAAAATCTTTCTTAAAAGTGTTCATTATCCGAACACAAAAATCTTTCGTGAAAGTGTTCGTTAACCGATCACCCACTGTATATGACGGCTATTTCTCACGGGCCGCATCATGAAGATTAATAGATGGCGGGAAGAATGTTTTAAGACCAAAATTTTAAATGTAGAAAATCGATCTATTAAAACTTCTATTTCGCTTTTTTTCAATTATTATTTTTTATATTCTTTATTTTTGTCACTCAATTCTTCCAAATTGGAAGCATTTAAGAATCACTCCTTTACAATTTCTATATCAGTAAACGGTTTTATATGATTACCAACAATATAACAAATTTCACATAGGGTGCATTTGTTTTCTCTATGACATTACCACTGACAAAACGCTTTTTTGCTGTTGTAAAGATTATTCAAGAAAGTCTACTTATCATTTCTTGAAAGAGATGTTGGAAGAAAAGTGTCATTGAATGACTCCTGTTTATTGGTATTTTTAAATTTACTTTCGTGACAAAGCAAACAATTACTTATCCATGCTTGTTTTTCAATACAAAATAGTCAACTTCCCGATCGTCTTGAAACAACCTATTTTCTTAGAATATTTTTCGCTTGCAAGATATAAAAAATAATTAAAAATTAGTTTCACCCATAAAATGGTAGTAACTCCTCTGTTGTCAAATATCACTAATCAGAAAAAAATATCAATTCGTACCCATACAACATCGACAGCAAACAGCAAAATTGATATATTTGATTTCTTAACAGATTTCCCACCAAATTTTCATAAATAAATGAATTTCTCAAAGCAATGGGCCATGAATGGGCCACTTAAAAAGTCCCGGTGGTACGCATGAGGCCCGAGGGCCGGAGGGTTGAGTATCGCTGATTAATAGGAACATCAATGGAGACTTTATCAAATTTTTCTAAGATTTTTTTTTTTTTTTTTTTTTTTTGAAATTTTATTTAGACCAAATGAGAAATCCAAATCATCCAAATCATGATTTACTCAAATTACATTGGATGTAATGCCACACTATTCAGCTACTTTTAACGACGGACCTCGTAATTTTGAACCACGATCAAGTGATGAGGACGACACCTGAGCTGGTTACCCCTCTTCTAACTTTCACACCACAGTAACGGGAGGACGTTTGAGCCTCGATATAAATAACGTGCATCGGCTTTCTCTGCATAACGGGTCTTCAATGAAATGAGGCTCGAACCCACCACCAGTCCATTACCTTGATCACTAGGATACCACAGTCAACAAAGTTAAAACTATACTGAGTGACAAAAGCACAGATACTTGGGTTTTCACATATGTAAACCTTGCTTTAAAAATGAATAATTCACATATTTTGCTTATGTATTTTTAGCTCAATATATAAGTTTTGAAATTGATGTGCACATCTTTATTTATGGTTATTGATGCCAATTAATAATAACTTGTTTGGAGATTTTTCGAAGTTTTGATGAATCCCGGGAATGAGTCTTACGTTCTCGGAAAATCCTGGGAAGGGAAAAAGACAGGAAATCAGAAACCCTAATGCAGGGGTGGCAAGTCTTTATGGATCAACGTGCCATTTTTTCTGAAGAAATATTTAATGAGGTATAGGCGTGCCATGAAATACTTTTCACCTGTGATTATTAGGAAAATAATAATAACTAACAACTCAAAATTCTGTATTTACTACAAAAAAATACATTTTGTACTGCATTGTTGTAAATGTTTTTGTTATATGTGTAATTGAAATTAAAGTAACATTAGTGTAACTTCTGTTGTTGCAGATTAGATGACAATTAACTTATGTTAGGATTGTAAAACAATAACAAAGGAGTGTGTTCCCGGCCGCCGCGCGCACCCTTGACTGATAACTCGCGTTTGTTCATAATGCTTCATAGTGAACTTTGTTTTTTTTAGCTAAAATGCAAACCACCTTTTGATCAGTGCCGTGCCCAAAATATTGTGACGCGTGCCATCAATGGCACGCATGCCACAGGTTCGCCATCCCTGCCCTAGTGTGTAGTCGGCATATCACTCGTAGAAAATCTCTTTGTGAGTATTAGATTCATATATTGCGTTTAGTTGTTTAATTTGCGAAACGAAACTTTACAGCTTTTGAAAATTCTGTTTAAAAAAAAGAAATCTTTCTGTTATAAATAAATTACTTAAAAATCAGAAAAGACATGTTGTTAATAGATTAATTACTATCTAAACTTTGAAAAGAAATAAAATTTGGCTGACAATCAAAAACTCCAGGGAAAAAAATGTCAACAAAAGGAAGTCCTTGGGGGAAAAGAAAAAAAGTTGAAACTTTTTGCTGTAGAAAAACCTCTGCCTCAAAGAACTTTAGCAAAGAAACTACAGGTAACGTAATCGACAATTGGTCGCAATATAAAGAAAATTAACTATTAAAAAGTGAATAAGTCAGTCTGTCTTCAAATGTCTGTTCAGACCGTAGAAAAACGATGAAAACGTTCTTGGTATCTGTATTTAATGTTACGCAAAGGTAGATACAAAACATGGATAACTTCGAATGAAGCACAGCTTCATCTATCATTCACACAACTGGCAAAACGATGATTCAATATATTTCAAGCAAAAAACGTCGCAAAGACGCAGCTGTTTTGAAAAATGCAAGTTGGCCGTCAGGTGTTATGGTATGGACGAAAATGTCCCCTCAAGGCTTAACAAAACCATTTTTTGTAGAACCAAGCATCAAAATTGATTCTAAATACTATCAGAATAAAGTTTTGAAACACTTGATCAAAAATGGTAAACGTCTTTACCCTCTAGGAACCTTTGCTTTTCACCAAGATTCTGCACCAAATCATATTGTGAAATCAACTATAAAATGGCTGAAAATTCAAAAATAAGTTTTCTGCGTCCTCTCAGAAATAGCTACCCTCATCCATTGCCTGTGTTTCTTGCGATTATTTTTTAAGGGTATTCTTAAAAAAACTATTAAACAGATGTAAAGTAAAAATACTTCAAGGGCTTCAAAAAGCAATCAAAGAGGAAGTTGGAAAAATAGCCTCAAAATGGTCAAAAAGCCCTTTTGGCTTGGCTTAAACATTTACTTAAAGTGTACTATGTTGAAGGAAACGACACAGGGAAAATTTCATGTAATAACTTAATTCAATAAAAATTTAAGATCCTCTGAAATTGGTCACACTAATTATGAACCTACCGGTATAATGCTTCAACGATTCGGAATACGTTAAAGCGCTTATTCCCTGAGTAAACTGCCGAAAATTTTTATAGACGATTCTTCGCTGTAACGGAATAAATCAAGTAGTTTGCAAAATAACTGGATAACGTGCATGTTATAGGCATTCGGGCCCTTGTTAACGGTAGCATATTTATTAAAAGTCTCTCACTGTACCAGTGATTTTTAACCCATATACCATGGCATATGGATGTGTCACAAAATTATTAAAAATTTGCAGACCAAATTATTTTGGAAATAATTTAATAGAACCGTAAAAAACCCTTTTTTGTCGAATTCAGTAATCTCTAGTTCAGGGGTGGCCAACCCAAATGACCTCGCGGGACACTTCGTAAGAACTTTCCAATCCCGCGGGCCGCAAATAAAAATATATATCTATATATTAGATTTGGATCCATTACAAACATTTGTTGGAATGAAAATTTAAAACAGACTGATATATTATTATTGTTTACATTGTTTTTCAGGTATGCAAACATAGATAGCATAATAATAATAATGCAATGATCAAATAATGTTTAATTTATTTAATTAGTGAGAAATCTTTCTCTCAACTCTTTCACTTAGTTTTTGCTAGTCGATCTCAATTCGTGTGTATTTGCGTATTATAATTGATGTTGCAGATTTTCGTGCATTAAGAATGAGCACGATTTATGTTTCATAAATTTCAGTTTAGAAAAAAAAGAGATTCGCAGTAACAGAAGCAACGTGATAAAATAATAACAGTTATGGGGGATTTATTTTTTACAAAATAAAAGCTCTTTATAAACAAAAAAATATTGTACAAAATAGTCAAATTTTGTAAAGTTGTAAAGAATCTCGCGAGCCGCAAAATTATTCAAGGCGGGCCACATACGGCCCCCGGGTTAGACACCCCTGCTCTAGTTGAACACACTAGTATGCAGTAAAACCTGTTTTTGTACGGTCCTTTTTTTTGTACGATCTTCTTTTATGCGATATATGAATTTCAATGGTTTTGGCGCCACTGTAATATTATCTATCAATTTACCAGTAACGTAACGGAGAATGTTAGGGCGCTCCCCTGAAAGTTAGGTTTTTCCTTTAATATTTTATAATTTCGGGTAAATACGTACTTAGCTGCAGTCAGGCCTTGAGCCCCTAGAGTTCTCTCCCCCCCCCTATTCTCCGTGTTGCGGGTGTTTCAGGAGTGTACGTTACGCCACTGAAATGCACATATATACACTTCAAGACGCTCTGCTCATTTGTTATAAACAGTCTTCTGACAATGCACGGCCAGCGCTTGATTGAAAACGAAACTTTCAATAACAGTGACATTATCAATAATTTGATAGATTATATGAAGACGGACAAATGAAGAACCGGATACTTTCAGTACGGGTAAAAAGATGCAAGGATAGAGCTTTCCAATAAATTGGAAAAGCATTTTCTGAAAATACAGTGGGACAAACAATTGAGGATACACCTTACTTTTACTTGATAAATCCAACTTTCAATAGAAATAACACATTAACTGGAAGTGCAAACGTGTTTCTATTTTCACACGTAACAAAAGCGTTTATTTACAGTAAAAAAAACGAAAATCAACAAAAAGATATCTAAAATTAAAAATTTCACAAGTATTTGAAATAAACATAGGCACATCTTTACCTCAAAAAATTGAGGATACACCAATGAAATGTTTGTTTAACTACCACTAGATTTTTTTTCCTGCTTGCTACTACAATAGCCTAAGTTTGGCCAATTTTATCTTAAACTTTTTCGACTGCTACTTTTGTCTTTTGAAGTTGCTTAAGTGAATTTAAAGTCGCAATTTTTTAAATGTAAAATGGGTCCTCGGAGAGAGGCGAGTATTCATGTAAGAAAATTTATATTAAGGTTATTTAAGAAAGGAATATCTTACCGTGAAATAGCTAAAATTGTCGGTAGAAGCCACTCGTGTGTCCAGAAAATCATTGGAAGATTTAAAAGCGATGGATTAATTGAAAATAAAAGTGGAAGAGGAAGGAAAAGTATGCTGAGTGATGTAGCCAAAAGGAAAGTTTTGAAAGATATCAGGATTGATCCTAAACTAAGTGTAGTCAAACTAGCTGCAGAAACTTCTCGAATAATAGGCAGATGTGTAAGTGCTGAAACTGTGAGAAATTTGATTAGACATGCTGGATATAGCAGTCGAGTAGCTAGAAAGAAACCTTTCATAAGCTTACAAAAATCAGGAAAGCGTTTGGAGTTTACAAAAACTCATCAATTGAAGACAGATAACTTTTGGAAGAAAGTTATATTTAGTGACGAAAGTAAATTCAACTTTTTGGAAGTAATGGCCGTCGCACCGTTTGGAGAAAGCCGAACACCGTTTTGGATCCAAAAAATTGACGTCCTACAGTTAAACATGGTGGTGACTCCGTCATGGTTTAGGTTGTATGGCTTCAAATGGGGTAGGAAATTTAGTTTTTATAGATGGCATAATGGATCATAAGCTTTATATAGATATACTCAACAACAATCTTAAAGAAAGTGCAAAAAAATTGGGTTTAGATGGAAATTTTATTTTCCAGCAAGACAACGACTCCAAACATATGGCACGTAATGTCAAAAAATGTGGTGTCTTTTTCATTGTAAACAGCAATTGTACACCCCCCACAGTCCCCTGACATCAATGTCATAGAAAATTTGTGGGCCACACTCGAAATAGAGGTCCAAAAACACCAAATTAGAAACAAAGACCATTTAAAGCAAGAGTTACAAGAAGAATGGGATAAAATATCTCCAGATACCACCAAAAATTGGTCGAATCGGTACCAAGACGTTTGGAGGACATTATAAAAGCCAAAGGACATGCAACCAGATATTGACACTGTCTTTGTATATGTGATATGTCACACAAATTTCATTGGTGTATCCTCAATTTTTTAGGTAAAGATCTGCCTATGTTTATTTCAAATACTTGTAAAAATTTTAATTTTAGGTATTTTTTTGTTGATTTTCGTTATTTTTACTATAAATTAACCCTTTTGTTACGTGTGAAAATAAAAATACGTTTGCACTTCTAGTTAATGTGTTATTTCGATTGAAAGTTGGATTTATCAAGTAAAAGTAAGGTGTATCCTCAATTGTTTGTGTACCACTGTAGATACCAGTTCTGAAAGGAGAATAAAATTCCAAAAAGATCTTCAATCATGCACATCTGGTTATCGTGACATTTACAAGCAACTGACCACCCAACTCCCGTCGCAAAAACTTACTCTTACTTTATGTTGCCAAAAAATAAATCAATTGAAGTTGTACCTTCAAGTGACGAAAGTGATTTTGAACTTATTCTTCACAGGGCTTTGGATTACGATGAGTAGGAATGAATTATGTATGTGCATTTTGAAAAATTTTCCATGGATAGATTCAGAAATTAAATGTCTTTAAAGTGTTTCCATGTGTAATATTTAATAATTTATTTTGTTATGGAAGTACTTTATCGTAAATTTCGTAAATAATTGGACTATTTTCTAAGAGTGACTTATTTATGCGGTCTCTCTCCACTGCATAAAAAAATTCTGTAGTATTTCCACGAATTAGTTTGTTGTGTAAAAATTTATGAAATTTTCGAATCTTTTTTGTGAGCGTTTATTTTCATGCGGTCCCTATCAACCGCACAAAAACAGGTTTTACAGTATCATTGTTTTTATAAAGATCGATTTCATTTCTGATAAAGGTTGAGAAGACGCAACTTTAAGACAAATTTATGAAATTGCAGATTTTGCAATTGAGAGTTCAACATCCATTAATATTAAAAATAAAAATCGACCCTGCTTGAAAACATTGGAAGATCTAAGAATACTATTGGTGCAAATTTGACCCTTTCAAAGAACATTTTATGAAGGGGGAAAAAAACCAACCACAAATAATTTACTAAATATGAAATATATATATATATATATATATATATATATATATATATATATATATATAATTTTCGTTTTTTTTTGTATTACAAATTATAATAAATTTTTTTCTGCAAAATTTTAAGTTTGGGTTGTGATATTTTATTTATATATTACAAATATCGAGGGTCAATTAAAATCGCAAGTAGTTCAAAAAGGCTTAAAAATTGAAAGAATTTGTGCACTTGGGTGAGTGAACATTAGCGTCGCCCTGTTCAGCTGTACGAGGGCTTTTGGCGACGAACCACGTAATTTTGAACCATGGTCAAGTGACATAGACGACACCTGAGCTGGCATCCCCTCTCCTAACTATCACACCAACGGGAGAACGTTTCAACTCTCGACAGATTTAGTGTGCATCGCTGACCTACACGGCGGGTCTTTAGTGGTACTAGGCTCGAACTCGTGACAAAGCCAGCCACGATCCGATACCTATACCACTCGACGACCGCGGCCACTTTGTTCTTGAATCCGGTTTACAATGTAATTCTCACGAAATATATAGAAATTTTTGTTTGTTTTATAGAGAAAAAGTTCAAGTTTTCACTTATAGATGGCACTACATGCAAAAATTCAATCAAAATCGTTAACTACAGACGAATGCTTTAAGGCTGTTTTCGGTTAATGTTAAAGAATATGACCCGAATTAGGTACAATTTTTCAGATATAAAAGAAATGAAAAATTACTGTTATATCCTGGCTTCACAATCCCTTAGAGAGCAACATATGTTATCATACTTCAAATTTTTGTCCGAATTAAGCTATTTCTTGTGGCATACAATGTGTTTCGCGTGTTTTATCCTACACCGTAATGTTAAATAAGCTATCCTTTCACGTGCTGAGATAAAAAAAAAATAATAGTACTCATGGCAAATTTTGAAATTTTAGAAACGCTGTATTGTTAACAAATATATGAGTTATAATGCTGCAAAATTTCATGAAAATTGAGTCATTTTTTTTGTTGTTTTTTGTCTGAAAATGTGTTCTACGTTTAGTTTAGGGTCTCGTATTTTTGCCGAAAACAGCCTTAAGCATATCATAACAAGAACATTCTCTTGTATGTCTTCTCCGTCACAAAAAAAGTGACAGTTTGCAAGCGAGCAGCAACGGCATTAATTGCAACCGAATCGTGGATACTGATTTCATTCTAAACAAAGCTCTTTAGCTACACTAAAGAAGATAAGTAACTGCGGTAGATTTGGGCTTAACGTAAACTTATATTAGAGCATAAATATAATAAGAATTATTATGAGCGAGGAAGGCATTCACACACACACACGGTTGTACAATGATAGTTGATAAATCATTCTTCAGAGAAGATTCATCAAACAAAATTTCTCACTTCGGCCATGACGTAAAGATGCATGTACGCATGTTATATTCTGCATACTCGGCTTATAAGAACCTCATTCTGTCAGTGGCGCACACTGGGGGTCCGGACCCCCCACCCAAAGCACTAGATTTTTTTTTCCGATTGATTATAATTCTAAGTACATAGTACGTAAAATTTAGTTAAGTATTTGTTATTAATGATTAATTTTATTAATTAATGCTAATTATTTATTCAATAATTAGTTTTTTACTGTGTTTTGTTCCCGAAAATCGACAAAATCAAAGGGAGCGTGATACAAGAATGGTGAACTTTCGACCCCGCCCCCCCCCCTTGAAAAATTCCTGTGTGTGCCACTGCATTCTGTCAATGACATTAATGTAGGACTTTTCTTCAAAAGCATTTACGAATGGAGAGTTCCATTAACTGAGAAACATCCCCAGCCCGATTTCCCTCTCCCCTGCCCCATTTTTTAAAATGAATGCATATTTGAGAAAATTCCTCATGATTTAGATTACTGTGACCAGGGACGGCTCTAGGGCCGGATCCCTGCCCGGAGCGGAAAAATTTAAGGGCGGCATTTGGATCAAATTTGAAAAAAATACATATGTTATTTTTGTAACAAATAATTTGACACATTTTCTGAAATATAATTGAGTGTGAATTCGGTATTTCATTTAACGGATCTTATTTTTTTTATTTATTTTGTACTCTATATATTTAATGTCAGTTTTCTTTTATGTTGAAACTGAAGGGTTCGAGCCGGAAGTATTTGTTAAAGCATGAAATTTAATATATGTTTACACCAGTGGCGCACACAAGGGGGTTCTGGGGTCCGCCCCCCCCAAAGCCCTTGATTTTTTTTTTCCGATTGATTATAATTCTTAGTATACAATACGTAAAATTTAATTAATTACTTGCTATTAATGATTAATTTTATTAATTAATGCTAATTATTTATTCAAAAACTAGTTTTTTACTGTGTTTTGTTCCCGAAAATCGACAAAATCAAACGGAGCATGATACAAGAATAGTGAACTTTCGACCCCGGACCCCCCTACCTTGAAAAATTCCTGTGTGCGCCACTGGTATACACATCTTTCACTAGTAACTTTCTCCCCATCACAGAGTGAGGTCACAACGGACATTCCTTTCACCCTTACGATGTCCGGTTTCAGAAATCCAAAAGGGGACAAGGATAATAAGAGGTTTTGGTAGATAGAGAGTCGCAGATGTCTTATTTTAGTCTTGGGTGCAGTTACTATAAGTTAAAACAAACGCGTGTGATCCCCACCATAAGTAGACTATATTTCGAAGAAATTGGCCTGTTTAAATAGACGATTCCTTCACTTTTATTTCACTCGTTTGAAATAATAACAAGAAATCATGTCCTTAATTTCGAAATATTTTAAAATATTAACACTTACAATAATATATATATATATATATATATATATATATATATATATATATATCATGTTTTGGAGAAATTCTTGGATTGACAGGAGAAATGCAACGGGCAGCCGTTTGTCCTATTATATTTTATTTCAATATTCAGCAAAGAAGTCTGCACTCCAAGCCATGACAAAAACGAGAGCTCTTTCGGCGTTGATCAGCAGCGAGTGAGTCCTTAGAACACGTGTCTTCTGCAAGTCCGGTGAAAGTAGATGTCAAAGTTCCTATGCGGGAGGTGGGTTGAGTTGTCCTGGTAGGATAACTGACACTTGTGGGGATTGGGGATTCATCACATATATATATAGTTCATCCATTATATATATATATATATATATATATATATATATATATATATATATAAAGGAGGGTATTTGTTTTTGGAGGTATAGAACTTTAAATTGCAATAAAACAACGATGTATTATTCGATTGACATGAATTTTTTTTTATTCGAAAGATAATCTTGTGGCATTACATTTTAAATATGATCAAGCAAGGCGTAGATTCGTCGAATGGGCCCAAAACGAGATTGCCGTTGTTCCCGATTTTCATAAGCGAATTTTGTTTAGCGATGAAGCGCACTTCTGGTTGAATGGCTACGTCAACAAACAAAACTGCCGCATTTGGAGTGAAGCTAATCCACAAGTGTATGTCGAAACACCGTTACATCCAGAAAAACTGACTGTTTGGTGCGCTTTATGGGCTGGTAGAATCCTTCTTCAAAAACGATGAAGGCCACAACGTTACAGTCAATGGTGATCGGTATAGAGCCATGATTACTAACTTTTTCATTCCTGAATTGAACAATCATGATGTCCAGGAGCTGTGGTTCCAACAAGACGGCGCATCATGTCACATAGCTCGTGCCACAATCGATTTATTGAAAGACACGTTTGGTGACCACCTAATTTCACGTTTTGGACCTGTGAATTGGCCTCCAAGATCTTGTGATTTAACACCGCTAGACTATTTTCTGTGGGGCTATGTAAAGTCATTGGTCTATGCGGATAAGCCACAAACGCTTTACCATTTGGAAGACAACATTCGCCGTGTTATTGCCGATATACGGCCACAAATGTTGGAAAAAGTCATCGAAAATTGGACGTCCAGATTGGACTACATCCGAGCCAGCCGTGGCAGTCCTATGCCAGAAATCATATTTAAAATGTAATGCCACAAGATTATCTTTCGAATAAAAAAAAATTCATGTCAATCGAATAATACATCGTTGTTTTACTGCAATTTAAAGTTCTATACCTCTAAAAAAACACCCTTTATATATATATATAAAGAGAGAGAAAGAAAGAGGGGGAGAGGCATTGGAGGGTCAACATTTTCTATTTCTGTAAAGGTTGGCAAAACTGCTAGAGCCAGCCCTGCTATGACTTCTTATTCAAACGCTAATAAGAAACGCTATTTGCACTTACTGGAATTAAGGTATATCCGAATGGTTTAAAATCACCATTTTCATAAAAAAAAATAATCTAAATTTATTTTATAGTTTATTTTTGTAGCCTGTTTAACAAGCTTTCTAAAACTATCATACTTTTGATTCTGAGTCAGTTAGAAAAAAGTTATAGCTGTTTTTGTTTGAGGTAGTAAGCACAAATCGAAACCGGAAATGTGAGTTTAAGGTTGATTTTCACCGGCAAAATGAGATTTTCATTCATTTAAAATATTTTAACAAATTATTTTTATGTTTAGTAAACTCTCTCACTTTATAAATGTTTTAATAGATATATTTTGCTTTAAAATAAGCAACAGTGTTAACTGATTGCAATGTTGGATTTGAATTAAACGAGTTGCTATTTTTTAATCATTTGTGTTCCAAACTAGATCTCTTTATGTAACTTTTTTATTATTACTTTTATATAGTTATAGTTATTTTTAATTATATATAAATTAAAGTTGCCATGCCAAAAACAAGGTCAATGAGGCCAAAAAAGAAGAGATTTCAAGAGAGCAGTATTTGTTGGAGAAACGTCGATAGAATTATCAACAGATCTTCCAAATTCAGTCATTAATTCTATTAAAAAGACTTATAAGGAACTTTGTGATCAAAATCTCCTAAGAAAATGTCTTCACGGGAAAGCTCAGAACTGCAATGAAAGTTTAACAATGTCGTGTGGAGTATAATCCCGAAAGACAACTTTGTTGAGCAACAAACACTCCGTTTAAGGAATTATATCGCAATAATACTTTTTAATTCTGGGTTTTCTGGTCTATTACCTCTACTTCAAAAGTTAGAAATGAAATTATGTACTGAAATGAAAGGGTATTTTTGGTACCTCGACCAAACGAGAATTGTTGATTCTACGAGGCATTCTAAACCAGATAAGAAACTTTCTCGTAAAAAATAGAAAGGCCCTTCAAAACTGAAAAAAGTTTGAAGTATGAGGTTCAGGAAGGCACAACATACAAATCTGGAGAGTTTTAAAACCTTCCTAAATCATTAAAAAGTTTTATTGCAAATATAAACCTTATTTTGCATTTTGTGAAGAGTGTTATTTTTAAACATAATGGTTAATGGTAAGAGTAATATTTCTTTAAGTAAATGAAATATTCTTATGAAATGTGTTGAGTTAGTTCCTTGTATTATAATGAATGCTTTCTGCTAAAAGCTAAGGGTAATTTTTTCATAAAGGTATACTTTTTATGTCATTTAAAATGAAAAAAAAGTTTCTTAAGAAAATTCTGGGTTTTTTCCATCTTGAACACCTGTATTTCATAATTTTACAGTAGAATTTGAGCTTTTTTAAATATAAAGCATAGTTAAACATTGAAGATTTGTATTTCTACAAACATTTTATTTATTTTTATGATATATATATATATATATATATATATATATATATATATATATATATATATATATATATATATATATATATATTTATTTTTAGAGTTGTTTGCAAAAGAGCAATTTTTTCAATATTTTGGTAGAAATTTCTCAATATTTTGAAAAATAAGCTTTCAAAAAATTCTTCTTGCTGTATTTTCATAGTTTTGCAACATACTTAACTAAAAAATAACCACTAAATGATTATTTAAGTTATATTTTAGAAAATTGTCTCCAAACCCAGTCGGATACCTTAATATTTATTTATATAGATAAAATGCTGAAGCCATGAGAAAATCGATATTTTAAAATGCTTTTACAAGAAATAAAGAATCAGAAATCGATTAAAATATTCAAACAGATCTCAAAATATATAGAAATTAATTTACAAATTTACATTAATTTATTTTTAACATCAATAACACTTTTAATTGATTTTATAATAATAACAAACGCATTATTATAAGATACATTCAGAGAATAGGTATAACAGATATTAGTGTGTTCCGTACATATTTGAATAAAGTACTTAAGGAAGAATATTATTTGTAAATAATTACATGATATGGAATATTATTTCAATACATTTGTGGATTAAATAAATACAACGTTTCTCAGAAATAAATATGTTTAATATCACCAAAATACTTTATATCAATATACAACAGACTTCATCATATTTCGATATTTAACAATGTTTTTTACAATAAATTATAGCAAATTGTACAGTTTTTATAATAAAAATGTAAGAGCATTTAAAATGCCCAAACTTCATTTTCGTATACAAATTATTGTTATTTGTTTATGTATGAAAATATAAATATTCACATAATTCACTTTTTCTGAATTATTTTGGTATGAATTTTAAACAAATAAATTTGTCACATAGATCGATTCAACCCTTTGAATACAACATCATTTTATGTATAAAATATTTCACAGTTTTGTGCTTAATTTTACAGAAACAAAAATAAGATAGGCACAAAACTTGAGTGAAATTCATGAGATCATATGATAAATACTTTACAAATGAGCTTATCAGTTCACATCACTGATACAAAAACATTTACAATAACATTATATATAGTTTGGCTTATGATTATTAAATACCTAACAATTAGATAGAAATGCACACAAATTTGTATAAAAAGTTTGTGTGTGTAAGAGTTTTCAAAAATTATAATCATCTGATTCATTCAAAAAAAATACTTAAATGCATCAATGAAACGTCCATACAAATATATTTCTTCTTCCTTGTTTGAAATAAATAAATATTGTATGTTCGTTTTAGGCAGGCTTAAAGTGCAGAAACCCTCAATTAGTCTTTAGATTAAACAAGAAATATAAAAAAAAAATTTCAACGACAATTCCTACTTTGTTAGAAAAATGTACTAGAGCCATATGTTGCAGCTAGTTGTAACTACGACAGAAATAACGCAGAATAAATTTAAAATTAAAAATAATTTTTATTAAAGAATTAATATTCTAAAAAGCTGTGTTAATATCAAGTGCCATCCACTAAAAGCTTAAAAAACTTTATTTGAACTTTAATGGATAAATAGAAAGTATTTTATTAGCAATTGAAAATTTGAACAAGATATATACGGAGAGAGTGAACTAAAATAGTAGGAATTGAAAAAAGACTAACCCATGTAGGTCGCTATGTTTATGCTTTTAACATTTATAACATAAAATGCAATATCATACATTTATAGATTAAAACATAAAATGCAATTTTCTTCCATATTTTATGCACTAAGATGAAATCCATAATCCTCCATTATTTCAAAACCAATTCCCTGAACAAAATTCTCATTTCAGGAAAGTACAAGCCTTTTTAAATAGCTTTCTAACTATACACTTGTTTATATTTAAAGTATATTTTCCCTGACCAAATATGTTTTGTTTCATATACTTATATCTTACCCCTTTTTAGATCTATGGTACTTTTAAAATAACAGGAAAAAAATTACGTTATATCTTTACTTTATCTTCTTTCCTACACGTAAACATGTTCTTAAAAAATGCATGTCTTCGTTTTATACTCTTACACTGTATATTTCCTTAGATCTATAATATAAACCTTGTGCAAAATTAATATGTAATGTAGAATATAGTTCATCCAAAGTAAGTCAGGAAAATAATTCATTAAGTATATTTTTCACCAAACAACAACAGTTACTATATTTACACAAAATACTTTTCACTTAAAACACGTACCAAAACAAATTATACTACATCAGGAAAACTGATACCATGACAAAACTTCAAAAACATTATATAAATTCACTGTTCTACTTGTGTCATGTACAAATCATCACACTGGTTGCCATTTCTTTGCGCAAAACTATCACTGGCTCTTTCCGGAAAGTATATTTCAGAAAGAGTCAACAACAATGCATTTGAACCATCTATATAACAGGTCGTACTTGGTTCGAAAAAAAGGAAACCATTGTAACTTATGTGCGTAAGTCTTTAAGAAGTATTATGTACAATTAGGGTTTCATTCCCCTTAAGAATCCATTGAAAGCTCTTAGTATTACATATATTAAATTGATCGGACAGACTTAAGGAAATTTTTTTTCCTGTCCAGGACTAGACGATTGCAGTATTTTTATCCTTGTTCCAGGGCAATAATGTATCTTTGAGAGAATGACCATAATGTCTCTGGAGTTCAAGTCTCCGTTGGTTGGTGGCTTCTTGGCGCAACAATCTGGCGGCAATTGCTATTAAACACGCCAACATACAAAGTCCAATAATAGGTGCAGCGATCATACCTGCTCTTAGCCAAACCTCACGCCGTAAAGCAGATTCCATGAGAGCAATTCTGTCTTCAGATGCATCGTCCTCAAATGCATCTGTAAAATGAATAAATAGAAATAAGAAGAATTAAAAGAAATTATAGTCGAAAGTAACCAAATATTACATTCGAGAATTATTGAGAAAGTGCCGTGGGATATTCTTCACCAGCAAATTAAACAATATAGACATGTTCAAATTAAAAAGAAAAATCTAATACCTCTCTAAAATATACAGGGTCCAGCATATTAACCTCCCCTACTTCAAAAGGCAGTTACAAACAAGCAAAACAAGATACAGCGAGGGCCGTGGGTAGCCTAGTGGTTAGAGCACCGGACCCCCGAAGCGGAGATCCTGGGTTCGATGCCCGTACCTCCAAGTACACACGAAGTCTTGAGAAAATTTCCCTCCACTTCAGTTCCATGCCTAAATTGTGGTGGTGAAGATAGATGGTGGCGCCATTTAGGGGAGATTATTTTTAAAACCAATTATTATAAAACGGCATCGTATTTGTTGTTCACCAATAAAAGACTTTTCTCTATCTTGTTTAGTTTGTTTGTTTGTAACTAACTGCCTTCTGAAACAGGAGAAGTTAATATGCCGGATCCTGAGTTAATCTCTTCCCTCCCCTCTTTTTTTTATTGTGGTTGAAACTAACAATTAAAACACTACACAGTTTTTAAAAGAGTAGATTTCTCCCTTCCCCTTTTTATGCAATATTAATAGTTTATTTTCAATGTAATCAATAGCAAAAAGGCTAAGCAAATAATGCATTTTTTTTTATCAAATGCTGCTTTTTTAAAAGTGTTAAATGAAAAATTCTGGATTAAGGTCACGTTAGATTACTAAAAACATAATGCAAAATCTCTTGACATTTTACACACAACCATATTAATTCTCTAAATTTATATAACAAAAGACAATTCACTTTTTAAACGAAAAAACAAAAATAAGGTAATTAATACACACACAGTCCAAATGAAAAAATTATAACTAAAACAAGCAGTGGTGTAACGGAGAACATTTGGGCTCCTAAGTTATATTTTACAAAGGGTAGGTACTTGGCAGCAGTCAGGCTTCGGGCCCCCTCGCGTTGCGGGGGTGTACGTTACGCCACTGAAAACAAGACATATGAACTAATATATAGGTGAGATTTTTGCTTTTATTACCAAACGAAATTTATAAGTCATTACAAATGGAACGATCAAAAACAGTTCTAGATTATATATCAAATTCCTTAAGAAAAATTTACATTACATGAATATTAAAATAATTCTAATGTTGGATCTCAAGAAGAAGTTTAGTTCCAATGCTCATCAAAAACTTGAATTAAAATAAAATAATACGAGGTCATAAGAATCAATTCATAATGAGAAGACAGAAATCAGAATAAAATCATATAAAAAGTTTGTTAAAAAAAGGGGAAGGGGCGGAAAATTATTGACATTTCACAGCCCTTCGTATTCAACAGATGCAGTGGCGCACATAGGGATTCAACCTTCCCATGGACCAACAGATTTTTTATTTTTACCATAGATTACCCCCAGCGCTATAACCCCCCTTCCCCATAAGAGAAATCTGTGAACGCTACTGAACAGATATATTACGGGCAGTGGTGCACACAAGGGGAGGGTCCTGGGGGTTCGGACCCCCCCAAGCCCTCGACTTCTTTTCCGATTGATTATAATTCTAAGTATATAGTACGAAAAATTTAATTAAATATTTGCTATTAATGATTAATTTTAATAATTATTGCTAATTATTTATTCAATACTTAGTTTTTTTACTGCGTTTTGTTCCCGAAAATCGACAAAATCAAAAGGAGCATGATACAAGAATGGTAAACTTTCACCCCCCTTTAAAAAATTCCTGTGTGCGATACTGATTAGAGGGAATAAAAAAAACCGGAAAAATGTATACTCAACAGAGAGCCGTATCTTACCTGCCATAGGTGACTTATTCGTATGCATGTTGATGTCCACTTGGATGTAGTTGCACATGTCCTCTTTGCAACAGTGTAGCCCGAGACATTTTCTCTTCTCTAAGCAACCGTGTAGTCCACTCTCAAGGTCGCTGAAGCACAGTGACCGAGATTTGCACATGTAGCCAGTGGAGACGCAGGTAGCCTGGTTACAGTAACATCGAATCTCACCTGGAAAGTAAAGAGAATGAATGAATATTAAAATGATTACACGCTGATATTCGAAGATATAATACAGCTTAAAAAATTTTATAAACTGAATTACAAAAAAAAAAAAAAAGACTTTTTGAAGATTAAATTTGCGGATAAATCATAATGTATTCATGAGGAACAAATCTTAATTTTGTCTCAGAACAAAATCAGCTTTTCTCTAAATGTATTTCATAATTTTGTGCAACGCGAAACATTTTTACTTTTCTCTCTTTTCAGGAGATTCATTTTTACTTTTCTTTTGAAAATTATATTCGGTAAACCTCTTTTTAAAACAAAGGCTTATTTGATAACTCATACTCATACAGTGTTGTTTGTTGAGCTTCACGATTAAATTTTTATTTTTCTTCTGCTTTTCTTATTTGTTTGAACTTTTATAACTTTGAATAAAAAAAATTCGATACCATTCTGTTAGCGCGTCGATGCTTAAAAATAAACGCTAACACACAAAAGAAGGTTACCAGCTGCGCCAAATTAAAATTGCAATTTGTTCGTCTAATTTTCAATTTTTATTTTCTTACTAGTTTTGTGAATTAACGGTTAAAATAATGGATTACACGTTTTGGCATTTCCCAAATGATGAAGAAGCTGTTGTCAATGAAAAAGCAACAAACTAAAATATTTTTAAGCAATTCTAAAAGATAGTTGCATTTTCATGCCGTGTGTTTTAGACTGAAATTTAACTTTGTGTTATATTCATAAATATAGGTCAAATAAAATTATCCTGCTGATACATATTTTTGAAACAATCACTCTTTCCTTTCCTTATCTTTTGTCTTGAGAACTCGCTTCACATTCTTATTTTTGGCAACAATTGAGTGGCCACGGTAATGGTTCCTTGCCATTTTTGCCTTCGTGCAACTTTAAAAGTAAAACACCAAAAATATTCATAAAAATCAAATTTACAAAAAAAACAAAAAAAATCGAATCATATTGGCAACAATAAAAAAAAGTGCGGTGCCACGTTAACGAAATTATATAAAAAAATCATATTTCTCAATGCATAAATTTAAAACCGTACAATTTTAGTAGATAACTTATAAATTCAGTGGCGCACACAAAGGTGGGGTTTGGGAGCCAATAAATTTTTAATTTTCAGCAAAGAAATTACGCTTCTGCCCTTTCGTCTACATGTTTTAGAATATAACCCCCTATAAAAGGTACGTGAACGCTAATGTATAAATTAAACAGTGTTTTTAAACCCATACTGTTTAATTCCCCCCAAAAATGGTGGCCGCGGTAGCCGAGTGGTATAAGTATCGGATCGTGGCTTGCCTTGTCACGAGTTCGAGCCCAGTACCACTAAAGACCCGCCGTGTAATGGTTCAAAATTACGTGGTCCGTCGTTAAAAGCCCTCGTGTAGCTAAACAGTGCGACGTTAATAGTCAATCAATCAACCCCCAAAAAATGATACTAAGTAATATAGAGAGAGATTCCCGGGTTTTTATTTGTTTATTTGTTATTGAAAATTGCTATCCAAAATATAGCTAGTTGTGAAGTTGAAGACTTTCAAGTATGTGAATAACAACAAAAACTAAAAAGAAATCTTTTCTTTTTTCCAAAAAAATTTGATAAAAAATACATTCAGACAGAAGAATTTCCTCAGACAAAATTAAGTAGCAAAATTGTATCTTCCACTTGGCACAATTGTTACATTTCTCCTAAAGCACCACAAAAAGAAAAGAACTAGGCGTACTCATAAATCTGAAAAGATCTAATCTTCATTCGCCATTTACAAAACCCCTGCAGTACGTTTTCTTCTCAAAGGAATTCAGAAAGAAAAGGGTTAAGAACATCGTAAAAAAGACGAGGGGCAAAAGTTTAAAAAAAATGAGAAAAGAAAGAAAAATAAGGAAGAATCTTCAAGTAGAAACGATTGCTTGCATAAATATTACTCTGTGCGAAGGTCTAACCAAGCAGAGTTGAGTAGATAAAGCCTGAATAGCCGCTTGCGCTTTTTTATCGTTCTTCCGAGCGGTTCAAGGACAGGCCACGAAAAAGATGACTCCTCATTAGAGGTTTTCATTTTTGAAGCACGTTTGCGCGCAGCAATATTATCTCTTCGTCTGAGAAACTTGGTTTTGAATTTTTAAAACTCAATTGAGACTATCCTGGAAAGGCAAAAGAAAGAAATTTAAGATGTCAACGTGGAATAGATAACAAATTCCACACATGCTTAAAAAAATGTCGAAATGGGAATGTGATGTAGTTTCTTGCAGCAACATTCTGCAATCGTTAATCTAGATTTACAGATTAACCCCTTAACTTGCGCAATCGAGTAAATTCGATCGCGTTAAACTGACCAAATTGTGCACAAACGAGGTAATTCGAATATTATAAGACTGCGATCAGTCGTCATATAGATAAATATTATAAAAAAGTAATCATTTATTTGCAAGAAACCAGCATTTGAAACGCGTATATTTTGAATTAAAACACTGAAGTGAGAAAATTTAGATTTCAGATGCAAATTAGTAGAAAAACTTATACAAAGTTCATCATTGCGAAACAAAATTAAAACAAGTAATATAAAAAAAACAATTCAAGTCAATTGCTTCTTAGGTCAACAAAGAAATTTTTTATTTTAGTTACTTTTTATTCAATAATTACAATTAATATAAATATGTATGTACATAGGACAGAATCGCAATATTAAGTGGCAAAATAAAAAGCGATCCTTTCTAAATACGGTGTTCGACTATTATTTTTGTTTGTTACTATTTATTCAATTAAATTTAATTATTACAATAAAATAGTACAGTAAAAAAAAGAAAACACATTCTCAGAAATTAGGCCATTCCAGATGGGATTCGAACTCCCGACCTTCGGATTAGAAGTCCAATGCGCTATCCATTGCGGTACAGGGACACAAAGAGCGATTTTCCTTTTTACGTATGCTGTTGGACTATTATTTTTGTTACTATTTATTCATTAATTAAATTTAATTAATGAATTAATACTTGAAATAACTGTATGAACATCAAGTGTCGTCCACTACAAGTTTTAAAAAATGTATTTGAACTTGAGTGGATGAATAGAAAGTATTTTATTAATAATTGAAAATTTGAACAAGATATATATAGGAAGAGTGTGAGCTAATAGGAAGAATTGAAAAGAAGAAGCTCCCACAAGATACTGCGCCATGTGTTGAGCTAAAAAGAATAACAAAGGGAAAAAAAAGAGAGTCGTTGCATGTGTAATAATTGCAAAGTTTGGTTATATGTGTTCACCTTGCTTCCAAATATATCACACAAAATAAAATTTAGAATAATTCTTTTAAATAAATATTATTACTATTAAATAAAAAAAATATAAATAAAATATAAAAATATAAATAAATATTTTTACTGGGAAAAATATGTGTTTTTTTTCCGAAACAGCTATTCGAAAAGAGAGATAACAAAAGTCGATGAACGTGCAAGATTGCAATGTTCGGCTCTTATCTGCAACATGGATAAAAATCCAAAATTAAAATTAATTTCTTTTTATTGATTTTGTAATTTTTTTTGTGTCAAAAACAAGGTTCGAAAAAATGTTTTCAAAAGTACTTTTTTTTCTGGTTGTTTTCAAAATAAATATACATTAAGAGGTGTTAAAAATGAACAGATTTTTAAATTAAAACCGGGTAAAAGTCATATCACATTATGGAAAACCATCATAAATAGACGGTGATAATTTGATTTTCAGAAGCAAAATTTGAATAAAAAATATAAGAGCATTTTATTTTATGCTTTACTTACGAATTTTAATCTTATAAAAAATTAAATGAGGCATTCATATCTAATAGCATTCAATATAGTAGCAATAGCGCTACTGGTTTGAATGAGGCATTCAAACCACAGTAGCGCACACAAAAAATTTTCCAAGTGCACCATTTTGGTACCACGCTCAATGTTTCTTTCGATTTTATCGATTTTCGGGATCAAAAACAATAAAAAACTAATTATTGGACAAATAATACGCATTAATTAATTAATTAAATTAATTATTAATAACAAATACATAGTTAAATTTTACGTAATATATACATAGGATTATAAGCAATCGGAAAAAAAACAAGGGCTATGGGGGAAGGGGGTCCGGCCCCCCCAGGATCCCCCCCCTTGTGTGCACCACTGATGCAAACAGTTTTCATTGGAACGTCAACGTCAGCAAAATGAGATTCGTCCACTTTCAATAAGAAATAAGGAAAATATCGAAATGTTTATCACACAATAAAATCTTGATATATTTTATGCGTTTATTTAAAATGCAATAACACGATGTTGTGCTGGAAGTCGATTTAAAAATATATGCTGAAAATTAATTGATACGTCAACTAATCTGTAGTTAAAAGATGAGTTGCGGCCGAGGTAGCCTCGTGGTTATGGTCACGAGACTCGTGGCCAGTGAGTCGTGGTTTCGAGTCTTCGTGTCACTGAAACTTACCGTGTAGAGGCGATCGATACACATTAAACCTGTAAAGGTTCAAAGTCCTCCCTTTGGTGTGGTGTGGTAGTTAGGAGAGATGAGGTGCTAGCTCAGGCGTCGGCACCGTCACTTCACCATGGTTTAAAACTACGAGGTCCGTCGCCAAAAGCCTTGGTGTAGCTGAACAGTGCGACGTTAATATTCATTCTCGAAAATGTGTTTCCTATCCTAATATTTTCGTGTTAAGCGATTTTTGTTAGGTAATATTGGAACAAAATGCTTCGTTGTTTGTCGGGACCGTTGTATTATTTCGTGTTATGAGATATTTTTTTGTCTTAAGCGTTTTCACGTTAAACGTATTTCTGTGTATTTAAAGATGATGAAGAATAAAAATTTTAAAATTCTGAAACGAATTTAACATAAAGAAAATTCTTGTAAAAATATAACACTAATATACGCATGACACATTTATCCCTTTCATAAAAATCGAATCTTATCAGTAAAACAAAGTGTGTTATTCTGAAAACAACTTTCAAGATAGGAGAAAAACTAATAAAAGAAAAAGGAACATTTTTTTAAGAAACTATATTTTAAAAGTTAACTTTTTACTAGCATATTAAATAATTAAAATGTCTGATTTGAGATTTTCTCAGTAAAGGGCTTTTTAAAACTTAAAGCCAAAAGGTGTGTAAATAAAACTTTTTTTAAATAAAATGTAGAAATAACTTTTAAAAAATACACAGAGAAAGTTTATGGGGGAAATAATCACACACACAGTGGCGCATACAAGGGTGGGGGTCTTCGGGTACGGAACCCCCCAAAACCCTTGATTTTTTTTCGATTGATTATAATCTTACGTATATAGTACGCAAAATTTAAATAAGTATTTGTTATTAAAAATTAAATATAAGTATTTGTTATTAAAATTAATTAAATATAAGTATTTGTTATTAAAATTAATTAAATAAGAATTTGTTATTAAAAATAGTTTTATTAATTAATGCTAATTATTTATTCAATAATTATTTGTTTACTTTTTTGTTCCCGAAAATCCACAAAATCAAAAGGATATGTTGAGCGGCGTAATAGAACATGATACCGAGAATAGTTGACTTCCGACCCTGGAGCCCCCCGAAAAGTTCCTGTGTGCGCTACTGAAAAAAAACGCGCAACAACTATAATACTTCTCCACTCATGAGACAATAAAACGTATAAAAATTCCTTCATCTGAAATATAATAAAACGCCCAAATTTCGTAAATGGTAAAACTTAGGGTCAGTTTCTTCACAACGCATTTTTAAAGGAAAGAAAAGCATGATGTTCCGCGCAGTTTCCTCAGCAACAATCCGAAAATAGAAGGTGAAAAAGGCGTGAATTTCAATCCTCAACTCTTCCTCGTCCGGTTAGTGAGTGTGTATAAACAGGACGTCTCCTTTTGAGCCAGGGCGGGGTCATCCTGATACCTTATCACTGATTTGGATGATGGGTTGATAGATGGGAGGAACGCATTGCTGAAATCCAATACCACGCTGGGTTTTCTATTCTCGGGAGCAAAACGTAACTGAGCCCTAATTATGACTATTTGTGAATTATTCAACATGAAGAGTAATGGGTTTGGTTAAAAAAATATTTTGGAGGACGGATAATGATGTTGTAAGATTTGGTTACAAATATCTACATACTTTTCTATTACAGTAGAAAGAAGCATCCGGATTTGTGTGTGGGTATTTGTTTGCAGTAATTTGTGATTGAAAATTTGAATAAGATATATATACTATATTTATATCTATCTATATATATCTTGTTCAAATTTTCAATCGTTAATAAAATACTTTCTCTTCATCCATTCGAGTTCAAATACATTTTTTTAAACTAGTGGTGGATGACACTTGATAATTATAGAGATTTTCAAATATTAATTCATTAATTAAATTTTTAAAAAATAGTGCGTGGAACGCCGCGCGATAGAAGTGAAACTTCTTTGGCGACGTTGGAACATTAATTATTTGCTCTAATATTCCAAATTGACCGTGTACATGTCTCAGTCGCCTAATTTGCATGAAAAGTATTCTTGACGAATTGAGTTTTTCTGATACGAAATCCAAAGTAGGAAGATATGCTCGAATTTCTGGGCATACAAAACTATTACATTTTGATAAATTTGGTATTCTTTTCTTACTTAAACTTTGTCGGCAATTGTAACATTCTTTAATGTTTTCTAAATTAATTTGCAGTAAAATATTTTTCTGCTCAGCAACAGGCGTTCTCAAATCATCTCTAAACCATCTATCACAAATCGAACACCCGTGACCGAAAGGATTATCAACGAATAGCTTTTGAAAGTCTTCGTGGGCATTTTTATGGGTGAGTGAATATTAACGGCGCACTGTTCAGCTACACGAGGGCTTTTGGCGACGGACTTCGCAATTTTGAACCATGGTCAAGTGGACGAGGACGACACCTGAGCTGGCACCCCCTCTCCTAACTATCACACAACTCCAACGTGAGGACATTTGAGCTCTCGACAGATTTAACGAGCATCGCTCCCCTACACGGCGGGTCTTAAGTGGTACTCGGCTCGAACTCATGACACGCCGCCCACGAGTCCGTTACCTCGACCAGTAATCTACTGCGGCCACGTCAGAAGGAAGGAACACAGTCAGAAGGAAGGACTTAAAAGTCCGTATTAATCTGTGCTGTCATTAGAAAAGTCTCAATAGCATGCCCATCCCTTAAACTCGGCATTAAGAGAGTATTTTGCAATGTTTTTTCCCATGCTCGATGTTCTTTCATGTGTACTCTGATCGGGACTTGGCAATAGCCCTTGATGAATTTGCGCTATTTTTCTGTTTCTTTGTCACTTTTTCGACTGGACTTGCTGCTAGTTTTTCTTTCACGAAATTCTTTTCCTCTTTGTGCATTTGATTTAGGCATTATGACTAGAATTAATAATAATTCAACGCAAATAAAAATTGAAGAAATAAATTAGCCACCTAACACATCGCCATGTAGCCAACAATCTAAAGAAAATTTCAAAAAGGCACGCTTTTGCTGCGAGAGTTATTTTGTCTACACCGTAATGCTTACACTACAACTGATACGACCGTTGATAATGTTCCCGGATCTGGGGTAAAATTTACCCCTAAAAAAATATATTGTATAAATCTTAAATATCATACCTTATGATATTTAAGTAATTGATCATTAACTTAATGATGACTCTATCCGCGATCTTTCTACTAATAGTCCTCTTGGGGAGTTTTAGGACTTTGAAAATTATTTTATTATAAAGCTTCCTCCCGAAGAAGAAAACGTGAGCATGCAACCTAAGTCTACTATAAAAAGTCTAAGCTTTCAGGTTAGAAGGAGAGAGATAGGGTAAAGTGCTAGCGGAACATTGATTAATCAATTTGAAGTGAGGAGCAGATATTTAGTAATTGATAATATTGTTATATGTTAGTTGACGATCTGTCACTTAAGATTTAATCTAGATTAAGTAGCTAAGAAGTCAGATCGATTGAATTGACGTAAGTATTCTAAGTAACTACAGTCTTGTCATACCTCGCGTACCTCGTTAACTGTCTTCATATTTAATAATTGGGTGCATCTCTTAACTTTGGTTGATTGAATTTGTGTTGTGGTCAGTACTGTGAATAAATTGAGTGATTTTGGATATGACTAGTCTTCTTTCCCTTCGTCCCACACCTTTAGGCTCAGAGGCAATACCTTTATAACTTTGTTATCTCTATAATTATTCTTTGCTTAATTTGTCTATGATTCAATACCATAATGACACTATTAATACTGGCATGACAAAAATGCTACTAGAGAATTGTCGCAGGAAATGAATACCTCGCATTTCAAGAAATTCTGATAAAGGTAAACACAAGCAAATTAGTTTTGAAATTTCTGATGAAGCAGTATTCACGCTGGAACGCAAATTTATAACCAGCAAAAGCGAATGAAGAGATGCAAGCGCGCGTTATAAAACATCACTGCTCATGAGAGTTGACACATACACACTCACGCAAGCACTCACATAAAACACATTGAGATATAGCTTTAATTTGGTAAGGAAATGAACACTACGTCTTCTTATAGCTATACTGTCAAGGGTCAACGAATTCCAATAAATCAGCGTCTCCGTTGTAAGAAACGAATCCACTTTCCCATGAACGAAAATTCGAAAAAAATGATTTTATGACGCATACTAATGCAGTGGTGTACACAGACTACTTTCATGGGAAGCAATAGCGCACACAGGAATTTTTCAAGGGGGGTCCAGGGTCGAAAGTCCTCTATTCTCGTATCATGCTCCAATACGCCGCCCAACATATTCTTTTGATTTTGTCGATTTTCGGGAACAAAAAGCAGTAAAAAATTAATTATTGAATGAATATTAAGCATTAATTAATAAAATTTATTTTTAATAACAAATACTTGAGTAAGTTTTACGTACTATATACATAGGATTATAACCAATCGAAAAAAAATCTAGGGCTTTCGGCGGGTTCCGGACCCGAGGACCCCTCTTGAGTGCGCCACTGATGGGAAGAGTTGTATATTTTTTAAAAAATGTAGACTAAAGCACCGAGACGTATCTTTACTCAAAAATATGTTACACTATGGGAGATATTCAGTGGCGTACACAAGAGGAGGGGGTCCCCGGCTCCGGAGTTCCTCCCCCATCACCCTTTGTTTTTTCCCGATCTTATCCTTAATTAAGTATTTATCATTAATAATTTATTCTATTAATTATAATACTAATTATTTATTCAATAATATATTTTTTACTGCTTTTTGTTCCCGACAATCAATAAAATCAAAAGAATATGTTTGACAGTGCATTGGGACTTTGGGAGAATGGGGGACTTTCCCTCCGACACCCTTGAAAAATTCCTACAGGCCCCACTGGATAAGTGTGAGCCCCCAAATTCCACTCTTGTGTAGACCATAGTACCAATGATGCTATTAGAAAGCGTTAATTTTAAACATGCAATTATCTGATATAAAAGTCCCATTGTACTTATATTTTAAATACCGTATGTATTCCAATCACCTGCCAAAGTCAAAATACTATTGAAAATCGGGCGCGGTTTAGAATCGAAGGCGGAGAAATTCGTTGGATGGGGCAAATTAAACATGGAACTGACGTTTAGAGCACTACAAGACAGTTCATGAAAGTATTGAATGTTTTTTAATAAAGGTAAAATATATTAATTATTCACTTCTTAATTCTCATTTAATTTTTTTTAATTTCGTAAATATCGACAAATATTTTTACACTACTCTTTATTTTTTTCATATAAACGTGCTTAGAATTGATGATGGCTTAGGTTCGAATAAGTACAACAATACATCCGCCAAAAACAATGGAAATTCCCCAAGTCTATAAATTCTAGGAAATGTACGCTAGGTCGCTAATTCTTATCAACAAAACCTTTCGGTCTATCAGAATCCATTCCATTCATACTGAAAAGAAACAAACAACGATCCGGTAATTACGACTTGATAACATAATTACATTCAACAGTCATCAATTCAACGCACAAAGACAACGGAAGTAAAACCAAACCACCAAGAATGCTCGACCAATAAAAACAAAGAAAACCCATGAATTTCCCACGACTCTTAATAGTCTATTTGGCGTCACCATTGCCAAAAGTGACGAGCAAATACTTTTTTTTTCTCTATTGTTTCATCAGCCAACATCTCTTCTCGATATTCGAGTCACCCATCCATGATTTACAAGCTCCGGATAAGAGAAAGGGTTTCGACGCCAGGACCCATCATCCCGGCTGGGCCCAGACACTGCTAATGAGGCATAATAGGACCCTAATGAGCAGGTATCTTTTCCCCCTCCTTCTCAACCCCAGGTTTGCCTCTCCGTTCCTTTTACTATGGGACCGGGGGTGCACGAATGGCAGTGACCTCTGGTGGGAGACTTGGAGACGCTGATTCTAATACGGGAGAAGAAGGAAAGATGTGGAAATTTACTGCGAGCCAAGTATGTGTTGGAGCAGAGGGCTTGTTCGGTGAAGAATATTAACATGTGCGTTATAAAATTGTGATAGTTCGAAAACAAAAACAAAAATTGAAAATTTCTTTCACAACTGTATGTTAAACTGCTGCCGAGTACGATTTGCAAGAAATGTTTTTAATGTAAATACTAAAATATTATATCAAGAACAGTTTGCAACAATTACGTCTCCTGTTCAATATCCCACAGTCTCCAGTATTTTTTCATACTTATTTTTCTTTCATAATTTAGGACATTAAAGTTTGTTTTTTTACCTTCAAAAGTTCGTACGATTGTCCGCTGTTGCTTTAGAAGTAATTAAAATGTTTATAATGCAACACTTTCTATATACATTACACAAGTAGAGCCAAGGATTTAAAATAACGCATTATCGATTGAACACTGATATAAATATTGTTCTTGTAGAAACTAATTTAACTATCATTGATTTGAGAAATATTGTTTTTAAATGAAGCTTGTTTTGGCGAACATTAAATCTGGTTCTTTATGTATCGGTACTACAGGATAGATGCATCTATTTTTAAATTTTGAGACACAGGGTTCAAGATTTAGGCCTGTACGAGTATTACGATGCTCTCAAACAAAACTAAAAAGTATAGCATGATTCTAACCATTTTCAAACATTTAGCAACACGTTATCACGTTTAACCACACAACCTTAAGTCAGCACTATATAAATATGACTTAATTTTGATGAATTCATATTTTTAAATAGGGGGAGGCTAGAGATATGGCACGGAGAGATTTTTCCTCAATGGCACGACAGAACAGAGTAAGCCAGTGGAGTAACGTTAACGTACAGCCCCGCATTGCGGGGGGCAGGTGTTCTAGGGGGCCCAAAGCCTAACTGATATAATGTATGTGTTTTGGCTTGGGGTCCAAAACTTGATTTTGCAGAGGGGCTGCAGTAATCTTCGTAGCGCCACTGGAGTGAGCCTTGTCCTTCCTAAGAATGTCATTCCAGGCTGTCCTGTTCTTGGCCTGCCTTTTCCAGTTTCTGACCTTAATGGTTTTTATACCTTTTTCTCGGCAATCGATCCACCTGAGTCTTGGTCAGTCTTGGTCTGAGATCTTTTCCGTGACTGGATTGTCGACCAATCTAATCAGGTGTCCTTTTCATTTTACGAAGTACAAACTTTCCAAGCACCGAAACGCAAACTCAATACCTAATTCACTAATCGAAAAAGAAAAGTTTAGATATTATCAAAAATTATTCAATTTTTTTCATCTTATGCAAATTCGACAAAGTTAACTCGAAGTTCTTGAACACATCCATATTAAGATTTCTCATAATGCTTAATTCAGCCAAGAAAAGCCCCATTATCAAATAGAAGATAAAGACGAGCAGAGAGACATTTAAATATTCGCTGACAGGCATAAGTATAATTACAACCCTTTTCACCATAAATCACAGCTCTATCATAAAGGAACGCTTTTCTCAGATTCACCTGAACATAAAGACAAGAGTGACATGCTCTTAAATAAAGCTTACTAACAAAAACGAATACTTGGCTCTTAACCAGAAGATAAGATAAGCGAAACAAGAACACATAAAGGCTTCCGAAAATTGAGAGAAGATAATTTATACTCTCAACGACCACTGATAAGGCACAAGAGTTACACTCATTCTCTTTCTTTTCTGAAAGGAAAAAAATCGATTTAAGTATCAGAAGTTCTGTATAGCTCCTGGGCTTTGAACCCAGGACCTCTGGAACTTACGTACAATCGCATTTGAAGAACTTCCAGATATTAACAGAAATAACAAAGATGCACTTGTGACTTTAACTAGCGAAAAACAGATAACATTTATTTGGATCAAATAAGCAGTTCTTGCCGAAGAACCTTGGACAAACAATTATTACTGATCGATGATAGCTCGTTCCATTCAACGGTTGGGGAAACAAATAATATCCGGAGGTGAGAGGTCGAGTTCTGATGAACAATGAGTCACAGTTGATGGAACAGTAAAAAATAGAATTTGAATTAAAGAACGATTGACGCGCGCGAATCGTGATGAAGCATTGAGGTTGTCTTCACCTAATATTAAAGAAAAGGATACAGATTCTGAGCAGTTATTTAGATAAAAAAAAGCTTAATATTATATTGTGGCTCCGTCATACAAAGAAAAGCAGCATATTTTATTATACTGCACATTTTTATTTGAATCAATAAATTTTTTCAGGTATAGAATTAATTCCAGATATCATCTATTGTACTATAGACGCATATGCATTTTCAATCTTACTTATAATTCAAATGAAAAGTTATAAATTCATATAATGCTTGAATAAACTTTAAAGGAATAATAACACAGTAAATGAATACAAGTACTATAACCCTACACAATTGTATAAATTTTTCAATCATAGAAAATGTACCGAATCTAAATTCATTGATATCAGATGACGACAGCCTTAAATTGAAACGGCATAATGCCTTTATAATTATAATAATCATGACAAACATTGTTCATCTTAAATAGAAGAATTAATTTGACAAATAAACTATAATGTATTTAATATAAATTTTATGAAATGTGATTGTGTAGAAACATTATCATTCTGTTTCCACCAATCTTATTAGGAATAATGATTTTTTTATCAATAAGTTATTTATCTTGTAGTTTCGATTCAAATACTTCATTTACAATTCTTACCAACCTTTGTTTACTTAGATATGTAAAACTCTAAAAAAGCATTAAGAGCATCCAATGAAAAAAAAGTTTCCTTTAAATTAAGATTCCCTTAAAAAATATGTATAGTAATTATAATTAGTATACTGAAGAAGCATATTTTAAAACAAAAGAAAAATATAGTTGAATATCAGCAAGTCAATCTCCAAAGAAAAACAGACCAAAATAGTTAGAACATGGAATTTTGCCTATTGTACTAGTCTTATTTGAAATTTTTTTACAAATTGCTTAGAGAATATGTGAAATTAATTTTAAATTAACGTACAGCAAAACTACACAAAAATCAACCACTCATTTACTGCTATATCACGATTTATAAAGTACAAAAATCAGAGGAAAAATCCCTTAACTTTAGCCATATCATTAAAAAAAAATACCTTATAATTTCTACATGATATTCGTATCATCAACATACAAATACAATAGAAGACTTTTCACCGCACTATCATATCTTTGACATTATAATTCGGTTTTAATTTTAAATTATATAGAATCGACTTGTATTGCTTGAACTTTAGTTTATAGTAATTAATTGTTTCGCGAATATAACTTTGTAGCAATAAACTACAACCATCATTCGATTATTAAGTATTAAGTGAAAAATTAAATTGAAATTTAGGACATAATTAAGTTAAATTAAACGATTTTTATCTCATTTCCTACAGCTCAGCTATACGAGATTCAATGTCTGTGTGATCATAGTATTCAAAATGTTTTCACTCGTACGTTCACAACAAATGTATCCAAAGGATCAGCAGAGAACAAAAAAAGAAACTTTTTTAAAGAAAAAAACAAATAATTTATTTAAGCATAATATTTTTAGAACAGCTGATAGTGTTCATAGCAGAGATCAGATTTCGATATGTTCTCGAGAAATATACAAAGGAAAAGTCAAACAAATGTGACTAAATCACCTAAATGCAATAAGATCTTTCACATGTTAGTACTGCTTCTATGCTATCTCTCTTACTGTTCGTTTTAATTGCGACACATTTTGTCCATTATAATCGTAATCTGTTAGACAGAGGTTAAGATTCAAAAGGACAGATAAAAGGGACACCAACTACCCCGGGCTATCCAAGCAACCAGAAGATCAACTCCTTTCGCACAATACATTTTTTAATTCCGCCATCGCCATAATTAATCTTCCAAAGAATTCCATTCGATAAAATAGTGGTTCGGCTTTTTTGACATTCCTTTGTGTCATTCAGGTTTGGTTTTCTTTTTCCAAAAAAATGTCCTGTCATTGACATAAAGATGTCAAAAAATGCCACACATGTAATTTTGATCTTTTTAATGATCTTCTCCTGTATTGAAATGGATGGGAAAAAATTAAAAACACTTCTGGAGTGTAACATTATTATCTTAGTAAAAAGGGGAAAGAAAAACTTGTTTTTTTCTTACACTTTTCTGCTTTTTCAGATTTCGCGGTGAAGGTCACCGAAACCCGATCGCGTGACACAGCGTGAGTTATTTCATCTTTTTCTTTTATTTATATTTTCCCTCTTTCTTTAGCTATTTTAGCTTCTCTCTTTCTGTTACAAACTCAACGTCTCGGCTATAAATTCTCTGTATGTGTCTTGTAGATGCGAATATTTTGTGATGCTGACTTGGCCATTTTTTTTTCTGGCTGAAGATAGCATGGATTTTGGGAGAAAGGAGGAGCAAACCACTTCAGACGTATAAATAAAATTTAATTCGAATTTTAATCTGAATTCAAATTTTTGACACGAATTTTAATTCGAAGTTCTTATCTGTCTGTTTTTTAAAAATATGCAATAAAAATAACTTATTTACATAAATACAACACATCAGGGAACAATATTTGTCCATTATATCGAAAACCGCTATATCATTGTTATTTTGGGTAAAAAAATCGTGGTACCTTTCCGTTTCTTCAGTGCAAATCTCGCTATGTTGGCGTTCAGTGACACACACAAGGGAGGAGATGGGCCCCTTCCAAAAAGCCCCTGATTTTTTTCCGATTAATTATAATCCTTTGTTTTTGTACGTAAAATTTAATTCAGCATTTGTTTTTAATAATTCGTTTTTTTAATTATCCTAATTATTTATTCAAAAATAAATTTTTTAATGTTTTCCGTTCCCGAAAATCAATAAAATCAAAAGAATATATTGGGCGGCGTATTGGAGCATGATACGAGAATGATGGACTTCCGACCCTGGACCCCCTATCCCTCAAAAAATTCCTGTGTGCACCACTGTTGGCGTTATTGGCGACAAGACACAATATACACATAAAAATATTAATAAATATTAGTTTTCATTGGTTTTTCATCCATTTCTGATACATTATGAAAAAGACCACGATTTGTGTGTTTTCTAAATATGGTGGTAAACAGCAGTGCACACAGGAATTTTTCAAGGGGGTGTCCGGGGTCGAAAGTTCAACATTCTTGTATCATGCTCCTTTTGATTTTGTCGATTTTCGGGAACAAAACACAGTAAAAAACTAATCATTGAATAAATAATTAGCATTAACTAAGAAAATTAATCATTAATAACAAATATTTAATTAAATTTTTCGTACCATATACTTAGAATTATAATCAACCGGGGGGAAAATCGAGGGCTTTGGGGGGCGTCCGGACCCCCAGGACCCTCCCCTTGTGTGTACCACTGGTGGTAAAAGGTTACCAGCGGAAATATTCCCTTTAACTTTAGTTGAAACGGAAGAGTACTAAAATTTTTGTGTGATAGTTTTTCGTACAGAAATAATCATTAAAAGTAATTTACATAGAAGCAGCATAGAGGAGCTTTAATTACTTTCTTAAAATATAGTGGTAATTTTATTTGTAATCAAATGGTTAAATGGGTACGAAAAAAAATTTTGAAATCACGAAAGACCTACTCCCCCTTTGTTTAAAGTTTAAAAAAATCCCTCTAGTTTCTCATAACATTGAAAGAATTCAATAGAGATAAGGATTAGAAAATATTCGATAAAAATTTAAAAAAAATTAAAATGTTAAAAATGTGATAATGGAAAAGTAATCTTAATTTATTTTTTAAATGTATGCAGAGCTTATATTTAGAATACAATGTAACAATGCATTCATCAAAATTTGCAGACTAAAAATTTGATTTGTTTTGTTTTTCATTGTTTAATGAAAAATGCAGTTCTTTTAAGAATAGAATAGATACATAAATTCATTGATAACTCGTTTTTATTTAATTAATTGCATTCAGAAGGAGGATAAAATAATTTTATTTCGAGAAAACAGAATTAAAAATAAAAATTTTTGCAACTTTCGATGCCTTAGAAATCTGCCTATTAGACATTTTATACTAAGTGAATTCTCAGTAACTTAAAAAAAATTTTAACACTGTATTTGCCTTTATGAAAAAAGGAAGATCTTAAAATCCACTTCAGTTTTGAAAACTTAAAACCTATCCCGCATAACAGCAAGGGGACAAAATACAAAAATATTTTAACAGGTACAACTAATCCATTAAAACAGAAATAATATATACATACATATATATATATATATTTATATATATATATATATATATATATATATATATATATATATATATATATATATATATATATATAGTTTCACCCCACTTATTTGGTCCTAAGTCTGAAATCTCTTTTTGATTCGTTGGGGTCCTTTTTTCAATTTTTGTTTAAAAATGGTAGTACTTTTCTTTTAAATGTGTAATTAATATGTCGGTTTGCGATTTTCTTTTTTTATTATTATTATTTATGTATTCTTTCATGATTTTAGATGCATCTCATACTTATCCTTCATATAAATATTTCTGTATATTCAAAAAGTCAGAATCCAAGTATAATTAGAAACTATACATTTTAATAACTTAGGGCACAGTTAGAATCCAATTTAGTTAAGGCTTTTTTCGCCATATGTACAAGAGCGTGAACTTAACGCGGAGCACATTTTTGGACAGAAAAATGTCTCAGTTTATATAAAAATTTGTAAAATTCGTGATTTTGTGTATAATATAGTGTTTTTAAAATTTCAAAATATTACATAAATAATTAATTTTTCTTTTAACATGTAAAAGGGGTAGCTCATTTAGCATTATGGAATAGGAGAAAAATGCGAAACACATTTTATAAAAGAAAAAAATGTGTCAACTCAGACGGCAGCGCTCACAGGAATTTTTCAAGGGGGAGGTCCGGGGTCGAAAGTTCACCATTCTTGTATCATGCTCCTTTTGATTTTGTCGATTTTCGGGAACGCAACACAGTAAAAAACTAATTATTGAATAAATAATTAGCATTAATTAATAAAATTAATCATTAATAACAAATACCTAATTAAATTTTCCGTACTATATACTTAGAATTATAGTCAATCGGAAAAAAATAAAGGGTTTGGGGGAGTCTGGACCCCCAGAACCCCCCCCCTTTGTGTGAGCCACTGAACTCATATAAAAATGAGTAGTAAGATAAAATAAGCGATTCTCTACAGCAGAGTTGTCCAACCCGCGGCCGGGGAGGCCGTATAAGGCCAGCCTTGAATAATTTTGCGGCCCGCCAGATTCTTTACAACTTTACAAAATTCGACTGTTTTGTACTTTTTTTTCTGTAAAAAAATAAATCCCATAACTGTTTTTATTTTATCCCATTGCTTCTGTTACTGCGAATCTCACTTTTTTTCTAAATTGAAATTTATCAAACATAAATCGTGCTCAAACTTAACGCACGGAAATCTGTAACATCAATTACGTTACGCAAATACACATGCATTGAGATCGACTTGCAAAAACTAAGTGAAAGAGTTGAGAAACAGCTATCTCACTAATTAAATAAATTAAACATTATTTCATCACCGCATTATTATTATTATATTATCTATGTTTCTATACATGAAAAACAATGAAAACAATAATAATATATCAGTCTGTTTTAAATTTTCACTCCAACAAATGTTTGTAATGGATCCAAATCTAATATAAAGATATATATTTTTATATGCGGCCCGTGGACTTGTGAAGTTCTTCCGAAGAGGCACGCGAGGTCATTTGGGTTGGCCACCCCTGCATAACAGGATAGAGAAGCCCAGTGGCGCACACAAGGGGGTCCTGGGGTTCGCCAAGCCTTTGATATTTTTTTCCGATTGATTATTATTCTAAGTATATAGTACGTAAAATTTAATTAGGTATTTGTTATTAATGATTAATTTTATTAATTAACGCTAATTATTTATTCAATAATTAGTTTTTTACTGTTTTTTGTTCCTGAAAATCAACAGAATGAAAAGGAGCATGATACAAGAATGGAGAACTTTAAACCCCGGACCCCCTCCTTGAAAAATTCCTGTGTGCGCTACTGGAGAAGCCAGATAATAATATTAATGTTTGAGTACTTTTTTATCTGAAAAAATACCTAATTTGGGTCCTATTCTTTACCATTAGCCGAAAAAAGCCTTAAGTCAGAAATGAAGGGGAGTTTTGTAAATGAAGGAAAAAATTGTCTCATGTCGACATTAATTCTCCCTTTTCCCCCTTGGGAAAAACGTCCCTACCACGTTATATCCACTGCACAAACAGGACACGGCGATATCGTCCAGGATTAGAAAGTCGACTCCCCACGGATTAAGCCTAAGGAGGATAGATTTTAAGTGTCGCCACTTCGGTGCCGCACAAAAGATTAGGAGCGGGGTATGACTGATCCGGAGGGTGGACGCAGATAACAGAGCAGACGACGCCACCGCTTCGCTCCACCTCTCCCTGACTATTTGCATCCCGACGACCGACAGTCTGAAAACTGTTTTCACACAACAGAGATAGATTGAGACGTGGTGTGGAGATGACGGCTGGTTTCTGCTCCGCTTTGATAAGGGGCTTTTAATGTTTGGGGTCTGGGATTAATTACTCCAGGGAGCTTAAGGAATGTGCGATCAGCAATGTTTCCTTAAAACTTAGTGTCGCAGAAAAAGAGTAAAACTTGGAAAACTTTTTCTTATTGAAAGAATGCGTCACTTTTCAGATTAGAAGTACGTTAATGCGATTAATGCAAAAGTAGTTAAATTTTAAAAAGTTTTAAAATAAAAAAATACGCTCAAATATAAAAGTGAATAAATTTAACCAAAATACTGAATAGTTATTATGTGTGAATTGCTGCTATACGATTAAAAATATCTACTTGATCTACCTTACACTCATTTTAATCAGTGGCGTACACAAGGGGAGGGTTCACCCCCCCAGACCAACAGATTTTTTTATTTTTACCATAAAGATTAACCATAGCGCTTAGGATTACATTTTTTTAAACTAACTCTGCCCCCAAACTATAAGAGAGATCTGTGTGTTCAGTACCGATTCTGATATATCCATATTTTAATCTCATTCTGTCATAGTTAATTCATTCTATAACCCAGTGGTCCCCAAATTCCAGGTCGCCTGGTACATTGGAAATTTGGTACTACATACCTCCCGGATTGTGGAACCGAGTACACGAGTGGTACCGGTCCACCCGAGGAACATTAAATTGTTTCCATTTTATTTACAGTGGTTTATTTCTCTCGAATATGTGCAAATTTCCATGGAAATCACTTTATATTCCACGTTAAATCATTTTATATTCCTTTTTGGGGGGTATAACTGTATTTTATTCTAGAGACATATTTAATACAATTAAACTAAAATAATTAAATCAATGCCCCCCCCTCACTCAGCAGTCCGCGATAAAATTATAAAACGTCATCGGTCCGCGACGGAAAAAAGGCAGGGGAGCACCGCTATTGCCCATCCAGATTTCTATTCATTCGCATATAATTCTAAATTTAAAATTATTGTAATAATATTTTTAAAAAATTTATTATTTTATTGCTAAATAATGAAATTGTGTGGTATAATGATGTATCGAAAAAATTGTAGTTTGTGTGCCTTCCACTAAGCCCAATGCTGGGTTAGCCTAGTGATTATGGTCACTAGTTCACGGCTAGCGTGTCATAAGTTCGAGCCTAGTGCCATTGTAGACCCACCGTGTGGAGAGGGTCGATGTAAGTTGAATCTGTGTCAAGGATCAATGACTTCCCGTTGGAGTGCTGTGGTAGTTAGCAGGAGGAAATTCCGGCTCAGGTGTCGTCTGCGTCACTCGACCAAATTTGTCAAATCCGTCGCCAATAGCCCTCGTGTTGCTTTGTAGTGTGATGTTTTTTTAATCTCACATGGGGGGTCCTAGGGGTCCGGACACCTTCCAAAGCCCTTGTTTTTTTTTTCCGATTGATTATTATTCTATATAAGTACGTAAAATTTAATTAAGTATTTGTTGTTAATAATTAATTTTTGCTAATTTATTTATTTAATAATTAGTTTTATACTGGTTTTTTTTGTTCCCGAAAATCGACACAATCAAAAGGAGCATGATACAAGAATGGTGGACTTTGGACCTGCCCCCCATCTTGAAAATTCCTGTGTGGCTACTGATAAGTATATTTAAGAGAACAAGAAAAACTTACGTCCTGACACTTTTAAATCTCCTCTCTGCTACTTTCTTTTCTTCTTTTACGAGGGTTGTGGCAAAAGTCATGGCAAATGTTGTTGTTTTTTTTCTTGAAGATACCAATCCGGTTGAAAAATGTGACATACACAAACGAAAGGACAAGGTGTTAACTACATGTGTGGACAATTTATAGCACTGAAATATCGTAACACACTAATTTATTGCGGTAGTATACAGGGCAATATGGTCTTCACGGTGCAAAAGAATGGCAACACAGTACACCCACCGTGCTACTGTACGATATGGTAAGGCATTATTTCCAAGGGCTTCCAATCCACTGTGATATTCCATCGCATTTTTCCCTCGGAGAACGGCTATTTTGATGTAAGAAAGCTGCTCAACACGGGTTACTTCCATCACACGACACTAATCAACTGACTGATTTCACAGCCCTCGCTGTTCTACTACTAGCTGTCACAGAGCCATCTGTTCTTTTGTATACACATTATGCCTGCAGAACTTCCACACGACACATATACGTTTGTGATCCATTCACATATATACAAGAAAAAAGATAGTTGCCATGACTTATAATACAAGGGTTGGGGCATATGTTGTCGTATGCTGCTATATTGACGAAGCCGCAAAAATTTTCGCTGCGGGCCGCATGCGGGCCGCGGGCAACGAGTTTGACACCCCTGCTCTACAAGGACTAATTGAGTTAAGAAGAATAAATGTCATCCCACGCCTAACTGAAAGTCAGAAAACAGGCAATATATGTATAATTTTTATTATTATTATTACTTTTAAATATAAAAGTTTAAATAAACTTAAAATATCTTTTAGGGTCCCGTTAAAGAAACAGTAATATTTTGAATTCTACGAGTATTTCGATGACTTAAGTTGAGAGAGAGATAATAGGCCCCGTCCCAACTGCAACATACTGAGAAAAAGGTTTTTGTTCGAAGTCGTAGTCGAAAGGGGAGGGGGATTAGGTTCGAGGACATGCGAATCCGACCCGTTCAATATCACGCACGTTTACCGAGATTCGGTTGGGTAATGGGTGAGAGGGAAACGGCATAAAACAAGGGTGAGTTGTGTAGGCATTGTGGAAGGCAGAAAGTGGGGAATTGGTAATTATTCACCCGGGGTAGACGAAGACAGGTGAGCGCGAATGTGGGACGGACAGGCGCCGCGGATGCGAGTCGAATCAATTGGCAGGTTTCCTTCCGGAATGACGAATGCATTACATTCAATTTCACGCAATTCTTCATCATACATGTTAAAAGTTTAAGTAGATGCATATTAATTAATAGGGATCAATGTAGTATTATTCATAGAATTTTAACTTTCATTGTATCTATCTTTAATACTAATAGTTTTAACGCATTTTTAACCACAATTGCTAAAGAGAAAACAGTCAAATTCGTTCTCCGAAACTACGCCGCAGTTATTTCTGTGGAATTTCGACATCAATAATAATTTCATTATTTTACACGGCTTAATCAAGATTTATACAATAACTTCTGTTTGCGATTCTGGATGTATTTGTGTGTTATCTAAGATTGTACTAAACATTTTTTTCTATACTATTATTTTCTTTCGTCTCTAGCCCCAACTAAAAATAAGTTATATGTATTTCTTATGTTAAATTATACCCCCAATTATACGCGGTTGTCACTTAGTACCACCAACCGCCTAAGTTCGGGGTATTAAGTATATATACACACATAAATAAAATAATTGCAAGCATTAAAAAATAATGGCATTACTTTTATGAAAATTTTCCCTTCGAATTACAGGTCCATTTATTTAGAGAGTAATTTTTGAATTTGCCACTTGACTGAGACAAAAAACACTTAGTCATTAAATAGAAAAAAACTTATAATGAAAGTAGTAATACATTAATCTATTATACAGAATGCAATATTAATGATATCTGTACATGAGAAAGATGAAAGAAATTAGAAGCTAATTACATATGCAGACTAATTATAGCCCAATCCCTAAACGAGTGCTGGAAACAATATCACCGAATTAGCCCGGTAATGAAGGAGTTGAAGTAATTGAAAAATATCAGCGCGCGTAACTAAAGGATAAACGGATGTGGGCGACAAATTTAGCCTGACAGGATATGACGTAGTTCGTATCCCACAAACTAATAAACCGCAGCAAAAATGTTAAAAGCAATGTGCTTCAGGAAAAATGAGATAAATGTTTACAAAGACATGAAGTGAAGCATGTACGTTTGAAAAATGATGAATCTGTATTTTGGAAGGATGGAAGTATCGAAAATAGTGCATAAATTTATTCAGAAATATGTATCGACAGTCCTGAAAAATATGCTGAATTAAAATTATGTTGTTATGGAGTCAAATTCAAAACCCTGAAACATATTACTAATAGATTATTGTGCACAGCCGTCGTACAGTGGCGCACACACAAGAGGGGGTCCTGGGGGTCCGGACCCCCGAAAGCCCTTGATTTTTTCCGATTGATTATAATTCTAAGTATATAGTACGTAAAATTTAATTAGGTATTTGTTATTAATGATTAATTGTATTAATTAATGCTAGTTATTTATTCAATAATTAGTTTTTTACTGTTTTTTGTTCCCGAAAATCGACAAAATCAAAAGGAGCATGATACAAGAATGTTGAACTTTCGACCCCGGACCCCCCCCCCCCCTTGAAAAATTCCTGTGTGCGCTACTGCCTTCGTACCATATGAAAGTTGTGTTGGGACATAATATATTAAAACTGGATACTGAAATTTGCAAGAAAATCATTAATTATATTAGTACAAGCTAATAACGAATCAATATTTTCTACATAGGTCTACAAAATAATAAGCAAGAATTGTAAATTAAGGAGTAAGAGTGAATGAGAAGCTGTGTGTTATGAAGAATTCGTTTCTTATCATATTTTCTTGAGTTGGGATCAATTTGGCGGCTCTCGGAATCTTACAATTTGAGTAAGTGAATATTATTGTCGCACTATTCAGCTACTCGAGGGCTTTTTGGTGACGGACCTCGTTATTTTCACCCGTGATCAAGTGAAGCGGACGACACCTGAGCTGTCACCTCCCCCTCCTAACTTCGACATTACACCAACGGGAGGACGTTTGAGCCTCGATATATTAGCCCCACTCTACATGTCAGGTTTTCAGCGATACTAGGCCCAGGGCTGTCGATACGCCAGCTACGAGTCCGTTACCTAAGCCACTAGGCTACTACTGCCACAAAAGGCGAAGCCTTACAATTTTCAAAAAAGCCACTTGAAATGGCTATCCCCATCCTTTCAGTAACGTTACGAATAAGCAACTGTCCATTTCCATTTAAAAAAATCCACCGAGCCGAATACAAACTTCCTAATTCAAACTCAGTGGAGCAACAGCCCATGAGAGGCAGGGCCTACTGTGCCCATCCCAGTATACATGACCATTGGGCGCTGAGCTTCCTAATTACCCGTTCAGAATACCGTCCATTCACTCTCTCTACGTAGAATTATTAAACAAAAACCAGTCTAAGAACTATGGACTTAAAATGATCAAAGATTATCCTCACTTGATGTCAAACAAGTAATATATATACATAAATTAAGTCCACATTCCTACTTAGATCAAAAAAGAAAAATTTTATTTTAGTTACTTTTTATTCAATAGTAACAATTAATATTAATATGTATATACAGAATCATAATATTAAGTGGTAATTAATTTCTATTAATTATCATTAAGTATCGTATTGTCATCCAAAACAATCGGGTATATAAAATTTCAGTTTAACTGAATGCTTTGAAATGTGAGAAAAAAAATCTTTTAAAGTGTTGACCCAAGTCGCTAAAAATGAAACCAGCGTGACTGTATCTGTAATTCTTTAAATTATTAGTTTCAGTCCATTAATTATAATTAAATTATCGTCTTGTCACCCAAAACAATCGTGTATAAAAAATTTCATCTCAAATGAGTGTTTTAAAATGTGAGAAAAAAACCTTTTCAAGTTTTGACACAAGTCGCCAAAAATGATGCCAACGTGGCTGTATTTGTAATTCTTTGAATAATTAGTTTTAATCAATCAATTTTTATTAATTATAGTTAAATTACCGTATTGTCATCCAAAATAATCGAGTGTATAAAATTTCAACTCAGTTGAGCGCTTTAAAATGTATTTTATTAACGATTGAAAATTTGAACAAGATAAATATATAGAGAGTGAGCTAATAGTAGGAATTGAAAAAATACTCTAAATTAACTCTGAACAATGTTTTTAGAGAAAAATATTCAAAAACAACAATTAATAGATTGAGTTTACTATTATGTACAGAATGAAATATTTTAATGTGAATTACTCATTTATTCTTAAAAATTAATGCTTATCTTGAAAATATTTTTTTTTATCTTTTACACTTTAATAGCAAATCGGTTTTTTTAAACTTAAAGATGCAGCCTGCACGCTGAGTATACTTGCTAAAGTTACATGAGTTTCCAATAATATTAAGGAATATCTATATTTCAAAGTAAGATTTCTTTTGAAACCAATCCGTATGCAAAGACATACTAAAAGAATGTTTTCATAATCATTGGTTCTCAGCCGCAGTATGAACCACGGCCCAGTAAACTTTTTTTTGATAGAATGTCCCATTCCAACAGAATTATTCGTCATTTTCTTAACATCGTAACCACATTTCCGCTTGACAGGGATGGGGGATTGAAATATACTAGTCTAGACTATATTTGCGCCAAAGAAAGGAAAATCACAGTATAAATGACATTGAATTCTATTGTGTTTAAAAAAGTACTTGTTTTTTTATTTGACCTTGACACTGACCTCTTAACTTTAAACATATTCAAGAGTAAATAACATTAACCATTAAAGTTATCATAAGTCAAAAAAAAAAAAAAAACTCTGATCATTATTTACATGATCAAAAACATCTATATGACTTTTAAAATACAGTCGAACCTCCATATAACGAACCTCTACATTGCGAATTTTTCTATATAACGAACTTTTCCTGAGACCTTTTCCCGATTTTCTTTGTAAAATAATCTCCCAATAGTGAAGTGCATTTTCTACATAACGAACTTTTTTCTTGCGATTCAATTTTTTTTTCCTCCCTATGTTTTAAGTATTTCTGGACATTTCAAGTTATTCTCTCTTTTAACACATTTTATTTATGGTGGTCATAAAGGGAGTTTTGGTGCATTGCAAAGATGTGAGGTGTATATATATATATATATATATATATATATATATATATATATATATATATATATATATATATTATGAAACAAAGCATTTTTTTTCCAACAAAAAACTCAAACATAATTAACAGATTGTATGAATAATTAAATTTAAAGACGCATGTGGTAATGTATGTTTAGAATCTCTAATAATAAAATAATGTATGTTTAAAATTACTTGTATGATTTAAATTTTAAAATGTCCTTATAAAATTCATTAATTTTAATATAAAATTATTTTCTTTATATTGAAAATGCAGTATTTTCCTCGACATTCTTTTTTCCTGTTTTCCTTGCATTTTTTCTTTCTTTTTTTAAGGAGGATAAGATGTATCAAATACATAAATCTTAAATCTACAAAAAGATGTGAATAAATACTTATTTTTTTTTAATATACAGTGTTTATGAATTTAAAATTTGTTTTATGTCGTTTATAAAGTATATTAAAAGATGAACCCCTAATATAACAAATTTTTCATATAGCGAACTTTTTTTCGGGATTTAGCGACTCTGTTAAATAGAGGTCCGAATGTACTGAATTTAATTTGTAAATACATGCACATATATTTAAGCAATTAAGGTATTTCCCCATACAATTCATTTCCGCAAAACTTTCTCCTTATCTCCAATTTAAATAAACATTTTATGAATGAATCTTAAACAGTTCTTAAACGTTCACGCAATACTTTTATTTTTCAGTCCGTTCACGTCCACTTTTATCTCACCTAATTCCTTCGTCACAAAAAGCGATTTCCATAACTCATTACACGGAACAACCGATTGAAAAGAAGTACTCCAAGATCCGATAAAGATCCCGATGAATTTATTAACACAAAACGCAGATATCGAATTACAATCACTAATTCGCTAGAAGAAACAATACGAATCGATTCGCATGGAGTAGCAATTCATCTTAATCGAAAAGCAGTCTTGCTGGTTCTTGAAGATGCGCTGTAGGCAATGACTTTTGAAAGACACCGACCACTTCAGAAAAAAAAAATCGTGTTTATTACTATTTTTTATTTGCCTCTTACCCAACCTTCATGTAGTAAAATTGGCGATTTAGTTTTTATATCTAAGATCCACTGGGAAAAAACACCTCGATTTGACGGTATTTGAGAACAGACAAAAACAAACGATATACGGACAGAGAACTAACTGGATGCAGCTTTATGAATTTTTTTCTTGTGGCAAAAGGGGGTGATGATGGGGGGAGGCATACCCTAGGGGGTAAGTGAAGAGAGGCCTGAGCAAACGAAACCGGTCGGAGAAAAGATCTTAAACTAACAGGGCGTAATCACTAAATACGATTTATTTTTTTTCGGTCAACTTTTTGTAATCTGAGTTATCTATTTGTCAGGTATTGGAATAATTTTTTTTATTCCAGTGGGCAATAATTAGAATATTAAATATTCTTTTAATTCAGAAAGTTTTTTACTTAATTTAACATTAAAATGCAGTTTCAATTAAAATATATCTGCAAAGTCAATACATTGGGAACATAAGTTAAATGAATGCTATAACAAACAGATTTAAAATGGCATATAAACATTCACCCAGAAATTTTTGAGATTTAATTTGTTCAGCATACATTTAAAAACGGTGGCGCACACAAGGGGGTTGTCCTAGGGGTCCGGACACGCTCCAAAGCCCTTAATTTTTTTTTATTGTTTATAATCCTATGTATTACGTAAAATTTAATCATGTACTTGTTACTGATAATGAATGTTATTAATCAATTCTAATTATTTATTCAATAATTAATTTTATTGAATAATGTTAATTATTTGTTCAATAATAAATTTTATTAATTAATGCTAATTATTTATTCAATAATTAATTTTGTATTGTTTTTGCCCCGGAAATCAACAAAATCAAAAGAATATGTTCGGCGACGTATTGGAGCATGATAGCAAAATGGTGGACTTTCGACCCTGGCCCCCTTGAAAAAATTTTGTGAGCGCTACTGTTTAAAAGTAAACTTTAAAAAAAAATATGTTTCAATAAAATTTATCAAAAATTACACAATTTTTGGGGGGCGGGCGAAATTTTAAATGCTGCTTCTTTTCCAATATATCGCCCATTCAGAGTTTCAAAAAAATCAGTCCGAGGACGCTCATTCACTAGTTTCAATATACTGCTGTTAATCTGGGAATAGGCGCCCGCGATCATCTAATTTTAGTTAGTACTGCTGTTAATTCGAAAAAAACATTTTGAACAAATTTTCTGCTAGTAAAAGTGTACACATTTCTTTAATATTATTATATTATCCTTATTTAAAATTAATGTCAAACATACTTTTATAGCAAAAAAAAAAATTAATAAATACAGTAATGAGAATTGATAAAATAAAAAAAAATTGCCGGCCATTAAATTAACCGTATAATTTCATACGAAATTTAATGCATGAAAGACATCAATTAAAAATAAAGATATTGAAAGATATAAGAAGAAAGGCTCTTCGCAAAAGAATTTGGGCTGTGGTAGCCCAGTGGTCAAAGTATCCGATCATGGCAGGCATGCAGTGGCGCGGACAAGGGGAGGTCCTGGAGATCCAGACCCCCCAGAGCCCTTGATTTTTTTCCGATTGATTATAATTCTAAATAGTATGTAAAATTTAATTAAGTATTTGTTATTAATGATTAATTTTATTAATTAATGCTAATTATTTATACAAAAATTAGTTTTTTACTGTGTTTTGTTCCCGAAAATCGACAAAATCAAAAGGAGCATGATACAAGAATGGTGAACTTTCGACCCCGGACCCCCCTTTGAAAAATTCCTGCGTGCGCTACTGCAGGCATGTGATGAGTTCGAGCCCAGTACCACTAAAGACCCGCCGTGTAGGGCAGCGATGCATGTTAAATCTGTAGAGAGCTGAAACGTCCTCCCGTTGGTGTGGTGTGGTAGTTAGGAGAGGGGGGTACCAGCTCAGGTGTCGTCCATGTCACTTGACCATGGTTCAAAATTACGTGGTCCGTCGCCAAAAGCCCTCATGCAGCTAAACACAGTGCGACGTTAATATTCACTCACTTGCGAAAGAATTTAGAACTATTAAAAATATGGCAATTCATTTCACAAAATAGCATATATCTCCCAAATATTTTTATGCACTGCATTTATTTAAAAACGTTTTTGCAAAAAAAAAAAAAAAAAAAAAAAAAAAAGACAAAGGGCATGAGTAGAATTTTAATCAAAAATAGTTTTTTAGAGCTACAGATAAATGCTTAACTAGAATATGTTCTTTGTTTAAGGAGAATAAAGAGTATCTGCAAGCTTCGAACAAATGAAAGGAAAACTCACAAAAAATGAAAATACTTTTATATCAAAAGAAAAAAAATTTAGTGTCTCTGAACGAAATTACCAATGTAAAAAGTCACTTCCATTCAACTGTTTAAAAAGTCTATAGTTCATATAATAGGATTTTCAATTTCCCACGAATAAGTTCAAGACGGTAAATGATTTCGAACTCTTTTAGTTTTTATCTTTTACTTTTAATAGGGTTTTTTTTATCTATTTCTACAATTTTCCCACCAGGTAAACATATGGAAAACAGCTGGGAGCAAATTTAAATGATTTTTAAATAATAATGCAAAGCACGAGTAATATAAATATAAAGTTTGCGTAAACCAAAAATAAATAGACTGCAAAATATTAATTTAATAAGCTCGAAAACAGCATACTACTAATTTTTGGGGAAAATTTATAATATTTCCCACGTTAAAGGAGAAATTAAACATACACATATTTAATAATGTTGCATTTTAAAAATGACATTTAATGAAAAATCAGTTCATTAAAATAAACTAAGAAAGATATATAATGATGAATGATTAAATAAAGTAACATGAATTTTATCACCTTATGGTAGGGTTTTTTAATGCATAATTTATATTTAATGCCCTACAAAAGGGAAAAATTCTTTAAAATATCAGTAGCTGTTTTAAGGTATCCGACTACCCTAAAACCATGATTTTTTTCAAAAATCGGCAAAATTTTTTATGATTTTATTTTATAGACCATTTTATTAACTTAATAACAATACCAAGTACTTTATTTTCCCTCCACTAGAACAAAAACTACAAGCGTTTTAGTAAAAGCAAATGCCATAACTTTACACAAGATGTCAAACTTTGAAATGCGTTTTACGCGAAACGTGTTTTTTTCGAAAAACTCAAACGGGGACCGCGATTGCTCAAAAAGTTTTGAAAATAATTAGCTGAAATTTTTTGCTTATGTTTTGCATAACAGTAGAAGTGTTTTGATCTTCAGATTTATCAATAACTGTTTTATTTCAAAATTTGCAGCTCTTTATGTGAATATAGTCAGTGTTTTTTTAAGCAATTTCGTATAATGACTTAGATAAAGTGCTCTAGTTTTTGTAAAAATTAAAATATTTCTTATCGTGAAGATCACTTCAAACAGGAATAACAAAGTAACACATCAAAATTGAAAAATTGAGAATTTGTTCATAAAATCTTTGTAGAGAGCGGGCCCCGTTTATGTAATATTTTTCGTACATTTTTACTAGTTTTTTCCCATTTTAATAATAATAATATTTTTTTCTTTTACCAATTTTAGGATTTTTTTCCTTAAAATATACTATATAAATATAAAAATCACAAAAAGATCTCCATATTTCCTTTTTTTTCAAAAAAAAGTTGTCGCAAGTAGTCGGATACCTTAACAATCATTACATATTTTAAAAAGTATATATTAAAACTGTTTCATTTAAATGAGTGGATAAATATGTAAGCAGTGAAATAAATTAACCATTTATCACAAATGGGACAAGAAAACTGACAATGATATGAAAGAATCCACTATAAATCTAAGTACTTTCAAATAATTTAAGAAAAAATCGACAACGAACTTATAAACATTTGCTATTTGATGTAATAACAGAAGCTTTTTTAAACAAGTGTTTTTGAATATCTGAAAAGATTTGAAACATCACTAAGTCTTTTTTGAATGATCTCTGACGTAGAAAGAAGGTTTAGAATTTCTTATCAATATAAAAATGATAACTCTAACTAATTGAAAAAAAAAAAATAGATAACGTAAAACCGGTGGGAACAGAACAAATCATGAATGGAATACTAAAAAAAAGTACAGATAATCCGAAAAACCTTATGAATTCTCTCTCACATATTTATTAGTTTTAAACGAAAATATATGTATAATCGGCGTAAAAAAACATTTATACCTGTTTGCTAATTTTAATTCGTTCCCCCTATCTAGAAGTGAACCTCCTATTAAATAACAATACAGAATCACCGCAAAAACAATATTTTGGTCAAAATGGTCAAAAAATAAAAATTTCTTATACAACTTATGATATAGTATATAAACAATGGGAAAAAGGTCCAAGAAAACTTATTTGCCAATTGTTTCGCCACTGACAATTACGATTACTAAGATTTTATTTCATTTAACTAAACACAGAATATTTTGTCAACATTTTTAAGATTTCGGGAAATCACGAAAAAACATACATACATTAAAAAGTGCATAAGTGCTTTTAAAAACGCAGTTGTATAGAGTTCCATTTAAAAAAATTAATTACACATAAGATTGTTAAAAAAAAGGAAGGAAATTAAATTATCAAATTTAAATAATATTTTTTATACAAACTCCTTAACCAGAATATACGAGATGAAAACTGAAAATAATTTTGAATTTTCCTTTGTTTTATGAAGGTTGTATGAACTTCACTAAATTATATATAATAAAGAAAAGCATAATTATGTTTAGCATTACAGCAAGAAACAACAATTATGAAATATGGAATTTTTTAATCAGAAAACGATAAAGACGCCAGAATGTAGCGCCAATTTAAGCTCATTTCGGGCCCTTGGCGCAGAAGATCTAAAGGCTCCCTTGGCACCGGTGGATTGAAATTAATAACCAGAAAATCTGGTAATGTCCGGCTTATCCGGGCCCCTGGGCACCCGCCCCAAGCGCCCAATGGATAAACTGGCACTGCCAAAATGTGTTACTTTGATGCATGGCTGATTATCCTATAGTGGCTGAATCATTTGTGCACTCACACGCACAAAAATCAATTCATCTAAGATAGGTAGTGTAAATCGTAGTTGTGAAAAATGTTTTCTTTTGTCATATCAATTCCTTCACATTTGGAAAAATTAATTTAGCATGCAATTTTTCACTTTAGCACAAGAATGTATGTTTAATGTTTATACATTAAAGTATAAGATACAGCACACAAAACAAATGTTGACTAATTCCTAAAGAAATGGTTACTAAATATCCTGCACTCCATAATAAAGCCAGAATATCTAATTAATACAGACGTATTTTTCCAACTGAAAAATTGTTCTGGATTCAGATCTTATTCTTTAATATTAAGCGAACTTAACTATATAACGCCTTTTACACAATGCTCCACAACGTCCCCAAAAGGCCCCGACAAAAAGTCATGGGAATTTACCATCCATAGTTTCCTTCCGAGTACGACTCCCTCTACAATTGTAATTACGTGCAGACAATTTCTATGTAATAACCCAAACGAAACTTCGCAAAACTTTGGATGCACCCCCTCCCCCAGTAAAAAACGGGGTGATCATGAACCGGATCCCCGAAGCAGGGACGGGCCCCGTCATTATTAGGTTCCACAGGAGGGACTGTTCCGACGTATATAATTATCGAGGGCGCTCTACCTCGTCTTCTGCATCCATACCCAACGCGCCTCAAGAGAGCTTGAGGTATGTCGTGGAATTTTTCTTTCATAAACAGACCCATTATCTTTATGGAAGAAAGAACAGCAGAAATAGGGATGGTGACGCTCGAGTTTCAGCCTCAAGATGTGGCGTGTGAGACAGGAGACGGAATAAATCCCTCAAACTTTTGCTTAGGATGGTGAAAACGTTTTCTTAAGAGGTTGTCTAGGAGGATATTTTAAGGCAACCGTAACATTAGAACAGATGGTTTTGTCAAGCTGGGTTGAGTTGTTTAATGCTACCTTAAATTCGTTAATCCATTGCTAAAATAATAAGTGAGTTACTATTATTAAATATATGTGTGTGTGCGTGTGCGTGTGCGTGCGTGTGCGTGTGTGTGTGTGTGTGTGTGTGTGTGTGTGTGTGTGTGTGTGTGTGTGTGTGTGTGTGTGTGTGTGTGTGTGTGTGTGTGTGTGTGTGTGTGTGTGTGTGTGTGTGTGTGTGTGTGTGTGTGTGTGTGTGTGTGTAATATATTTAATGAATCTATTTATATTCCAACAGCAATTTTGACAAACATTCAACTGACAAAACTGAAATGAAGTTTGATTTGCCAAAAAAAATAAGTTACAAATCGGACTGTCAACGAACAATTTGAGCGAGTTTCTGGTTAAGACAGGATTTATGCTGCGCTAAGGCAGGGGTGTTCAACCCAAATGACCTTGCGGGTCGCACATAAAAAAATATATATTTATATCAGATTTGGAAACAAAAAAACATTTATTGGAGTGAAAATTTCAAACAAAATAATTTATTATAATTGTTTTCAATATTTTTCATGTATACAGACATAGATAATATAATAATGTTTATATAATTTAATAATAAAGGGATCAAATAATGTTTAAAATATTACAGTTGCCATTTTCTTGAAAATTACGGAATTCCTTTTGAGTTGATCTTTCGTTACTCATTGTTGAAATTTGATTGTGCTGTCATTCTCAAACGATTAAGCATACATTGCCTTTTATCTTACCCGTCCTGAATAATTTTTTTAAACTTTAAAAAACATCTCTGACTGCGTCTTGCTTTTTGGGCACTCCAAACAGAAAAGGAGGAGGAGAAATGAAAGTCGCACACATAGAGAGTCATGTACCATCCATAGTAAAGGATATGCATAATGCAAATCGGAATTTATAAAAAAAGTAATTTATTATAGTAAAATCAAACTTAACTGTTTGATAAAATATAAATCTATTTTAATCTAAAGGTCGTTTCTATTATCAAAGAGGATTTATTTTAAAACAAGAAGTTAACATGCAAATACATTGTAGATTTATATGCATATTTCCCCTCAAATAAATTTCAAAATGAAAAAACTTTAAAAACCTGATACTTAAAATTTTTTTAAAAAAGGGTCGGCGGGCCGCAACTTACGTACTGGCGGGCCGCAACTTACGTACTGGCGGGCCGCGTGTTGGACACCCCTGCGCTAAGGCATCAATTTAACACTAAAAAGATTGAAATTTAGTATATACCTATGTTGCCCAAAAGCAGTCAAAATTACTGCATTGGGAAAGAATAAATAATGTGTAAAGAAATTTGTTTAAAAAATTAATTTTTAATATTTTTTTAATATTATTTACAGTCATATAACAAGTTATTAGTAAAAATTAACAATTAAAAAAATGTACTTCATTTGAAAAAAAATGTATTCTAAGAAAAGTCTAAGAAATTGTGTGTGTGTCATTATATACGTAACCGTTTTTCTAATTGAAATTAAAAGGCAGTCAAAATGATATCCTTGGGCAATCTAGTGTTAAGTAATAAATAAATAGATAAACATTATAAGTCAGATGCGAAACGAAAAAAAAGGCACTATTTAAAAAGTTCATATAAATGTAGCTAGTTGTTTCAAATTATTACTTGTATCATGCGTTAACAACACTAACGATGGGTCAATATCAGTTTGCTAATACAATTATTAAATATACTACAAAAGTAATTATTTTTAAAATATTGTTTTATGCAAAACGTTTTTAATTACAGTCAATTAAAAATACCTCATGGTATATTGTGGCACTAACAGTGGCGTACACAGATCTCTCTTAAGGGGAGGGGGATACATTCTAAAAAAACATCTAAACGAAAGTGCCAAAGCGCGTAATTTCTACGGTAAAAATTAAAAATTTGTTGTTTGGGTTGACGCTCCCCCTTTTTGCTTACGCAACTGCGCATAAATAAGTTCGATAGCATATAATTTACGTTCTTAATTATGAATTCTAAATCATTACTTTGTATTATAATTGCTACTCTATAATATATATGAACCTCTCTCTCTATAATGCGTATTCATGAAACGTATTTAATCTGCTAGAGATTGATGTATATAAGTCGGTTTAGGTTGCAATTTCCAAAATTATTTATCACATATATCTATCTATAATCATGAACCTACTTTTTACGCTTATCCAAGGGGAAGGTGGTATATCTCTTTTTGGGGATCATTGCTCCATTTGAACAGAATTTTTAACCCTATTCAAGAGCCAATGAACTCCTGAAACAACTATTTTCTTTGTTGTGAATGATCAACAATATAACACATCAGCTTCTATTTTGTAAGTTGTTATTAAAACGAATATGGCTTAGAACAACTGGAAAATTTACGGAAGTCTTGTTGTTGAGTATCGTAAGCGCGTTAATAATTCATGGAAAAAGGTGTAACTGTATACATTCAATACCTCCGAGCCATTTTTAAACAAGCCATCCATTATAAGAAAGGTTTATTTGCGAGTCTATTTTTGAGGTATGCAGGGGGAAATAAATAAGTTGACCTCTTCAACTGTGACGCGAATTGAAACCCAAAATTATAAATGATAATGAGATAAGGCTTCTTCGATTAACTCACGACCTTCTTTTTTTTACTTTAAACTTCGGTTGTAATTTTGCGTAGGATAGAGAGATACATAAGAAGGTACGGATGCCGGCTTCTATGCGTGGACAAAAATAAACGAGTATTATACAGGATATGCTTATTGTTTTGATCTAAATTTATTGTTTTGCTTCTAATTCAGGTTAATCCCTTATAAAAATGTTAACATTATTTGATGGCAATCGTCTGCATTGTTGGTTTTGGTTATCAATGAATTTAATCTTTTAAATTTTAATTAATTTTTAAGTATCAAAAGACTCAGTCTAGTAATAGTTTAATTGTATCAAGTAGTGTAATTGTATCGTTTGTTACATAAAATTCGTTCGAAAGAATGCAGTGACGAACAATTACAAATCTTTTATTATTTATCAAATGCCTGGCCATTGACCATCAGGTCATTAGGCAACGAGCTCTCTCCAATATTTCTTCCCAATACATCCAAACTTCTTAAGTGCAGAGCATAAGTCTAGATGAGAAGCGTCCATGACTTGTCCAGAAGCACACAAAACACAAAAAGGGGAGTCAGTCAGATTAAAACGATACAAATGAGCACAAAGGCAGTGATGTCCAGTCAATAATCTAAACTCAGCCACAACAGCAGCACGAGGAACGTCCGAAACACGGTTAGGTTTTATTAGCACCCTCCATGAATTAATTTTGGAAGTACTGGTAGCAGCATCTCAAAGTATTTTTATAAATCCTATTAATCTCAAGTAAATCATGTCTCTAAATGGAAATGGAATTACAAAGAATAACCTCTATAAAGCGAAATTATGTAGAAACACAAGTTGTGTTCTTTACATGAATCAGTGGCATACACAAGGGGGGATTTCAGGGTTCACCTACCCCCTCCTCCATCATAGACCAACACGTTTTTTTATTTTTACCATAGAGAGTATCCCTCGGTGCTTTTTTGCCTACGTGCATTTAGAATCTATCCCCCCCACCCCCACCCTACATCCATAAGAAAAGTTTGTATGCGTTCTCACGTGAATTGATAATATTCATTAATAGAAATGTCCATAAAATACTAAATAAAAAATACTGTAGCATTAACATCTATTTAACCCTTTATCTGCCGCATTACGATTTACTGCATTTTTTCATGCAATCTTTTTTTTTCAATCACTACATTGAAAAAATTAAGGGATATACATAAACAAAATACTCAACTTTGGGAAATTTAATTAGTTAGAGCTAATTAATTAATAAAAGATATTCAACTTTAAAGTTAATTATACGCACTGTCCACTTAAAATAAATAGTCAAATCCCTTTCTAAGGTCTAGATTAACATACAAAAAAAAGTAAACATTTGTCTTTTTTTTTACCTTTTTTTCAGAACAAAAATTACAATCTTCGCAATTCGCTGAAAACGCCGTCGGCGGAAACCGCAATTTCTGCTATAAAACTATTCGCTTTCCCCGCTAAAATACTCCTCATAGAACTCAAGCTGCCATATATCTTGGCAGAGTGGATTTAGAAGTATGCTGCTAAGTATCGTAAAAATGGTTATTCCATGCAATTTTAAAGAGAGTGGTTCTTATAAGTACCGTCGGTAGATAAAGGGTTAATAGATGAAATACGTTAAGCATATAAAATATCCAAGTTTTCATCTCCAGCATGTTTTATAAATATAACGACAAATTTTTGCTCAGGAAAAATTTAACATTATGAGGGATAAAGCTTCATTTTTAAATGAAATATTTAACTAATAAAAACATTTATTTGCAAAATTTCTGGTAGAACCTACGGCTATAGAACCTAAAATCACCTGGACACAGAATGCAAAAAAAAAAAAAAAAAAAAAAAAAAAAAAATCATTTGTTTCACAATAAAAATATTCAAGAGTAAAAAATAGGAAAGGGGCCTTTTTTTCATTTATTAAAAACCTAAATGAATATGTGATCATTATTTTATGCACTAATATGTACACATTCTTTTAAACTGCGAAGTACAAACCATTCGCAAATGAAAGAAACGGAACACCAGATAAATTCGAACTCAAATAGTTCATGTAGTGTGACACACGTCCAAATATGTTTTTATAAATACTTCAGAGACGGATATCCTTTAAACACCAACCCAAAAGTTCTCCAGCTAACACCACTAATCTACTTCCGTAATCCGGAAGAATTTATAACGAGGCTTCCAACGCCTCATTATTCCGCCTCCTGCATTAAAAACAACCCTCCAGGATTCAAATCCTGCTGTCATTTTCCCTCATATCCTCTGGGTGAAATGTAGATTTGATCAAGAAAGAGTCGGCAACAAATTTTTAAAAAGTACTCACTCTTTAAACGTATCTACCGCGATCAGTCCTGGGGACTTAGCTGATGAGTATCTTGCTGCGTTCCTTAGACCCACAGGAGCCCTTTTAGCAGCAAAGAAATAAAGGTAACTCTGTTGGAAACCTTTCAAGCAACTTGTCTTGAAACCATCAAAGTTTTCTGACAGAAAAATCTCTGATAAAAGGATTTAATGGGAAATATACTGCCAGATATAAGATGAAAATCCGTCTATGGGGAGACTTCAAATGACCATTCAAAGGAAACATGAGGGAGAGGGATTTCCACCGAAGGGGTGAAGTCTAGAATCAACAGGGCATTCACGTTCATATAAAGGACCCCATGAAGAATAAAGTTACGGCAAATCGTTCTGTTGTCGAAGTATAATGGAAATGTGACACGCGTCTTTCTTTGCCTATTGAAAGGCATTTCAATGGGCTTCAAAGAGCGCTGTGAAAAGGAATACTAAATGGACAACCATGATTTGTAAAAGTATAGTTCGCAGCAAATGTAGTTTTCAATCGATAAGTGGAAGGATAACAGATGGTGTAAATACTCTCATGTTGAAGATTATGCATTAAACCGTGAATTGAGAAGAATGAATTAAATTTAGCAGATATTGATTGAAATAAAAGACCACAAATTTGTTTTAGAGCACCAAATGATAAAAGAGGCTTATTTGTCTCAATAGCGTTCACAGACCTCTTATAAGAGGAAGGGGGGGTACATTCTAAAAACACAAAGACAAAAGCACCGAGGGATATTCTTTACGGTAAAAATTAAAAAATTGTTGGCATTAGTTGACACAAAGTTCGTATTGTTTTTGTTGATACTACGGTTTGGAACCGGAACTGAACTGAAAACCGGAAAAAACCATTATTTTGGACAGAGCGAAAACTAGAACTAAACCGAAAAAAAATGTCGGTTTATTTCGGTTCGATGTACCTTCAGTCATTTTGTTGATGTAACTAACTTATCAATATTTTCTAATTTAACGTCAACCGTATCATTACACATGCACTGCTTCTCGATTTCCTGTTTTGATGTTCACTAGTACTTTTTTTGTTAGAAGTTTTTCGCTCGAAACTACTTGTAGAAGGCAAATGTAATTCAATTGAATGAACTAGATGGTTTAAGATAAGAATATTCTTATATATAAAATAACATTATTCACTCGGGAAAGAACCAAAAACCGTTATTTTTGTCGGAACGAAAACCGAAACTGAAGCAATATTTCTTTTTAGTTAAACGGAACGAAAAAAATTACGTTTCGAAGCCCTGGTTGATACACGAAGGGGTGGGGTAATTTCAACCCAGCACCCTAATGTACGCCACTGATTTGTCGCAATAGCATTATAAAAGAACATTCTTTTTATTAAAATATTTTGTATAGTACCAAAAGTATCTTGCATTTACAGCCCCGTTCATCAAATGAAATGTAGAGACTGTTTAAAATTTGTTTTATTTAATACATAGGCATTATAATAAACTACAAAAAGGTGAAGCAATATTCATATTCTACTCATGCTAAATGATAAAACACGAGGTAAAAATCGTTAAAATGTCGAAAATGAGCAAAAATTCACCTCAACAGTTAAAAAAAAATTAGCCAGTGAAAATTAAAATTCTGCAATGTCGTCACACACATTTAAGTTATTATTTCAAGAAACAAAAGTTTCATTATTTATTAATAAAAACACACATTAAAAACTCTATTTAAATATTTTATGCTTAGAAAAAGTCTTTACAAGTTCCTGATAAACACATTAACATCACATAATATTATACATTCTTTAGAAATGCAAACATAGAAATTTAATTTCGCTTACTACCGTATAGAAATTTCAATCCGATAACACAGCTATCAAATAAAAATAAAAATATTTTAAAACTTTTTTTGTTACGTAACTTCAACTGAGAAAAATAAGTCTTAAATTATTAATTTATAATTTTGTCTCTGCATTCCAACAGTCAAACAAATTGCAAGATTATCTGATACTTGATTTCATATGAGGATATTTTCACCAAGTACGACGACAGTAAGCCTCATGTATGGGAATGAAAAACAAAAAGCTTTCAAATAAATTTTAGCCATAACGTTTAACTTTATCTCGAAGTAATTCAACACTTTCTGGGTTTATTTCTTAAACGTGACGAGAAGTTTAAACCTATGGGAATTCTTGAGATAGCATCTAATCGCGTCAAATAGTTCCTGCTGAAATGTTGTCATATTTTCTAGACTGGTAAACGGAGACAGAAGTTTTTTTACAGTATTGTAATGTTTATCACTGTCGACATTCTTGGTAGATTTGGTATATTTTGTGACGTGTGCAAACTTTTGATCAACCTGTTATTTCGTACTTAAGCTTAGATAAATTTCGAATGTACACTTTTTCCATCATATAATGCAGGATAGTTGAAGAATGATGGCTAAATTCATAAATCTTGCAAATGGCGAGCTATTTATTACTCGGTTTGAATTTGGATTCATTAAGCAAAATATGAGGAGATGTTTTATGATAAATTCAATTAAGACCTAATAATTTTAAGACATTGCATAAAAGTAAACAGAGTGCTCAAATGTCATTATTTGACAGAGGTTCAAGATTAACAGATTCAAAGTCAATAATATTAATATGATTACGGGAAAAGAGGATTATTTTTATATAATCTGTTCAGCAAGCCTGTCCAATATTACAATGAACAAACCTAGAAAAGGTCCTATAAAATTAATTCTTTTCTCGCAGACTTTCTGTCAAAAGTAAAAACAATAGCATAGCGAACTTTTTAACAGCATACCATAAAAAATTTGTAGACCACTAGTAACGGGTCTATCCGCGAACCTTTTAGTAATCCTTAAGGGGTAAATTTATTATTTTTAACTGTATGTTCTATTGGAAACTTTCTCCCGAAGAAGAAGACGAATTATTCAAATGAATTTTCTATTTAAGCGTTGACATTTAGGTGCGCTGTGGATAGTCACTGGATGGACAATTATTGATAATTGGAGAATACAAGTGATAAAATTGTGCTTAATATTTACAACCGGAGGTTGTATTTACAATTAAGTAAGATAGTTACGGTGAATTCTAGCGAAGAAAACTTGAGAGCTTCAAGAGTAATTGGAGTAGATAGCTACTTATATGGTAAGTAGCCTTAAGCCATGCGATTGCTCTTCTAATTATTTGCTTCGTGCATTTCCTACCATGGGTTGTGTTGATTAAGTCAAAGGGATAATAAATTCAAGTTTAAAACTTGGTGCGGCTGATCTTTACTCGAACCCCCAAACACCAACAGCCGCTAGTCGGTTGTCACACACTGGTTGATTATAAAGAAATGATTCTCACAAAAAAAGCTGCGAAACTAAATAAATACATAATTCAGCGCAAAATTATTTTCTTTTTCAATTTAATAACCCAAACCCATTTATGCAATTAATTGCCAGTACAAAAGGGGCGTGACTACTAAACTCAGAGCTATGGACTCCAAAAAGAATATGCTTCACTCATTTTATAACGAACTGCATGATATATTGCACAAAAATACTTTTCTTAACTCCACGTGCAGTTCATCCAAACAATCAATATCGATTACTGTGATATCATTGAGATAAATTCACTTCACTTTTTCCCTAAGATCAAAACAAAACCTTGATCTTTTTTTTTTTTTTTTTTTTTACTAAGAAACAAAGATTTTGCACAAGGGTACATAAGCCACATTGCAAAATAAACCTTTTTATATGTGTGTCAGTAATGGGGACTCTGAAATAATTCTTTTCTTTTTAAGTAAAACATTTATACCTACATTGAATGTGAATCAACAAAATTTTAATTTGCCCATAACCACCTAATAACTTAGTAAAATATAAATTAATTTTGTTTGATAAGATTTCGAAGGATTCCATTCATTAAAAAAGAAAAAAATTCGGTAGTTCTACAAACAAGTATTTATCACATTCAGAATACGCAAAAGATGGTCGAATTTTTTAGAGCTTCAGGTTTGAGAAGGGGTGCTCAGGTAAAAGTGAAAAGAGGGGGCAGAAAAGTAGGTGCCGGCAAAGTGGGCAGTCATCGCATAAGGATGGATGTTTTTACATTGTGGGCAGCTGTCAAAAGCCTCTTTCGTTTGTTTGCCCTCGTATTCAGGGGTCGCCCAACTACCATCCCATCCCCCCTTTAATCTTCCTGTAAGCAAAGGAACCGGAGACGACTTGGCGATGACTGTCTGGAAGACGAAGATTGACTGACTGATTAACTATCAACGACATTTTGCAAAAGCCATCTCCAAAAATCGAGCCAATCTAGCTGAATCCCAGTGTCTTTAAAAAAGGCCGAAGGCAGATGGGTAATTAAGAATAGAAAATACAGCAGAAAAGTTATAGACTCAGGAGGTGGTCTACTCTCGCCCCCACACTGCGCAAATAAGGTGGGATGGAATTGAGTGTTTGGAACGTATACAAACATACTTAAGTGGAGAGTAGGAAGTTGTGATTTAAAGGAGATTGCACAGTAGCTGGAATGTTGGAAACAGGAGATTTTCTACAGATTTTGAAATGGTAAAACTCATTGTTTTGTTAAGTTCAGAGTTCATTTTGAGTTAGTTCTGTACGTAACCGATTTCGTGTTAGACTACAAATAATTCCAAATATCGTTGAGTTTACCCCCGTACTTGCCTATTCACCGCATAACACATGAAAGATATAATCAAAAGAGTGGTATCAGAATTTTTTTCACCCTCAATATATTTTTCAGATGAATAAAATTTTGTATTATAAAGAGATTTATTTAAATGTAGAAGAACCCTAAACTTAAAATTATATTTATTTAAAGATACTAATATATGAATAATTATTTCTGAAGCCATAACAAAGAATGTATTCATGGTAATATTTGCAGTAATATAATCAATTAATGAAAAATTAATGCATAATCAGTAGACACATAAGGTGAAATTATTTTGGACAAAATATATAACATAACTTACATGGATAAATTTTCGAAATTTTGCACGATTAATTTAAGCGTACAGCTTTTTTATACACATTATATGGAAGCTATCACTAGGATATGAAATTTCAGTTACTAAATCAACTTTTGAAGGTCGAAAGAAAGTCTTGTGGAATAATAAACGAAAAGAAAAATGATAACACTAATAATAATGCACGATAATTTCAATATTGTAAAATCTGACAATCTACAAAGTTGTGGACAGACTACTTAGACGGATAATAATGAATTACAAAGAGTTGAAGTGAAGTAAATCATACAAAGAATGCGAATACACAGGAAAAAAAATCTGTGATAAATAAAACAAAAGAATGCAGACATGATCTACATATTCAACAGAATTATAATATGCAGAGACCACAGGAATGAGAAATCGCGATAAGAAAAAGAGATCATATAAAATTATTACTCTCAAACATGAGGAAAAGATAAGACTTTGGAATTTTTAACATGCGATGGTATAAATGAAACAGGTTTTTAAAAAGAATTATAGCTGTATTGTAAGTATCACAATGAAGTATTTTTTTAAAGAAATAAAAAAATGAACTAAAATTTATATAACGCTATAAATATGTATTCTAATTAAGAAAAATGCAATGATTAAAAAATATTTATGGATAAGTCCTACTTTACAAAGGAATGCTGTAAAAAGCTAGATTAAGTATGTTAAAAATTCATGATTTATTACATATGAATACCAAATCCAAAATGAAAAAAAGATGAAATACAGGATTTCATTATTAAAATAAAACACTTTCCATAAAATAAATTTCTCTGTTGTACTTATTTAATTCTCCACACATATGCTAATGAAATATGGAATTTATGAGTAATAAGTGGGGTTTTTTTCCCAGGCCAGAATTATTCAATAACAGAAAACGTTAATTGTTCCAGAGCTATTTAAAAATTTTAAACTTGTAAGTAAATGATGCATTATTTAATTTCATATCGAACACTAGAAACGAAGATAATTAATTATAAATTCAATAAAACTCTGAATTTTTTTGCAAGAAAAAATAGCTTTACGCAATTTTTGATATAGAAACCAAAATTATAAAATCAGGAATTGAAACTATTAATTACAACAAATCAAATATATTAAAAGAAAATTTTAAAGCTATACTTCTAAAAGAATTTCAATAAACATCCTTTAAAAAATAAAGTGTTGATAGTTAATAAGTGTGTTTAAAAAGATACATAGAATTTTTAGTAAATTTTCCATGCGTCTACTAAAAACTTATTATGTTCTGAGATAATAAGTCTTCAAAAGCATACTAATCTAAAAATGTTCAGTTAAATATTACTTATTAATCTTCTATTATTAATATTTAAGTAAGTCAACCCTCATAATGTATGAAATACTCTCAAACGTGCTTGCAGGCAGACTGAAAATAACGAAAACTAAGCCTTAATTTTTTTTCTCTTTTTCTTCAACTACAACCTGCTTATCAGATAAGAGCTGAATAATTTATAAAGCCAATCTTACGAATAATATATTATGCATTGATTGATAAGAAACATACAATTCCTACATAAAACAAGAAAAATTATAAATAAATAAATAGAAATTGTGGGTTTATTTTTTAAATTAACAGAATACGTAACAATTTTTAACTCACCAAACACAACCAGCAACAAACAATTTAAAACATAAACAATGCCTAATCACCAAAAAAAAAAACTTAATGCAATTGTAGGGAGAAAAATTCTTTTTACATATATTTGTTCGTACAACAACAACCAGAACGTGCTGGATAAAAAAGTTAGAGAAACTTACCTTTAACCATGGACAGCATGAAAAAAATGGTAACAGACCACAGCTCCCATGGTCTGATGTCCATCTTTCGGTCAAGCGATCTCAGTCACTTTCAACTTTCTGCATACAACCCGAGAGTGTAATCATGGCCGTCGACTTTTGAATCGCGTATATCGAAACAGTACACGCATGCTTTCTTCCGCTACTGGCGCCCGTTTTCCGACTGTAGTCAGAGATATAGGCAAGTCGAGTTCGGCCAAATTGCGGGTTGCTGTGAAACTCGTCTTGGCGTCTTTTGATGGCGATTTGCGGAGCGGAGTGAAGCCAAGAGATAATTTATGAGCGGTACTTCAGAAGCGGAATGAAGATGAGTAGCTGAAAAGGGAGAAAAATTATTTTGTCTTTTTAATTCGTGTTTTCCAAGGCATTTGCTTTAAACCACTTCAGAGACGTTGGTTAAGTTAGGAAGAAATTTAATACAGCAAGTTATCTCATTGATTATTTTGCTAGAATTTTTTTAAAAAAACATAAATGCAATGCTGATAAGTAGGTATTTTTTGAAAGAGAAGTAAACATCTATCAGGAGGCTTAGTCTAAGACGCATTTTATAAATACGTAAGCATTTTTAGAAACACTTTTTTCCTTTTTTCAGCTTTTCCGGTTATTTATTATTAAGTTCGAAAAAAGTATGATTTAAATCACTTTTAAATGTAAAAATGGCGCCGTTTTTTAAATCGTAAATGAAAACATGCATCAACTCTGGTAATCCAATATGTATATGTTTTTAATTCATAAAGGAAATATTTACAAATGAAAGAACTATCCAGCAGCTGCAACAGAACGAAAACAAAACAAATGTAACATTTAATATGATACAAATGTATCAAATAAAACAACATATAATCAAAGGATATGAAAGGCTAGATTTTTAATTAAATTATTTTTGATCGTTTTAAATCTTTGAAAAAGAATTGCACGCGACGTTTCTTTTCAATAACTAATTTTATAAGCTGTGTAATCGTGATAACGCATTCAGACCTTCATTATAATCCTGACGTTCGAACAAAAATTTGGATTAAGATAAGGAGAAAGTGGAGGTCAGGTGATAGGGTTAAGTAATTAATTGCCTTCTCCAAGTAATCCCCTGTGACAGTAATCTAAACACATTGTATCAATTACTGTCTCACAGGAGATTTGATCAAAATTGTCTGAACAATAAAATACAAAAACAGAGATAAAAACTAAACGGTGCAGAAGTGGGTACAGATCACTTTTAATTAAATAAAAACATTTATTTGTATCATTCCTTTTAAAAAAAAAAAAACTAAAAATCGAAATATCTCGCCCTCAGCACAAACCTTCTTTTCAGCTTGAAAATAGGAAATAAAATAATTTGAATTTTATCTCGAGACAAGAATTAAAGTGTTCGAAAAACCCCTCCCTATCAAACTTTCTCGCAATGTCTTGTGTGTGTTGCGTTTTGTTTTAAAAACGATCTTAAAAGTATAAGTTTATTTTATTGTAGTTTCGTAGGTAAGTACATATTCCGTATTTACAGTAGCGCACACAGGAATTTTTCAAGGGAGGTTCGGGGTCGAAAGTTCACCATTCTTGTATTATGCTCCTTTTGATTTTGTCGATTTTCGGGAACCAAACACAGTAAAAAACAAATTATTTAATAAATAATTAGCATTACTTAATAAAATTAATCGTAAATAACAAATACTTAATTAAATTTTACCTACTATACACTTAGAGTTATAATCAATCGGAAAAAATAAATAAAGGGCTTTGGGGGGATCCGGACCCATAGGACCCCCTTGTGTGCGCCACTGCGTACTTATGATTAAATTATTTATTAATAAATTTTGTAAAATTGTTATAATAAATATTGTAGAAACTTTTTCTTAACTTACCACACCTACGCTACTGGGTGAACTGCAATACCTTGAAAAAATTAGAAATAGCTCGTACACTGGAAAAGTTTGCCCGCCCCTGGCCTTGAAAGATATAACGGACCACAGTTTAAAAACCACCAGTGGCGCACGCAAGGAAAGGGTCCTCGGGTCCGGACTCCAACACGAAGCCCTTGATTTTTTTTTCAATTGATTATAATCCTATGTACATGGTACGTTAAATTTAATTAAGTACAGTGTTGGTCAAAATTGTGGACACTTTTTTAAATTGTTGTGTTGTTTACGTTTCCATGTTTCTAGAAAATTTTACGTTGCACAAAATGCAAAGAATTTTATATCATTTTAAAGAGAATTTAATACTGAATTCAACACAAAAAAGAAAATCCAAGTTGTGACGGGGCTTTCATCGCGATTTCAGTTAACAGTCATCTTGGGTTCTTTGGGGCCAGAATGGCAATTCTTTCCAACCAACTCAAGAAGAAGAACGTGGTTATGTAAATTAGGAATCATATATATATATATATATATATATATATATATATATATATATATATATATGTCATGATTTTTAGGACAAAATCAGATTAAAGTTAGAAAAGTGAAAAGACGACCTTTATTCTTTCATTTGTACATCTGTTCTGACACCGAGAGCAGGGAGGAAAAAGCACGCCATGGTGGTGGTTTCAAGTGGATAACACTTGAAAAACATATGGTAAGTATCGCTGCTTTGAAGAGAGTGCTTGCAAGTTAATGCTGACATATGTTGACTATTAAATCTAACGATCTGGAATTAGACATGTTTATTGGCTAGGCCATATGTTCGGAAGAAATAAATGGGTGATTAGTTTGATACTTGAAGATGGGAACTGAGAAAGATGAGTCAAGTGCTAGATAGGGAATTTAATTTTTAATCTAATTTAATTATCCTTACATTCCCCCCCCCAATTTTAAAAGGGAGTCATGGCGTGGTTTTTTTCTATCTTTACAAACTTAATCAATTTTCAATAAACACAAAACAATACATAACATTATTTAGAAAGACATATTAAACACAGTAGAAATATTTAAGCAATAGTAATACTAAAATCAAAAAGCAATACAATAAACGAAAAACTATAACAACAAACACAATAAGGACACTTCCAACATATTCATTGATAAAAATGAATTTCCATACATATAAATGAAGATTAGCTTGTTCAAATATATTCGACATCTAGAATAAGAGCTTGCGTTTCCTCCTATTCCTTCATAATAATAGATTCGTATTATAGCTGGTAGATATTTTCAAAAAAATTATGTTGGAAAATAATATATCAAACAATAAGATAGTAAATATAAAAATACATGAAATCATACAAATGTTAAAATAATAATTTTGTATAAAAATCTACTCTGGCGCCATCGTAGTAATACCTTATATTGTTACACACATTTTGCATATACGAAATACATTTTTTAAAAAGATAAAAAAAATATAGACACTAATAAAATGAAATTATTAATAATATGAAAACGGTGTATAACACACAACTTCTATACACTATCCAACACAATAAACAATGTTTTATTTCATATGCGTTATAAAATATAAAAATTATAAAAATATAAGAATATAACAGCTCTTTTTTATTATTTTGAGTCGGAAAAGTGGACTCACTTCAATAATAACTTTTAGTATTTCTGAAAATTTTTCACAATATTCATTGTAACTTAATATCGCATGTAATATTTTGAATCTTTCCGTAACCTTCTAAAAATGCGTTTCATAGACAAAAATTCTTGAGTTTCTCTTGCATCATACATTCACTAATAAAACTGTATCACCTTACTTAATTTTGAACACATCTCTCTGAGAAATCTGCGTCATCAACTCACAGATGTTCAGGGATGCTGATAAGAAACAATGAGAGGTGTACATATCAAACTAAACAAGTTTGTCCTCTTAATGTTTCGAGACATATACAAAATTATAATGATTGTATTCTCGCTTATCCATTGTGTAATATCCAAAAATAAAATTCAAGTTATTAAATTAATTTTAATTTTAGATAAGGAAAATTTCGAGAAATAGTGAATCCTGATATATGGCCGGTATATCAAAACACACAATTTCAAAATGAAAAAAAAAAAATTAAATGACATGCAATAAGATTACTGCTGAATAAAATAATTAACAAAACAATTGAATTCAATGGAGAAAAAAGAATACAACTTGACTTTACTTTTGTTTCTTATAAAAATCAATATCTCTAGTATTAGTTCTCTCATTAGTCATTTTTCTAAAAACTTAATTTATATATCTTTCACTTTAAAACACCAATTTCTATCATAACTCTTAACTCATTCGACATCTTAAGATAAAATTATGAGAAGTATATTAAATTTTCTCAAAATTTTGTATGACTAAACCTATATACTTTGTTTTCTCAATTAAAATATAAAGAAAATATCTCATTTATAACACAACTATATTATAAAAATTAACTACCATATCATATCATATATTATTCTTTTTCGCCGAAAAGTCTTGTTAAGCAGAACTCAGTTATTTCTGTATTACGTAAGATGTTTCTTTTAGTTATTATCTTCTTCTCATTATTATGGGTATTTTTTGTTGAATGTAATTTAACTGAAAATTTTCAGATGGATGAAAATGTCTTAAACGAACTGAATGAACCAATTCAGTGGCAGTTTTATTAAGGGCATTGGGTCTATCAATTTCAAATAATACATCAGAACATTTTCTTAAAACGATATAAGGGCCTGAATAAGGGGGACTTAATTTCCTTGTATTGGGGTATTGAAATTCCTCATACATTACTAAGTCACCAACCTTGAAATCAGCTTCCTGAAATTTTTTATCATATCTAATCTTATTTATTTTATAATATTGTTCTGTTCTTTCTTTGGCTAATTTTCTTGCTTCTTCTAAGGGAGGATATATCTCATTATCTTTTAGCGAAATTTCGAAAGGTAAATTACCATACATTAAGTAGGTTGGAGGGAAACCTGTTATTGTATGTGGAGTTTGATTATACTGATGGGTTACTTTTTCTAGAATTTTTGTCCATGGGACTTTATTTGAACTATTACTAATTTCACATTTTAAGCGGGTAATGATGGTTTGATTTACACGTTCAACCTTTCCATTGGTTTGTGGTCTGTGAGAAGTAGTTAATAATTGAGTGACATTATTATGTTTTAAAAAATGCTTAAATTTTGAAGAGGTGAACGCAGTATTTCTATCACTTAAAATTTTTTTCCGGTATGTGATTCTGAAAGATTTGTCTTAAACAATTTATATAAGTATCTGTTGTTGCATTTTTTGATGGGAAAGTCCAAATGTACCTAGTTGCATGATCAATAATAATGTGTAAATATTTTTAACAGAGTTGTAATAATTTAAACCACCTACACTATCTATCGATAAAAGTTCAAAGGGTTTTTCACAAAGGGGAAGTGATTGCATCAGTCCGTATTTTCTCTGATGTGACTTCTTATTTATTTGACAAGTTTCACAGTGTTTCACATAATTTCGTATATCAGTAATAATGTTTATCCAATAATATTGTGGTGATATTAATTTTAACATGGTAGCTACACCAGGGTGGCCAAATTTTTATGAGTTGTTTCCATTAATTTCACTCTTAGAGCTTTGGGTACAATTATTTTAGTTAAACCTTGTCTTTTAACTACAAAAACACCATCTCTCTTAAAACATTTAGGAGCTGATGTATTTTCTATATTTTGAAAATGACTTATTTCATTGATATCTAATAAAGGTTCTGGGGTGTATTAATTATATGATAAGCAATAGGATTTCTTGTTAACATATCAGCTTCAACATTAGTGCTACCTTTCTTATATTTTATATCAAAATCATACATAGAAACTTTTAAAGACCATCTAAAAAGTCTACCCGTGGGATTTTTGAAATTTTTAAGCCAAACTAATGCATTATGATCGGTATGAACTGTGAAATGAGATCCATGAAGATAGCAATGGAATTTATCTAAACTATCAATTATAGCTAAGCATTCTAATTCAGTTATTGTATAATTAATTTCATAATTTCTCAGTCGTCTCGAGTGGAATGCAATCGGATGTTGATTTCCATTGGGTTTTTGTTGTTTGAGGATACATGAGATTGTAGTTTTCGATGCATCTACATAAAGATGACAGGGATAATTTGGATTGAATATAGCTAAAATGGGCTTTGAAATTAAGCTGTCTTTAAGTTTTTGAAAAGATTGTTGACATTCTGGGGTCCAATTCCAATTTTGATTCTTTTTAAGAAGATTATTTAAGGGCATTCTTAATTTTGCATATTGAGGAATGAATTTATAATAGACATTAATACTACCAAGAAATCTTTGTAAATCCTTTACATTTCTAGGGGGTAAAAGTTTTTTAATTATTTCGACATTTGTATTATTTGGAGTGTATGACCCTTGTTTTATTTCATATCCTAAGAAATCAATTGTATCTTTGCCAAATTTACACTTTGATAATTTTAATTTAATATTTTCTATTCCACAAATTTTAAAAATTTCCTCTAAATGTTTTGCATGTTCTTCAATTGATTCCGAAAATACTATTATATCGTCAAAATAATTTAATGCAAATTTTATTTGGTATTTATTTAAAATCTGTCTAATAGCTCTTTGAAATATAGCTGGAGAATTTTTATATCCAAAAGGCAAACGATTAAATTGAAAAAGACCGTAATTTGATGTAAATGCAAGTTTTTCAGATTCATTATCATCTAATTTAATGTGCCAATAACCACTACATATGTCGATGGTTGAGAAAAAATTTTGCATGTGTTAATTTGTCTAAAACTGCATCTATTTGGGGAATTGGCTCTGCATCTAATTTTGTGATAGCATTTAGCTTTCTGTAATCGATACATAATCGTGTACGAGCATTATCCTCTTTTTAAAAAGCCAATGTTATAGGGGCAGCGTAAGAACTATAAGATGGTTTTATTATTCCTGCTTTCAATAATGCATCTAATTGCTTTTTTATTTCCGTATCATCTTTAAAAGATGTCCTATATGGTCGATTTGCAATGGGTAATTCTGAGGTAAGTATTATTTTAGGAGAATTACATTTTAACTCGCCCACATCAAACTTATTTTTAGCAAAGACATGTTTATATTTATCAATAATCATATTAATAATATCATAATCAGTATTAGGAATTATTTCTATATTAAACACATTATCAGTTTTCTTAGTGATAATTTTATTATTACTAAATTTAAGAGTTTCATTTTCTTTATATATTTTTCTTAGATTCATAATTTTTTAAAATTTGTTTTCCTCTTTGAAAAATTTTATAATCACTAAAATTAATATTTAATTCAAAAATACTCATAGTTTTATTAGAAATTATTAAATATTTCAGTTCTACATTTACTATGAGGAATTTAATATTTTCAATAATTTCTCCTATTTTCAATTGTAAAGTAATTGCCTCACTCACCTCAATTTCTCCATTGATGGTGGCAATTTTTGTTTTGATATACTCTACATTGTGGTATCCCTTGATTTGTGATATTATATTTTTTGGAATAATATTGACACTCTCTTGATCCTGTATCCAAGAGGACATCAACTTGTTTGAAGTTGATTCTTCCCTGGATGATCATAAGTTCTCATGTTTGATGAGGTTGGAATACCGTATTATTGTTTTGTGTTCTTTGACGGGGGTAGAAAGTTGGAGCATTGGGTCGCAAAACTGTCGGTCGTTGTGGAAATCGTTGGTTTCTCGGATATAGGGTCGGCCGCTGAAGTGAAAAGGAAGGGTGATGATAAGGTGATGGAAACTGAGGAGAGTATACCTTATATCTTGTATTGGTTATGGTATCCGGATGTTGAGATTGGTCATTTCTCCAATTCCATCCTCCATATTGTTGTCTATGGGCAAATTGATTCGTATGATAAGGTATTCTTGTCATTGGATACTTTGGGTATATAACTTCATTCTTACTTGATTTTGATTTTTTTCTTGGATATCTAAGAGTTTCATTTTTTCCTTCAGTTCCTCTATGTTGCTGCAGCTTTGTAACTGTATTTCTATGGCTCTATTTTCTTTTAATCCTCTTATGATGTAATATTTTTCAGCTTCTTCTTCCATGTTTATCCGGGATGCGATTTTTTTACTCTGTAGAAATATTCTATGTGGGTCTCTTTTGAGGTTTTTTCTGTTTTAGATAATTGAAGATGAATCTCCGCTGGATTGACTTGTGTTCCGAATTCACGTATTAAATTATTTTTCAGTTCGTAAAAACTTTTAGGGATAGATTGTGATTGGATGTAAGTCTTCACAGCTCCATCTACTAACTTGATTATAAATAGGATTTTCTGTTTCTCTGGTATATTGAAGGAATCGCACGTACTTTCAAAATTTCTAATGAATGTTTGGATGGGTATTTCCAGGTTATATTTTTGGAAAAAAGTCTGTAGATCTTCAAATCGAATATCATTTTTAATAATGGTTATAGGTTGTTGTAATTTTTCTTCATCAGCATCTAAATTCTCTTCTTGCTTAATTTTAATTTCATTCATTGTTTCCATTTTTTGAAGTATGACTTTCTGAAATCTTGTTAGGAGAAGAGGATGATTCTATTTCTTTGGCGGTAAGAGCGATGTTCTTTCGGGGATTACTAGCGCGTTTCTTTTTCCGTACCATAAATTAATTCTGGTAACCCAACGTCCTCAGCTAACAAATGTAGAGTGCCGTCAGTCTTCCATAAAATTCTTCATATCAGTTATTACTGCAGTTGGCTTTCGTTTTTATATTAAAATATTTTATAAAAAAGATTAGCTTTTTACATTAAGATCACAGACAAAGATCCTGCCGGCTTTAATTCTGTCATGATTTTTAAGACAGAATCAGATTAAAGTTAGAAAAGTGAAAAGACGACCTTTATTCTTTCATTTGTACATCTGTTCTGACACCGAGAGCAGGGAGGAAAAAGCACGCCATGGTGGGGTTTCAAGTGGATAACACTTGAAAAACATATGGTAAGTATCGCTGCTTTGAAGAGGGTGCTTGCATGTTTATTGGCTAGGCCATATGTTCGGAAGAAATAAATGGGTGATTAGTTTGATACTTGAAGATGGGAACTGAGAAAGATGAGTCAAGTGCTAGATAGGGAATTTAATTTTTAATCTAATTTAATTATCCTTACATATATTATATATATATATAGAGAGAGAGAGAGAGAGACATAGAGCGAGGTCTATGTCTGGATCTATGTCTATGTGCATAAGTGATTCCTAAGTGGGAAGTGAAGTCGCCAAGTAGAGAGATAGCTTTAAAGTGTGTGATTTGAGATAAAGTTTAGAAGAATCCTAAGTCCGAGAATTAACCTAGCCATGCCAAACCAAACAGACGAACCAAAAGTGGGTTCGAAACCAAAAGGAACAGTGTCAGATTAAAGCCACTACAGAAGTGCTAAAGACGTAGCTGTTTACCTAGGATATAGCGGTAAGTGAATTTATGTAAGCTATAAGGAAAGTGCGTATATTAGTGAAATAGGAATTATACAAAGTTAATTTCAGTGGTCAATTGCGTGATTATTCGGTAATACGTATTGCGTCTTCTCATTCTGGATCATCTTACTTTGATTATTATTGTTGTGTATTGTATTTAAACTAAGGTCTTAATAAACAGATTTGAGAATGAATGATTTGAGTGGTTCTTCGTTCTTCTCCACAGAAGCGTAGATAGAGTAGAAAGTATGTCCCCGGGGGGGGGCTTCACAAAGTACAATCGGACCTCATTATATCGAAGTCGCTAAATCCTGGAAAAAAGTTCGTTATATGGAAAATTCGTTATATCTTTTAATATACTTTATAAACCACGTAAAACAAATTTTAAATTCATAAACACTATATATTCAAAAAAGTAATTATTCACACCTTTTTGAATTAATACATGTTTATTCTATATATCTTACCCATCAAAAAAGAATGAAAGAAAAGTTGTAAGGAAAAACAAGAAAAAGAATGTCGAAGAATTCACTGTATTTTCAATATTAAGAAAACAATTCTATACCAAAATTAATGAACTTTAAGGACATTTTATAATTTAAAGCATACAAGTAATACTAAACACACATTATTTTCCAATTAGAACACGGGGACATGGGATAACTCCACTGAGGGTGAAAGAGAATATCGAAAATGTTTCTAGTGAACTGAGCAATGGGGGTTAAAGGTTGCATTTCTTGGATGAAACATCCAGAACTCTATTGCTCTCGGCGAGCTAGGTTCTAATAAAACCAATTCAAGATTTATGAACATCATAAAATGTGTTAAAGAGAGAATAACTTGATTTTTTTTTTCAGAAATACTTTAAGAAAAGGGAGAACAAAAATTCAATCACAAAAGAAAAAGTTCGTTAGATAGAAAATGCACTTCGCTATAGAGAAGTTATTTTACGAAGAAAATCGTGAAATGTGCAAAGTCCCCGGAAAAAGTTCCCGTTATAGAAAAATTCGCATTGTAGAGGTTCGTTATATACTGTATATACTGTTATATACTGTTCGACTGTATTTGCAACGCAAAATCTGCAATGCTGCAATAACTATCGGTATACATTAGATACTGTTGATGGCAGTGAGTTATCAAAGCTTAGTGAGGTTGCATTTATTCTTTATTACAACTTCACATAGATGTTTTATGGAGCTAAAAATAGTTTTAAGCTCTTCCTTCCTTATTACATGATGCCTGGATACAATTATATCCTCAATTAGTTCCTTTTTATTTCAAGGGGTAGCTCATTCGGGCAAGAGCTTTCAAACGCTGCCACACGTTTTCGATAGGAGTGAGGTCAGGAATATTTACGGGCTAAGACAACAATGATACTTAGTAAAAAAGCAATGACATCAAATAAAAGAGTAGATTGGACACGTGATGTGATGTGATATGAGTTTGTGGTTCAATGGTGCAAGGGCCAATTTTGGCCAAACTGCGCCAAACACTCGTTAGAGAAGAAACATTTTTTTTAAAGTATATAAAATTACATCCGCATATATATATATATATATATATATATATATATATATGCATGCAAGCATATATATTATTAAATATTAAGTAAAAATACAAAATAAAATATAAAAATCCAATTTTAAAAATATAATATCATAAGAAAATCGAGATTAAAATGAGATATGACAGCTTAAAATGTAAAAATTTATATTAAAACTTTGTTCAGTTCGGTGAAAAAGGTTTTATGAAAGTGAAAGACAAAATTACTTCTGGCTGTTTCTAATACGGGTCCGAGTCATCACGTTTAGAAATCCTTCTTGTCTCCAAGTCTCGTTCTTCCAATATTCCTCCGACAAAAAGTATTTATCATATTTCTCCTTCGGTGTTTCTATTTGTTCTTCCATGTCGTATACGATCATGTCTTCATCGTCGGTGTCTTGAATAGGTGAACTTTTTCTCGGTTTATGGGGTGCCATTTTAATTTCTATTTTTGGTTTAACAGTGGGTGCTGCAACGTTACATATTGTTTTCGGATTTCGCTTTTTCCTCCGAGATTTTTGTTTAGAAGCTTGGGATACAGGGGATGTTACAGTAGAAGGTATATTATTTGATGTGGTTGTTTCTAGAGCAGAAGGATGCGTTTCATTTGATAAGGCAGTAAACAATGTTTTTGTAGATGTACTTAAAATATTAGATGCAGAGGAAGTAGTAATAACAAAAGGGGAACAGGCGGTTGAGATTCGGATGATGTAGCTGCCGCAGAAGATGCGGATGGTAAGAGTTGTGCCTCAGTTGATGTAGATGATTTGGTAACTGTAGGAATTTTGGAAGCCATTGTTGGTTTCGGAACGGATGTTAAAAGTTGCAGTAGTTTTAAAGGTGGACATACTATTTTTGTAATGCTGTCATCAGTTTGGGTTGATGTGGTTGTAGTTGAGGATTTGGTAGCTTGGGAATATGTTTGGGATATTTGTGGTAGTATTAATTTTCGAGCTTCTCTCTCTCTCTCTCTGGATAAGAGATATTTTTGCTTGTTTTTTTTTTGATTTCTTGAATTTTCTTTTCTAATTTCCATTTTGTACAGAGTTTGGAATCAGACTCATGCGACTCTGAACAATTAATACATTTAGGCTCTAGACTGCAATCTGTGGAAGCATGTCCAACAGATGCACATCTAGAGCAAGTAAGTTGACCGCGGCAGGAAGATTGTGAGTGTCCGAACCTCTGGCACTTGAAACAACCCAGAGGATTCGGAATGTACGGGCGAATTTTGCAGTTAAGGTAGCCGGCTTTTATTGTTGTCCGTAATTTGGGGCTATTAAAAGTTAAGGTTATATGTTTGGTTGGAATTATTAATGTATCTCTTTTTATTGTTATTCTTCTGACCTGAATAACACCCTGATCAGAAATTGGACACATGTGTGACGAGAAGTGGTATTTCCTATGTTAAAATTACATAACAGATGGGTAGTTCAACGACTACATCTTCAGACTGAAAGTTTTGTTTAAGATGTCAGGACACAAATTTAATTTAAAAAAAGCAGGAAAAGGCTGAAAAAGGTGCACCACATTCATTGATGACAGAAAAACCAAAATACTTCGTTTCAGAGATAAAAGAATTTCATGGACATCCATCAGAAGTGATCTGAGTGATGCTGGTGGTTCTGTCAGTTCAAAAACAATTAGGAGTAGATTAGCAGATGTAAGACTAAAAGGTAGAATTCCACAAAAAAAGCCGTAACTCAATTTACTGCAGCGATAAAAGGGACTACTACAGTGGGCAATGGAACACATTAGTTGGACAAATGATTATTAGTCACAAGTTATATAGAGGGACGAAACTAAAATATCGTTATTCGATAGCCTAAAATATGTAAAACGTAGAATAGCGAAAATGTTACATCCTGACTAAATCCAGGCAACTGTGATGTACCCACATAGTTTTATCATTTAGTCATGCATATAAGCAGGTGACATCGGTCGCCTTCATACCATTGAGAGGACACCGAACGTCATAAAATACATTGACATCTTTCTAGCTTGTGCTTTCCACCAGGAATCTATTTACTGGCAATGCTTCATTTATTTTTCAGCAAGATTCTGCTTCTTGCCACACAGTAAAGTAATTGAAAGACTAGTACCGTTGTAAGATGATTGAGTTGTTGTCCTGGACAGGAAACAGTCCTGACCTCCTTCCAATTGAAAACTTGTAGCAGCGTTTGAAAACTCTTGTCCAAATGAGATACCCATGAAATAAAAATGAACTGATTGATGATAAAATTATTTCCTGGCATCATGTAATAACGAAGAAAGAGCTTAAAACTATTTTCAGCTCCATGAAACATCGATGTGAAGCTGTAATAAAGAATAAAGGCAACATCACTAAGCTCTGATAACTCAATGCTATCATCAGTATCTAATGTATATTGACAGTTATTGCAGCATAACTTATTTTGCTTTTCAAGTATTGGAGTTTTCCCTTTTGTATTGAATTCAGTACTAAATTCTCTTTAAAATGAAAAAAAAATACTTTGCATTTTGTGCAACGTAAAATTTTCTATAAGCATACAAACTTAAAAAAAAAATTTTAAAGTGTCCACAATTTTGGCCTTCACTGTATTTGTTATTAATAATTGATTTTATTAGTTAATGCTAGTTATTTATTAATGTAATTTTTAATGCTAATTATTTATAAATTAATGCTAAACATTTATTCATGGTAATTATTTAATAATTATTTTTTTACTGTTTTTTCCCCCCGAAAATTGACAAAATTAAAAGAATATGTTGGGTGGCGTATTGGAGCATGATACGAGAATGATGGACATCCGACCCTGGAACCCCCCTTGAAAAATTCCTGTGTGTGCCACTGAAAACCACTGCCCTATAGTATTTCTCTAGTACTGTATCAATACAAATAGAACAAGACAGAATTATTTTAGAAATTAAAAATACACTAATATCTAGATTTTGTTGTTTTTTATTCAAGTCAGTAGTAAGAAAACCGTATTAAAAATTTATTTAAAGCAAATATATATAGTTGTTGTAGTAACTTATATATATATATATATAAATAGATTTTGATGAACCCTTTTTTTTTTCTAAAATAGCATGAAACTAAAAAGAATAATAATAGTCTTGTCACTAATTTCTTTAAGGATGTAAAACAACAACATCAGAAGTAATTTAGGAATGGATTGAGAGAAATACTTCTCAGAATGTTCGATATTTCGACAACAGTAATCAAAAGATAATGATGATCGCATCAATCTAGTATATAATGTCAATAAGACTTTGGGGTAATTAACGTCTGGCATTTGTGCTTCCCAGACAAAGCATTTTCTTATTTTTTTAGTCATCCAAATGTTTTTCAACCCTCTTTACTTTCAATAAAAACAAAATATGTCTACTATTTAGGCTCCTCTATAGTGGAAACGGATGCATAAAAGTCTGGAGAGAAAGGCATGTTTGGTTGATTACTTTTAGTGCTTCTTCCAGCATTTTTATACCAGGAAAGTAACAGTGAGTATTTCATTCTTATAGAGGAAAAACAATTCATTAAAATAAGTGTTTTTCTTGTATTTTTATTTTGTTTTTCTCATAGATTTAGCATGCGTGCAAATTTCGCATTATAAAGAGTGTTTTTTTTCCAGGTATAGAAGTTTAAGTTGGCATTACTTTCCAAGATGGTGACCGATTTAACAGCTGTCAAGTGATTTATTCTCAGTTTTGGTTTGGCAATTCATCAAAACGATCATCAAGCAAGGCGTAGATTCGTCGATTGGGCCCAAAACGAGATTGCCGTTGTTCCCGATTTTCTTAAGCGAATTTTGTTTAGCGATGAAGCGCACTTCTGGTTGAATGGCTACGTCAACAAACAAAACGGACGCATTTGGAGTGAAGCTAATCCACAAGAGTATGTCGAAACACCGTTACATCCAGAAAAACTGACTGTTTGGTGCGCTTTATGGGCTGGTGGAATCATTGGTCCGTACTTCTTCAAAAACGATGAAGACCACAACGTTACAGTCAATGGTGATCGGTATAGAGCCATGATTACTAACTTTTTCATTCCTGAATTGAACAATCATGATGTCCAGGAGTTGTGGTTCCAACAAGACGGCGCAACATGTCACACAGCTCGTACCACAATCGATTTATTGAAAGACACGTTTGGTGATCGCCTAATTTCACGTTTTGGACCTGTGAATTGGCCTCCAAGATCTTGTGATTTAACATCGCTAGACTATTTTCTGTGGGGCTATGTAAAGTCATTGGTCTATGCGGATAAGCCACAAACGCTTGACCATTTGGAAGACAACATTCGCCGTGTTATTGCCAATATACGGTCACAAATGTTGGAAAAAGTCATCGAGAATTGGACGTCCAGATTGGACTACATACGAGCCAGCCGTGGCAGTCATATGCCAGAAATCATATTTAAAATGTAATGCCAAAAGATTATCTTTCGAATAAAAAAAATTCATGTCAATCGAATAATACATCGTTGTTTTATTGCAATTTAAAGTTCTATACCTCTAAAAAAACACCCTTTAGAAGTCTATGGTGAATCGATGATCGGTTAACGAACAATTCGGATAGCGAACATAGTCTTGGAACGGATTATGTTCGTTAACCGATCACCCACTGTATATAATCATACAGTGTATCATGAAATACCCAGCGAAATGAGTGGGTAACAGCTGTTCAATGATGTTTATAATGAAAAACGTGGAAAAAAGTTGTTTATTAAGCTGGTTTAATATGATCCTTCCAAATCGTATGGTTAAAACTTTGTACTGATATCTGGATCATTTAAATTGCAGTTATTTTAAACTAACAAAGAGTAAAACAGAAAACTGATTTTGTTATTGACTCAGCAATTTACATTTTGTCGCTTTTGAAACAATACAACTGTTTTACCCATTCAGCTAAAATTAACAATGCAAAGACCTCCATAATCTGCTTATCAGACTGCATTATGCTTCGAATTAGGTCTTCCTACAACAAAGGATAATGTATGTCATAATAGTGGAATTTTAATCTCTATCGAAGATGATTTTAGACAAGTAGGGACCGAAAGAGTATAATTATGACGTAAAGGAAAAAGTTTTAAAGTTAATAATGGTCAACAAGATTTACTTACATATTTTAGTAATGATAAAAAATGTACGAGAAATAAAATTTTTTTTAAAAAATTTCCAATTTTCTTATATCTTATTTAACACTGCAAAAAAATTCAGATTGAGTGAAATCGATAGAAATGCAAAAAAAATGTGTTCGTGAATAACAGTTATGTAAACTTTTCTCTGGAATGCACGATAACATGTGAGGAAAACGTGGTATCTGGGATTTAAAACACGCTTTTATTATCTGTCCCTGTATGTAACGGAATCTATGAACTCAATTTTTACCGACTTCAAAAAGGTCAGATTAATTCGAAATTTTGCACACTTTTGCACACAATACAATAATTTTATAATTTTCTTCCATTGCCCTGATCAGGATCATCAGGATTAACGATTTCCCATTTCCAGATTTGGTTACTAACTCCAGATCCCATTTCCAGATTTGGCAACTAAAAGATTAAGTTACAACTCTAAAGCGAAAATGTTCATGGTTAGTAAAAATACAACAAACAAAAAAGATTGATTCATGTATGAATATATGATGGTTTAAAAAAACTATAAAAAAAACACTTTTATTGTAGATCGAACTAAATAATGAAAAATAAATTATTGTTTTTTAAAAAAGTAAAAAACACGCTTTTATACTTAATATTGAATTAAAAAGTAAAAAATTATTCTTAACATGAGAATAAAATGATTAACGAGTAAATTAATGTCATTGTGGTAAAAGCGTGGGGTGCTCGATATTAATTGTTATAATTTCTTACTAGTTCTATTCCGAAATTCAGAGTTAGTGTAAAAGTGTAGTACAAAGCACACACACACTCCACGCAAACTTTTACCACAATGACATTAATTTTCTCGTTAATCATTTTATTCTTATGTTAAGAATAATTTCTTACTTTTTAGTTCAATTAACTATAAAAGCGTATTTTTTAGTTGTTTTAAGCTATAATTTATCTTATATTAAGAGTTAGGGCGAGTAGCATTGTTTGTAGTTCGGGTATGCAGTGTGTTGCATCAATTAAGTAGATATTTTTGGCTAAATTGGGGGAGAAATTTCTAAAGAACTCTTAAACAATCACGATTCAGATTGCACAGTATCGGAATATTTCTGAAGAATGGGTTTTACTAAAAGTTCTGATGTAATTCTTTGAAGTTACCTTGAAGTTACCTTTGAAGTCTTTCAGTTACCTTGTGACGAATCTGTACGGAACCTTTCCACTAATATTCTTAGGCGTCTTTTTGGGCATTATAAATTTTCGCGTATATTTCCAATCAACTCCGAAAAGCGAACGGGATATGCAAAGTAGATAGGGTATTTAAGTAGAGCGTTGAAAGCTAGCAAAGATGAAGACTATTGAGCCAGCAGCAGTAGCCTCAAGTTTGGAGGATTCAATTGGATTGCGATATTGAAGAGTTACGGTTAGTAATCTACGAAGGCATCTTGTGAAGTACCTAAGTATTGCCAGGTGATATAATATAGTTTATTATCGCTTAAAACAATCCCTAGTTTAATGAAATTAGTTAAAGTTAATGAAAGCTAATAATTCGAGTTACGTGTATTTCTCGGGCCTCCTATTTCGGTAGACCTTATTTGATCTTACGCGTAATTATTAATTAATTTCATAATTCGTAATTTAATTTAATATTAAAGGTAAATCCCTTTTGTTTGACGTAACATAGAAATATTATATGCTATTAGAGTTTCTGATATTTGAATCAATATAATAAATACAAGTTATTACTATACAAATGGCTCTTAGTGATTCTTTGCCGCCTCAAATTAATCTTGGTGTTCAGGGTGGAATCCGGGGGGTCCCACAACCTTGGTATAACAAACAGAAGAAAGGGAGAAAATTTCTCGGAAGGGTGACTTTATTTCCAGATCATGGTTCAAAGCTTTGTGAACCATCGATTGATATTTCATGAAGCTGGAATAATGAATCATATCACGATGACGATCATGTGACAACTTAACTTTCCTAAAAACTTAACTTTTAAATACTTAACTGTTTATGTATTGAAAAAAAGATCTCGATACAATATTTGGAGAGTTATTTAATTCTCAAAATTACAAGTTTACATGGAATTCTAGTAAACCGTTAATGCGCCAAATCGTATGCGTAATGAAATAGTAACTTCTCCACAGGGCATTTTATTTAAGTACCAATGAAATTGTAATAAAAGTTTTTAGACTTTTTCATGACAGTATAATTACTAAAAGAATGATGTTCTATAATAACATTAAAATATTTTAGTTCCTATTTATCAATATTGCTCTTTACATTAGTGGTCGCCAAAAAATAGGAACATTATTTACATTTTTATGAAGATTCAGTTTCACAAAAATGGCAAGCTTTTTTGTTTTTACTCCCCAAAGGAAGAGGATCTTAGGCATGGATATAGTATGTTGAAAATAGATCCACATTTTCAGCAAACTTTGAAGATAGCAAAATAAGCATGAATGAAAGAGAAAACCTTAGTGATTTGTCTTACGACAGATTTGAAAAATTTGAAGTCCAGTCGTCTTTTGTCGTCTTTTTTCGGTCTCTATAAAAAATGAATACCAATCATTGAGTGAAAAAGCAACGGAAATTTTAATTTAATTTTCAGTAATATATTTGTGCTGAAAGATATTTTCATTTGTAACATGCATTTAAAATTAAGTATCGGCTCTCTTTCTTCCAATGACATCATTGGAACAAAAAAAAAATCACAGACTGATTTCTAACAAACGGGAAAAAACATCACTTAAAACATTTAAAACTTTAAAAAAACTCATAAATTTTTCATTTCTTAAAAATAATTACTCTGTGTTATACATTTGATAAGTGTTTTTCACATTAATAAAATAAAAGTTTGCTGATTATTAGTACGTAATTCTATTTGTATTTTTTTTTCTTCTTAATTCTTATTCGTGGTTCGCCAAGTATAAAATTATGCCTTTAGTGGTTCATGACGTTCAGAAGATTGGTGACCTCTTCTTTAGATAATCTAGTGCTTCTCAAACTTTCAATATACGCGACCCACTATTCAATCTTCATTTTCATCGAGCCCCCCTCCATACAATAACAATGTTTTGTATTAAATAATACTATACTTTGACACTAAGGCTACAACACGACTTTAACCTCTTACATACCACTGACGTATATAAACGTCTCGCTCAGTCAAAGTATTAATTTTCTGGACGTATATATACGTCTTTCCAAAGTACGATCTTTTCTGTGCAGTGCAATCCTTGTAATTATTCCGAAGGCTTTGGGATGCAATAAAAGGACCTTGACAGTGTTGGCGAAGGATTTACTTATTTCGGAGAATTTTGCTTATTTATTCCTTTTCTCCTCTCCCCCCAAACCCCCCTCAAAATACGCTCGTCTAGGTGGAAAACGGTGGCTTTGGGGAGCGAATCGCGTAACTTTTAATCGGCAGTTAAGGAATTAATTATCAAGATAGGTGTTAGTACAAACCATTGAGGTCACTGATAACAATCAAATTTGTTCTTAACTTAGTATTGTTAAATTAATAATAAAATACACTGTACACATTTATAAGTATTACATTTATAAGTGTATGATACATTTATAAGTGTATTATATCAGTGTAAATGTGTATTTTATATTTTATTCTTTCAGAAAGCATTATATTTTGTTTACTTTCAGTAAATTAATAAATTTTTTAAACCATCTATTGTTTTCGACTTTTCAATATGCTCGTGCCCCTTGTAGAGATATCACGCCCCACTGTTTGAGAGAGAAACGCGCTGAGATAATCTATACATATAAATAAAAATGAAGTATCTGTTTGTAATTTGAAATTAACAGCTTTTTACTAAATGCATTTAAAAGTATATACAGTACTTACATGAAAAAATCAATTTTTAAAATTTTTTTGTCTGTCTGTCTGTGTCTTTCTGTCAATCTGTTTGTTCCGGCTAATCTCTGAAACGGCTGGACCAATTTTGACGAAATTTTCACTGCAGATAGCTAATGATATAAGGAATAACTTAGGCTACTTTTATTTTAGAAAAAAAAATTAGAATTCCGAGAAAATAAAATTAAAACCAATGAAATAGTGAGCAATATCCGATTCAAATAGGTATTATTTATTTCAATAGGGACTATTTTTTATTCAATAGGGATTACTTTTATTTAATAGGGATTATTTTATTTCGCGAGCCTTCTGTCTCAACGATTGCTAGCAGTTATATCAAACTTTTTTCTTTGATTAGGTTGCTGCCATTCGCGACATTTCCCGTTCATGTCTTGATCCTAATGATTTTACAGTCCTTAACTGCATTGTCAAAGGTCATGCGTCCCTTTCACCCCCTTCCTTGCGGCTTCGTTTGTGTTCGCGTTTCACCCTACTTGCTACTTAGACCTATTTTGATCCTAAAGATTTTAGTCCTCACCCCATTGACAGTGTCAAAGGTCATGAGTCCCTTTCACCCCTTGCTCAACAAAAAGCAAAGAAAAAATAAAACAAAAAAGAAACATAGATTCACAAAGTAGAAGAAAAGTTTTCGCAAACTCTGCGTAGTGAATAAAAACTTTTTTGTTAAACTCCACGTGGATGAAGTCGTGGGTAACAGCTATTTAACATAAAATAAATGCATCAGAAAGTAATATTAACGTATTACACATCCAGATAAAAATTATTTGCACTATTTTTAGGGTTTATTACACAAAATTTGTAACAATGTGTTACTTTTGCTGAGTAGGTAGGTGTTTTCAAAAATCGACCCACAAGAAAGTTACGGGGCGTCATAAATAATAAATAACAATAATAAAAAAATCAGCAATTATACCTAAAGACTTAAAATTTAGCAAACATGGTTTTTTTGTTCAGCTGAGTTATGTAAAAAACTTTTTTTTGTGTGTTTAATTTATACAATTCACGTAAAATTAACTCATTAAAAACTTCCTTTTATCCTTCAGTCTGTATTTTTTAATTTTTAAATTCACCTGTGCGAAGAACGGGTATACCAGCTAGTCTAAAATATAATTAAAGAGCTACAAAAATAAATTATACACCGTAAAATCCGGTGTATAACGCGCACTTTGAACACAAAAAGAAATAAGTTTGACATTTACGTGTGCGCGTTATACGCTGGTTATGAAAATTAGTTTTAAAAATAAAAAAAAAAGAGATGAGGATAAAAAAAATTAGACTTCTATAAAGATGGAAATACTGTTTATTTAAAAGAAATTACATTCCTTATGAATTTAAAGGGCTGTAGTTCGAGAAAAGTATAGATTTTTTTTCAAAAAAAAAACCTGGGATTATTCCTCAAATCAAACGACTTGAAAACTTAAGAGCATTGCACACGTATATTTCAGGTTTCTTCTTAAAAATTATGGCGAATACGCCTAAAAATTAAAAAATGCAGGTTGAAAGTATAGGTTACAGTAAGTGTTTTACCCATGCTATTTTTATATAGAACAAATAAGGAATTACTTTAGTTTTTAAAGTATGAAGTTTTTATAGAGTTTTCGAAAAATATATCTTATAAATTTGGAACAATAGTAAAAAAAATTAAAATAAACATTTTGCCTTATGTATCAAAAAAATATTGCGTATATCTACCAATGAGTGATGTTCATATCACCCATTTAGGTCCTAAATCATTTTTCACTTTAATTTTGAGCAATTTGCATCGTTTCGTGATTTCAGAACTAGAAGATATCCATCTGATGTGAGAGATTGTGAATCGAAGTAAGAGAATTACTCAAAAGCAGTACAGTAAAAGTTCCCGTCCAGGCTACGGCTGAATATTAATTACCGTATTTACTCAAATCTAAGCCATCATCAATTCTAAGCCGCTCCTCAAATTCTCAGTGTTTGGAGGACAAACAAAAATTGTGTAAAAGCTTCATCAATGCCCGATATTTCGGAAATTTTTTTAAAAAAATTAATGAGAATTAATAAGAAGTTAATAGCTTATTTATTTTACCAGTATTAAAAACTTTCAAATGCATATATGAACCTATAATTAATCTAACTGTCAGTATCATGATTGAAAATAATTGGTCACTGCTATTGTCAGAGCTGACTTCGAAATTGTTGCCGGCACGGCGTCAACATTTTCCCACACGGTATCGTCTTCCGTACCATCCAATGCATTTCTTCTGAAACATTTTTTTAATAGAATATATTATAAAGAGTGTTTTTTTCCAGGTATAGAAGTTTAAGTTGGTATTACTTTCCAAGATGGGGACCGATTTAACAGCTGTCAAGTGATTTATTCTCAGTTTGGTTTGGGAATTCATCATGAATAGACTCACGCCTGACAGATTCGTCGAATGGGCCCAAAACGAGATTGCCGTTGTTCCCGATTTTCATAAGCAAATTTTGTTTAGCGATGAAGCACACTTCTTGTTGAATGGCTACGTCAGCAAACAAAACTGCCGCATTTGGAGTGAAGCTAATCCACAAGTGTATGTCGAAACACCGTTACATCCAGAAAAACTGACTGTTTGGTGCGCTTTATGGGCTGGAGGAATCCTTCTTCAAAAACGATGAAGGCCACAACGTTACAGTCAAGGGTGACCGGTAAAGAGCCATGATTACTAACTTTTTCATTCCTGAATTGAACAATCATGATGTCCAGGAGCTGTGGTTCCAACAAGACGGCGCAACATGTCACACAGCTCGTGCCACAATCGATTTATTGAAAAACACGTTTGGTGACCGCCTAATTTCACGTTTTGGACCTGTGAATTGGTCTTCGAGATCTTGTGATTTAACACCGCTAGGCTATTTTCTGTGGGGCTATGTAAAGTCATTGGTCTATGCGGATAAGCCACAAAAGCTTGACCATTTGGAAGACAACATTCGCCGTGTTATTGCTGATATACGGCTACAAATGTTGGAAAAAGTCATCGAAATTTGGACGTCCAGATTGGACTACATCCGAGCCAGCCGTGGCAGTCATATGCCAGAAATCATATTTAAAATGTAATGCCATAAGATTATCTTTCGAATAAAAAAAATTCATGTCAATCGAATAATACATCGTTGTTTTATTGCAATTTAAAGTTCTATACCTCTAAAAAAACACCCTTTAGAAGAATGTAAAAGAATTAATTAATATATATGTTGAACATTAACAAGGAAAAATAATACCATTTTGTTTACGCCATCGACATATACTAGTTTCATATTGGTGTTAAGTTTTCAGTGGCCACTGCTCTGCTTCCGTTTTTTTTTCTTTCCTTCTGCATATGAAATTGCCTCTCTTTCCACATTTGAGTCACAGTGAACTCGTCTAGATACTGTTATCGATATATTTGATGCTTACTTTGTTAAAAGGAAGAGTTTCCAAAAAAAAAAATTTCCTAGATACGAGCAGATAGCGATGTTTAAGATAGACTGAATCCTGGAGACAAATTGCGGAATGGGATAAGTCAGTGATCCGCAACCCCCGGTCCGTGGATCAAATGGTACCGGCCCGCCTAAAGAACATTAAACTATTGCCATTTTATTTAAAGTGGTGCATTTCTCTCGGATTTGCGCAACTTTCCACGGAAACCACTTTAAAATTCACGTTAAACCACTTTTATTCATTTTTGGTGTAACTATATTTTATTCTGAAGGCATATTTTAATGAAACTAAATTAAAATTGTTAAATCAAAACAATCTAAAATATAAACAATCAACGTGTCCTACCCTCAGCGGGTCGCGATATAATTATCAAACGTTAACCGGTCCGCAGTGATAAGAAGGTTGTGGCGCACTGAGATAAGTCATCCATGCAAGTGCCAAGATGGACGAAAACATTTTTCCTTTTGAAAAGAACGTGGATGGGTGGAAACTCAATTTCTCCGATCCAATGAATGTTTTGCCTACGATTCTAAGCCGCACCTAATTTTCTGTAGCATTGACACTGAAAAAGTAGTGCATCTTAGATTTTTTTTTTTTTTGAGTATGTATGGTAATATATTTCAAATGACATGGAAATGTAGTAAATACTTTGCAGAACTTTTTAATCTCTTTTCTGAGTATCAATTGCAAACTCAAAGAACTCCAGTCCACTCTTTAATTTCCCATTTCATACCTCTCTAGATCTCCATAAATTTTCCGTGATGTTTCCAGATATTTATCCTATGATTAAAATTTATTTTTAAGTATCCCTTTTCAATTTGGTATATATTTGGAAGAAAATTTTTGAAAATATACATGTCGTATATGAAGATAATCTAGCTTCTTTAGACTACAATTATTCTTACTTGAGACCCTATAGCAGAAAAAGTTTATCTCAGCAGCTTTTCCCATAGCAACTAAAACCTTAGAAAACTATTTAATCTCTAAATAAAGCTTAACTAACAATAGATTGAAATCGGATTGCTACGAACTAAAAATACGTTGGAACTAAAGAATTTCACACGGGACATAGCCAAAACTAAACTAGTATTTGTGTTGAAACTTGGCTCGTACAAACTTAACAATTTATATTCCGGAATTTTTTTAAAATTTATATTCTCAGACTTTAAAAAATGCCAAAGTTTTTTTAAGTAAAAAGTAGAAAAACATAACTATATTGTAATGCTTAAAATATAGTGACTAATTCAATAGAACTGGTGGCAGAAATAAAATTAACCAGTAACTAAGTTCAGGCTGTATGCACATTTCTAGTGATTAATGATGTGCGTTATACGTGGGAAACCACATTATCTTTATTTTATGACATTTCGCTTAGCAAATTAATAATATTTTTTGCGAGTTTTTTTAATTGTAAATTTTACGCTTATGTGTATAAAATTGTTTGGAAAATATTTAGAAAACAATTATTTTTGTTTTTATTTGAAATTGGGGTTGCCAAGTGGTCATGTCGATCGCGAACTCGTGGCCCACGTTATTTCTGACAAGTACTGAATTTGACCCTAGATGTTATTAACAATTAGGTTCAAAGCTCTGCCATCAGAAGGGTGTGGAAGTTTGAAGAGGGGGAGGGAGTCAAAATTACGAGGGCCGTCCTCAACAGCCTTTGAGTAGCTTCAAAGTGCGACGTTTATTGTCATTTTGTCGGCCTAATTATCAGAATGCATAACTCCATCTGGGTTGCTAATTTGATATCGGAGTGCTACGCGCCAAGCTGTTGTTTATGTTCACCAAGATGAGCGATAACATTACAATATAGTTACCTTGATATTTATATCGTCGCGCCAAACAGCACTTGCGCGTAGAACTCATTTATCAAGTTAGTTTCCTTCGTGGAGTTACGCATTCTGATAATTAGGCCGACGATTTGTAAATTTAACAATATGGCAGGAAGTTAACATAATTTTTTTTAAAAAAAATGTGAGATATCTGATTAAGGTATCCGACTACGTTCGGAACCGTGATTTTAAAAAAGCGCATAAATGGAGAATTTTCATGATATTTAGTGTCACTTAGATTAGAATACATGTATAAAACTGTTTTAAGGACATTTTGACAAAAAAAAATTATTTAAATACAATATTTCGGCAAAAAATTAACTTAGAATAACCTTTTTCAAAATGTTCTCCTCTTGTGACAAATGCTTCTATTATAATAATATTTTGCCTGTATATAGCTCAGACCTCTGTACAGAGGCTCAACTATGATTTTTGAAAAATTCACATTATTTTCAGAGTTACAACCCATTGAAATAATTATCGGCGTTTTTTTCTTAAAATTTCTCCCCTCTGTTGACGTAAAACATGGATAAACCCACTTCTAAGTTATATATTTCAAAAATTTTAGTTGAGTCTCTGTACAGAGGTCTGAGCTATATACAGGCAAAATATTATTATAATAGAAGCATTTTTCACAAAAGGAGAATATTTTGAAAATTGTTCATTCTATGTTCATTTTTCGTCAAAATATTGTACTTAAATAATTTTTTATTGTAATACTATTCTTAAAACAATTTTATATACATTTTCTAATCTAAGTGACACTAAATATCATAAATATTATCCATTTATACACTTTCGGAAAATCACGGTTCCGAACGAAATACCTTAAAGCATGATAAAAATATCCTTCAAATAAGAAATATAGTGATAAATTTGCAAATAAATTGTTTTTTTTACGATTATAAGACGAATTTTATAAGATTTCCAAGAATAAATTAATTTGTACTTTCGCAGAAAAATTTTATATAAATAGTACACACAAATGAATAAATCTAATACAGTATTTTACTTGTACAGAGGATAACCAAGTTCTTTTTAGTGAATACTTTAAGAAACAAGGTTTTTTTCTCCTTATCCTTCACTTTCAAACTGAAAACATTCAGTGTTCTATTTACGACAATCACTTAATGGCTTTTCTTTGATTTATCCAGTTTACCTGCGTCAGATCTCTTTTCTGCTTAACTTACAAGTCATGTTTAACAATGCGTCTTTTGTTCAAATTATTCCCCCTCCCCTTTCCTACAGATTATTTTTATTATCTACTTAAAAAATATATTCTCCCATGTTTATTAAATTTATAGAAAGAAAAAATGTAAAAAAAATTTCATTTAAATTTCTTTTATCTAGAAGAAAATATTTGAATACAGATACCTTCATTTTGCATATAATGGAAACAAATGAAAGATAATTTTTTCTATATTACCTAAAAAATATGTAACACCTTTCAAATATTTCCAATATATATATATATTTACCATTCCTATATTGAATAATATCTACTATATTTTAAGATAGAAATGTTTCCAAGATTTTGTACAAATAAGTAAATCTAATCGTATATGTTACTGTAAACCAACACGAATGGGAGATTTATAGAATTTATGGATATTTTTAGAACACATTAAATAAGCTGAATACAAAAGGAACATGCATTTTTTATCACTCTCAGCTTTTTCATAATTAGTACTAATTATATGTTTATACACTTAAATAACTGCCAGAGGTGGCAGGATAATATTTATAGTTTTTAAGATATAATTGAAATTGCTAAATAAAATAGATATTATAAAAGCATTAGAAATTTTATTTTTTTCTATATATATAATTAAAGCATAGATTATTTTAAGTTATGCAATTAAAATATATTAAATTTATTTAAATTTTGATATTATTCTTTAGTTTTTTTAATTATATTTAGTTATTACAATTTAACAATTTTGTGTATTTTGTAAAAGAATAACATTTTCAGCTGGAATTGCAAAAAAAAAATAAATTACAATGGTATGGAAAAAATTATGCCCACAACTACATGAAAAATCGACATTATTTCTGAAATAAACACCAATACATTTTGTTTAAATTCTAAGCCCTTAAAAGGACCAAAAATTGAATTAAATTTTATAGTATGCATAGCAAATTTCTAATTATGTACTTTACTCCAGAGAAAAAATACACCTTTATCAAAATACAGGTATATGTATCTGTTGCAAAAAAAAAAACTCAATTTGTCATGTATTGAAAATAAACTTCTAACAAATGTTGCAAATATGTCTTTCAACAATATTTGGAGTTTACTTAAGTAGACTAAAGCATTAACTAAATAAACTATATAACAGTTTTTTTAAAAAAATATTTTTTTCTTTAATGAATCTTGAACTTCATGGCCGAAAAAAGTGTTGTGTTGCGGTTAGTATTTCCACATAAGACGATCATGTTAATTAAAAAGAGGTCCTTATATGTAGACTCAGTGTATATATGTATATATACAGGGTGATTCAGAAAGAAGTATGCAGTTTCAATGCACTATAAATCAAGATCAATGTAAGATACAATATATTAACTGTAGCAAAATTGTATGGAATTATTTAAAGGTTTGTTAGAGACAGTCAGAGATGCTCTATTATGCGTGAGCCCTTAAGGTTGTATCACACTTACATTTTTAGTGCAACTCCCCCCTATTTTTTGTCCTATCTGAGGGTGAAAGGTTGCCGTAAGCAAAACGACATGCCCTGGCGTTCAGCCGCGCTCTATCTCCACATTGAAAAATTACTCACCGATTTTTCTGCTTCAGAAAACGAACATCCAAAATTATTTCTTTTATTTCGCCCGCTCTTTGTTAATGGGTGTAAACAAAAATGGAGTACCATTCTGTTTAAAATATTATACGCTGTTAAAATGTTATACTCCATATCTGATGCGTTTGACGAGAACGAAGCCGCCATCTTGTTTATGACGTAGGGCGCCGAATAATCCCACTGGTTGGAATTTCTAGCAACTTTTATTTGGACCAACTTTTTCGCCTCACTGGGAAAAACTTGCTCGAAGCCATTACTATGGCAACTAGGTAGAAATTGTTCGAAAATGGTTGGAAAATTGCTCGAAACGTGTACGTGTGATAAGGTCTTTCGTCACACGACACACATTGAACCGCCAATCCATTTCCAAGCAAGTCCATCGATAGTGATTGTGATACGCTGTCTCAACTCCGCTAGATCGACAGGAGGTAGAGAGACGAATACCTCGTCCCTTACATACAGTGGCGTAACGTGCACCCCCGCAACCCCCGCATCGTGGGGGCCCAGAGTTCTAAAGAGGCCCAAAGCCTGACTGACGCAAGTGCCTACTCTTTGTAAAATTCAACATGGGGTCCCCAAACCTGACTTTGCAGGGGGGGGGCCCCAAAAGTTCTCCGTTACGCCACTGCTTACATGCTTCCACAGGAAGAAATCACAAAATGTTGATGCAAGTTTTCTGGGTGGTCATGGCATTAGTAGCATGAATAAGTAGCATGTTGTAGTCCAAAACACACATCTAATCCATTGGGAAGAGAGATGTTCATCGAGGTAATTTCACACGTTGGCCGACCAATAAGGGGTGAACAAACCAACTGGAGAATGGAGTAGTCAGTGTTGTCCTGCAATTATGGTATAAATATGTCCAAAAATGTAGCTTCCGTGACATTTTGTAAAATTCACGAACACAAAAAAGCCTTTCCCACTGCAGACACCGCCATTTTGACTGATTAGTCACATGACACTGCTTACGTCACTTTGTGACGGATCTATTCACGTACCATCTTCTAATCCTCTGGGGAAATCTTAGGGTTACCAATTCGCGTTTATTCACACCCAACCCCTTTGAAGAAGAAACCTCGATATTTAAATTACCGTAAAATCCGGCGTATAGCGCGCACCCTCATTTTTACAAAGGAACCAGAAGTGTGCGTGCACAATGCTCGTATGTTTTGGAGTCATTTATTCGAGTTATTATCCCAGGAGTTTGAAAAAATAGTATACTATTAGAATCAGAACCTTTTAACATCATACGGAATGTCATTTCTTTCGACAAATAGTATTCCGATCTATGCAGAAGTTTAATTTTTCTCATTATCATCTCTTTCTTTATTTGCGAAATTATCATTTTTATACCTGGCGTATAACACGCACCCGTAAATTTCAATCTCATTTTGTTGTGTTAAAAGTGCACTTTATACGCCAGATTTTACGGTAAGTCTACAATACATATCCAAGGTTTTCTAGCTATCAAGGAGAAGAGAGAATGTCGTGAGATCAAATTGATTGTTTCTGATCAGGTATTATAACATTTTTTGAGTATTTCAAATAATTGATAGAGAAAAGATTTAAAGTGACAATTGATCCCTATAGTCGAATTAGTATTAAATTAAGTAGGATAGTAGATTTGTTCCTGTAATAAGAGGATCGAAATTGATTGTCTCCTCGTAATTCGTGTATCTTACTATTAATCCACACTTTGTTCATATTGAGAAAATCTCTTCTCGTTAAAATTAATCGAATCATTGCTCCTATTTTGTGAGATCAATAAATACATTGTTTCTGATTATAGTTAGCGTTTCTTCCCTTACTCCCACATCTCTAGTCAGGCAAGAGAGAGGAATGAAGCCCTCACAACTTCTGTCAGGGGTGCGAGAAAAACCTTAAGAGTACGTTTACCTTACGGTTCGCTGGGGTGGTGCTTGTCTTTGAATGTTATTGTTTTACAGTATCTGTAAAGTGTACACTTTCTTATGAATCACCCTGTGTATATTAGTTTAGCGTAGTGTTAATTGATTTATTGATTGGCCTTCGTAACTTCAGTTAAGTGATGAAGATGACACCTGGGCTGGAACCCCACTCTCCAAACTTCCTCACTATTTCAACTTAAGAAATTTGAACTGCTATAAAGATTTAATATACACCAGACCCTCTCTCGAAAATAAACAACGCAAATCAAGAGTTCATAATAGTGACCATTGGACTACTGCTGAAGCAGCGGATCGTAGAAATTAGAAGAGTACAATGAGATTTGTCCTCGTCTTTTGGCTGTTTTTTTTTCAATTCCTATTATTAGCTCACACTCTCTCTATATTTATTTATCTTGGTGGAATTTGCAATCGTTAATAAAATACATTTTAAAGCGCTCAACTGAGCTGAAATTTTATATACATGATTTTGGATGACAATACAATAATTTAATTATACTTAATAAAAATTAACTGTTTAAAACTAAGTATTTAAAGAATTAAAAATACGACCCAGTTGGCATCATTTGTGGCGACTTAACGACCCTTTTTGCGACATGTGTCAAAAATTGAAAAGGTTTTTTTTCTCACTTTTTAAGGCATTCAGTTAAACTGAAATTTTATATACACGATTGTGTTTTGGATGACAATACGATACTTTAATGATAATTAATAAAAATTAATTACCACTTAATGTTGTGATTCTGTCATATGTATATACATATTTATATTAATTGTAACTATTTAATAAAAAGTAGCTAAAATAAAATTTTTCTTTGTTGATCTAAGTAGGAATTGACTTAATTTTTTTTAAAATTTACTTGTGTGTGTGTGTGGGTGTGTGTGTTTATTACATGCCTCAGAATTCACGACGTTAACTCAGTGGAAGCATGATTAATGTAACGCCTTTAATTTGAATTTATAGCCAATTTCTGTTCAGTCTTTCGTACTAGAGCAGGGTCAATGAAAACCCGAAAAGCCGCCCAATTTAAATAATGAGTAGTTTGCTGTATTTCCCCGCATTTCTTCGTTGATGCATACGAATCACTATCAACCGCAGAGGATTGAAATTGTGGTTAGAAAGCAGACAACAAAAATTGTGGCTTCAAAGCAGACAACTATTATTCCTTTTTTAAAAAAAACTTGTCTAGGAGACTTTCAAATCTTTTGCAACTTTGATGATCCTATTAAAGCTATAATCACACACTGAAGATTTAAAACTGAAATAGCTGGCACCGATAAAGTAAACTTTTGAGGAAAAGGGACAAATATGTTAATTCTTTCAACTTAAAAATGAATTTTTAAAAATTCTGCGAGGAATTTCTTATTTTTTAAAAATCATACTAGGAGAGAAGGTCCTCCTAAAGGAGGCTCAAACCCCCATTGTACAAATTATACAAACTGTACATACTCATTGCTCAAGTTGTAAAACTGTTATTTGCCTGTATTATGTAGTTTTATCCCCTCTCCCTTGAGAAAAAAATAAATTTCAAGTCTTTATCTCCGCATTTTAAGGTATCCGACTACGTTCGGAACTGTGATTTTGCAAAGCGTATAAATGGATAATATTTATGGTATTTAGTGTCAGTTAGAATATAAAATTGCTTTAAGAATAGTATTACAATAAAAAAATTATTTAAGTACAATATTTTGACAAAAAATTAACCGAGAATGACCCATTTTCAAAATCTTCTCCTTTTGTGAAAAATGCTTCTATTATAATAATATTTTGCCTGCATATAGCTCAAACCTCTGTTCAGAGGCTCAACTAGAATTTTTGAAATATATAACTTAGTAGTGGGTTTATCCATGTTTTACGACAACAGAGAGGAGCAATTTTAAGAAAAAAACGCTGATAATTATTTCAAATGGTGGTAACTCTGAAAATAACGTGAATTTTTCCAAAAATCATAATTGAGCCTTTGTACAGAGGTCTGAGCTATATGCAGGCAGAATATTATTACAATAGAAGCATTTTTTACAAAAGGAGAACATTTTGAAAAAAGGTTATTCTAAGTTAATTTTTTGCCGAAATATGGTATTTAAATAATCTTTTTTGCCAAAATGCCCTTAAAACAATTTTATACATGTATTCTAATCTAAGTGACACTAAATATCATGAAAATTATTCATTTATGCGCCTTTTTAAAATCACGGTTTCGAACGTAGTCGGATATCTTAATTTGTACTTCACTTTAGTGGCTCTTCGAAAACAATGTTCCTCATCAGCTTTTCCTCTAAATTGAGCTGAGCTATTATTCAGTCTTTGCTTCTGCAGATTGACAGAATCTCAAACAATAGTCCGTGAGTAAATATTGTTTCCTTCGATGTTACACAGAAACCAACTTTTTCAAAACTCTGCTCCTGGTACTAATTAATAGTCATGGCAAAAGCCAATTTTATAGGGAATTGCGTACGTTTCAGTACGAATCGCATATCCAAATGCCCTTGAGTGTATCAATTCTATCTGGGCCTCTACAGCCAAATTCAACTTTTTACAATCCAATTTTACTTATACCTTATATGTAAATAAATTTATCACACTGTAGCTTCGGCTCATTGGTCGAACTCTTCCCGAGAATACTTGTCAAGTTAGATGTACAGGGTGACCGGAATATCCAGATGAGACACTGTAATCTTCCAAAAGAGACCATGTATTCTTCCCTCATGTCTGGGGTCAAATAGGTGCATCACCGATTCTGAAAGCGTCTATGTTGAAAGCACACTACTTCCCTTCTCGACCCTTACATAACGTTCTGGCACCACGATGTATAGAAAAGACACTCATGTGGATGTGGATCGCAACCATTTGAATGAAAAGGAATGCCGGCATGTGTTGTAATAAGGACACTCTCTCAGTGTCAAAGTGACAGGGCATTTTATAGCTCTCCAGATGGTATACAAGGTACGGTGATGAGGTTCGTTTCAGATGTGCCAGCCTATTGTCACCAAGCACCAATGGAGTCGGAATTGAAGCTAGGAGGGGCGTGTGCAGATACGCTACGCTCGCGAAACAGAGTTGATTGGGGGAGTGAAAGAGGTCCACCCAGAGGGTTCAAACGATCGTCTCGCAAGTTGACGAGGACCTTCTGGGTCTTCTTCAATCTTCTGCATTACCTTCCGCGTCAGTTTTTTTCCTTCTTCTACGAAGACACTCGATAGAGGTTGCTGAGGCAGTTGCACATGAAGAACTAAGGGAGAAGAACTGCGATGACCTTTGAAAGACGCAGTGTCAGAGTCTGAGGCGTAACCGCTTGAGTGAAGACTTTGGACCATACCAGCGAGAGGGGTTGCGGGGACAGCGGCATCCGGGAGCTAATAATCTCGAGATTTTTAAAGTGTAAACTTTTCTTCAGCAAAAGGCTGTAAGGAGTAAAAATTTACTGCCGAAATAAATATTTTGTTTAATTAATTTGGAATAAAATGCCTATCGGCAAAAAGATGAGTGAGCCCTCTCGGTACCAAGTAATGAAATAAATTTTTAGGTCTCATGACGTCACAATACTATCACGAACACCTTTATACATATATATAGAGAAAACATTCTATTAAAGGAGTTTTTTCAAGTTAAATGATGTTTTTTAATGTCTCTGTCGTATTTTTAAGGTTCATACGCATTTTTTTCATGCACATTATCATATGATAAGGAATTATCGTTATATCAAACTTGTCTCCTAAGTTCTTCATCACTTAAATATTTTTTATCAATATTTCGAATTCCATAAAGTCGGTATTTAGATTTAAGCGCTGCTTATAAATCCTAATTTAAAACTTCTGAGTAATTATATTATTTTAATACTTCAATGCAAAAAATAAAGAAATATTCAATTTGGGAAAATTATGAGAAATATAATACGTCTCACGGAAGAAATAAATACTTCTGAATATAAAATCATTTTTAAAAGCATAATAAATATTCTTATATTTCTTGCATGGTACGAAAAAGGTATATAAACACTGTTATTAGCATCAAAATCGAATTTGCTTCGCCTTTTTTCAATGAGTTAATTAATATTTCAAGATATATATATTTTTCATTAAAAATTTAAGAATTCAGAATTGAATTCAGCGAATCAAAATTTAATTTTAGATGAGGAAAGAACATTGAAGTAAAATAAAATTGCATCGATTGGAGGAATTGAGTTAAAAAACATGCTTTGAAATTTATTTCAAAATTTAAAAACGAAACGAGTCTGAAAGTAGTTCAATGAAAGATGAGATTTTATTTTCGATTTATGTACTTTCTCATATGAGAAAACAAAGCTTTTAAAAATAACCTTTATATTAAAAAATAAAATGAGTATTCGAGACTTATAAAGAGCTGAACCTGTCATTAAGATTTGATGTAATGCTTTCAAAATTTTAATCTGGTTCTAGCAATCTTTTTTTCATATGAAAACAAGAATCATACAGTCTTAAAAACTAATTTCAGGAATATTAAAAACTGCTTTTTTTGAATGAGCAGAAATAATTTATAGGAAGACAATTTTTTTTCTTGAAAAGAGAAACAATATGTAACGGAAAAACAGTGAGACTATTATTTTTACCAATCAGAATATTTTTTTAAAAACTTGAGAATTATCATTTTTATTTAGAGAAAATTCAATATTGCAAAACAGTTGCATTTGCGTATTTTAGCAAGTACAGCCTTGCTTTCTTACCCCTTTGCTACCAACTATAGGCTCAAATATTCAACAACGAGTATAGCAAATAATGATTGCCCCTCGTTAGATGGAGATATAACGGCGTATGTGATAGATAAACGGTTACCAGAAAGTGTTTACACACATAGGAGTCAGATTTCTTATCGGTATAAATTTTTATAAAGCAAGATTCGTACAACAGCCAAGAAGGATCCTGGCTTTTCAAGAAATTCTAGCAATCGGAATTTTCTATTTGCCCGGATGTTGAGATAAACCCTTAAATGCAATCTTTCAAGTACTGCCATTATATGTTATCTTGTATTGTTGAATGCCTTTGTAAATATGGAATGCATGCTATTCAAATATTTTCAAGCATGAAGTACAAAAGTACAGGGGGGATTCGCTACCTGACGGAAAAACTTGCAGGGTGTGTTGGGGGTAAAAAGAGACTCGGAATCACATAGGAGTGCAAGGTCGCGAATGCCGTAGTTGCGAGCTATGGCGCAAAGAAGCAGAGAAAAAAAACAGAAACAACGACACATTTTTGGAACAGAAAATATTTTATTGAAAGCTTGTACTATAACAGGTGTTCGAAATTACGACCAGAAGTAGTCTGGTAAGGTCAGAAGTCGCAAATCGCGACTTCCAGCAGAATCGGGGCTTACGAAACCTTCCGTTAAGCATCATCTATCACAAGACTGTCAACATGAATCTTCCAGAACTTGAGGTTTTCCATTCAGCACCAATGTCAGGCCTGCAAGATGACTTCTGGTCATAATTTCGAACACCTGTTATAATACAACCTTTTAATAAAATGGTTTTTGGTCCAATGAGGGGTTGCTGTTTCTATTCTTTTCCTTTTCTTCTTTACACCATAGAATTGCAGCGACGGCATTTGCGACCCAACATTCCTATGTGGTTCCGAGTCTTCTGTGTACCCCTTACACGCCCTGAAAGTTTGTCGGTCTGGTAGCGAATAACCCTGCATAAACGATTCATTATAATGTCACGAACCTAATGTTTGTGCATCAAGAATGTTCCGAAAATGGTGGTGCCGTCATTGTCCGAGTGGTCATGGACGTGAACTCGTGGTTGGCGGTGTTTCTGCTGAATCGTGGATTTGAGTCCCAGTGCCAATGAAGATTCGTCGTATAGAAGGATGATGCAGGTGGAGTCCGGTTGCTTTTAAAGACCCATCGATTCGAGAATTAAATGTATGCTTAACTGCCCCAGCTCATAGTCTTTACAATAGCATGGAGTGGAACTTAAGAGAAAGGAAGTGGCAGCTCAGAATTGTCGTCTTCGTCGCTTGAACTAAATTCAGAATTATGAAGTTCGTTGCTTACATCCCTTGTATTGTCCAGTGACGTTAATAAACAATCAGCCAAAGCCGGTTCAGCAGTTAAGTGGCCCCTTTTGTTTCAAAATCTGATTTTACAATGCCACTGTTGGTAATTTGTTTCACGAACTTTTTGTCATCTGCATTAATACAACTTAAACTCAAGGATTTTTTATGTACCGTAGAATCCGGCGTATAACGCGCACTTTGAACACAAAAAATAAGATCGAAACTTACGGGTGCACTTTATACGCCGGGTATAAAAATGATAACTTTAAAAGTAACCAAAGAGATAAGCATTAAAAAAATTTCTTTTATATGAATCGAAACACTGTTTATTTAAATAAATGACTTGCCTTATCAACTAAAAGAGTTGTAGTTCTAGAAGTATACTATTTTTTTTTTCAAATGTCTGGGATAATACCTCAAATAAATGCCTTCAAAACGTAAGAGCAATGTATACTAATATTTCAGATTTTTTCGTTAAAAAGGGGGTGCGGGTTATACGGTGAATATACCTAAAAATTCAAAAATTGAGCTTGAAAGTATAGGTGCGCGTTATACGCTGGATTTTACGGTAATTAATTATTTATTTATTTTTGCAATATTCGTTAACACGAAACTGTTTTAACAACAAAAAAAAAAAATTCAGTCCCTCCCCCACAGTTTCGTGTTAAACGATTCTCACTGTATATGTTTTTTTACAGAAGATCCTCAATTTCTCTCTATTTTTCTCTCTTTCTTTTTTTATTATTTTACTTTATATATATAGTATTATAAAATAATAGTATTATAAAATAAAGTAACATACCAAGTGAAAAAGTTGTATAACCTACAATGCCAAAAAGAAAGAAATTGGAGTTCAAGAGACATAACAAATGTTGATACAAAAAGTCTTTGGACTAAGATGAAGACCTATTATGATTTCTAAAGCTGTCGTTGAATTAGGCCAGCAATTTAGGGTTCTTGAAATTGAAATATCTTGTATTCTAGTGTTCAACTTGTTTTACCCAGCTTATCATATTTGAAAGCATTGAATTGTCATTTGGTTAACTGGTTTGTTTTATTGATTAAGGGACCACAATTAGCCAAGCTGGTCCAAATCCTCACTAATTAGTACAGCAAGCGATTTGTGTGTGATCTCGATGGAATTTTAATTTCAAGAAAGAAAGGGAAGATGAAAAGATTAAGGATCAAAAATTTAGAAAGATTTGTAGGATTTTTCAAAGGAGCTTCGTGTGGTTTACCAAAGAGAATCCTCAGATACATCAAAGTCATAAATCGCATGCTTGGCTGAAAAAAATTAATGCCGGAAGGCCAAAATTACCTGAACAGAGTTCTCGATGTTTTGACTCCTTAAAAAGTAGTCGCTGTTATAATTTGATTAAAAAAAATTGTCTAAAGGGAATTTGTAAAAAATTTAATTATTGGTGAAATTTTGAGGGAAAATTTCTTTATAATTAAGTATGGTTGTTAATTAACATCATTCAATATTCTACAAGCCTAATAAATGTAAACAAAAATTTGTCCAGCTGTGGACGTTTAATAATTTTTCAGGATTTCAATGAAATGAGATTTTTTAGGAAACTAAAATTTTTGAACTCTTACAGTATCGCACACAAAAATTTTTCAAGGGGGGAGGGGTCCAGGGTCGAAGGTCCACCATTTTGGTATCATGCTTCAATACGCCGCCCAACATATTCTTTTGATTTTATCAATTTTCGGGAACAAAAACAATAAAAAATAAATTATTGAATAAATAATTAGCATTAATTAAGAAAATTAATTATTAATAACAAATACATAATTAAATTTTACATAATATATACATAGGATTATAACAACCGAAAAAAAATGAAAGGCTATGGGGTTAGTCCGGACCCCTAAGACACCCCCTTGTGAGCGCAACTGATCATGGCTTATTATTTATAATTTAAAATGTATTTATCATGCATGCCCTTTTGCTCTTTGATAAATATTTTCTATTATGGTCGGATTTTATTCTTGAATCGTGCGGTTTAAATCGTCGTCATTGAATGGATTTGAATATTGACTCTGTATGCATTTCGTTTTATTAACTACTCTACTATGTAATACGGGGGTAGGATTTGTGCTGTAATGTGTTAAATAGTCTGAGTATCAATCACCGCATCTCTCTCCATATTTGCTCTTGTACGGAATCTTAAATCTGCCTTTATAAAAGGAATAACATGTTTTTCTTTACCCAAAACGCTTTATTTATCCTTATAAGTGAGTCATCCTAAAGCATCAGTCATCATTTGAGTCTCTCAAGGGCACGTTTTTTCCACTTTGTTATTTTCCTTATGTCGCTTTGACATGTTAGCAAAACAACTAAAGGCGTGATTACTGTGAGCACGCTCCGATTTTCAATTGTTGCCATCATGCATAAGTCATGGGTTTTGATATATTTGATCATATTTTCCGTCAATAAGCTGAATTGGTTGTTTGGGAACAATATCGAGTGGAATTGTGAAAGGATGTTATCTTTACCATCAAATTATATTTATTAATAAAAAGACCTAGTGACCAGTTCCAATATTTCTAGAACCACCAGACTGATTACTTATTCAATTTGTAAATAAAAATATTGATGGCGTCATGTTAATATTGAATCCACACTTATGCTCAGGATTCAAGATCTAATATACATTACACATGAAACATATAGTGTTAGCAAAATTTCAAAAAAGTATTCACAAAATTAAGTATACAATAAACTAATCAATCTTTACAAAGTTATTTACATGGTAATGGTGAAGCATACTTGATGACAAATAGCAAAGAAAAATTTAGAAGCATTGTAATATTATTCATATTCAATATCAGAGAACTAAGGATTATGGAAAATGTGCATTTAGAATGAGTAAAATTAAAAAATAGGTTCAAATTTTAATTCGCATACCAATTTCAGGAACTGATAATATACCAACTTTTGTCTATTTCTTTCATTTTTCATAAAATTAAGACATATGAAACACGGATATGATATTTCCCCCCTTTTCTGAATTCAAATGTCAATAGAAAACAGAAGGTAATGTGAAACGTTATCGATGTGCTGGGAGAAAATGATGAAATTGACTCAAATATAGAAATGAATATTATAATCAATATAAGTCTTCTCTGTATACTTGTGGAGTTCGAAATTTGATATCATAATTAAAGTATTTTCATATATTTGACAGTGCTTGTAGTCTCAGTTCTATTTTCAAAGTTAAACCTAAAGTAACTGAGACAGCCTTTGCTATAAACAGTTACTTTTCCAAATCTAGCATAATTTTTACAAAGAGGATGATCACATGAAAAAAATGCCAATGCATGAATTCCTAGCGACCATACCGTTCAAGGAAACAGAATGTGGGTATTTTAAGGCATACACTCAAGAATGATGTGGAAATCAATAGATCAGCTCTTCACACTATGACATGCCAGTACCAGACAGACTAAGAAAAATGTGAAAACAATTAATTAGAACAGACAAACGATGGAAAAGTCATGACTGTACACAGCAACAAGTAGCTAGCATTCAACTAAAAAAGAGGATGACAGAACGCGAGGACAGATCGATCGTCCGAGACGTTCGCATTCCCTGATGCATCCTAGTCAAAGATTTGATATGTAATCGGTACATACCAATGATTGATTAATAAGAGACTCTGTGGACGAAGACTGAGATCAAGGGAACCATTGCACTGTCCCTCACTGTTGTACACCACAATGTGCGTTTTTGGCAACCTGGAATCTCACATGATGGAGTAAAGTTGTTTTCAGAGATGGTAGAATGCTTCGGGAGATCTTCAGAACAATAGAGGTCTGCTCACATGATTGCCATCTAGACCAACCAGGATTTATGGTGTGGGGGTACCATTTCATGTAATAAATAGTCTTAAGTTGTTATCCATGATACACTCATAGCACAGAGGTATGTCGACAAGATTCTACACCCTATGGTGTTGTGTTTACATTTTAATAGTATAATACCCATTTTTCTACTGCTTTGCGTGTGTGTTTTTGTGCTTTTCCTGACCGGCGTGGTCACTAGATCTCTTGCTAATTGAGCAAGAAAGCTTGGGAGCAAATGTTTCCGATTGTCCCTGAATTAATCTAAATCTTATTCACCAGGTGGAATTTGTATAACAAGCAGTCACATAACCACTGGCAAGTCTAGCTCTAAGGGGGCCCTGAATCAAAATTCCTTCGGGGCTCTTTTTGAGATATGGGAGCCCTGTTAGTGGACTGTAGTTACACATGTTGGGGCCCCTATAGATTGGAGGCCCCGTATTATTGGCACAATACATCCACCAGACCTATGAGTTATATCCATCTGGAGAGATAACAATTTGGATAAAAAATAGAGAAAGACCAACGTATTATATTGACTCTTTTTTTTTAACCTTGTAGCTATATTTATCGAATTAAACATTCACTTGCTATGATACTGTTAACGTTTGTTTTTCAATATATGTACACCATATCCAACTATATTCATTACCATTCGGATAAATTTTTCTTGGGGAGACGCTTTTTATGTTAGAGTGTATTAATATATTGTTATGTCTTGATACATTTAGTTTAATTCATGCCATTAACTTTGTGATCGGTCAAATCATTTTTTTAAACTGAAAATATCCTACATAGTCCTTACCTATGAAAAAATCGAGGAAAGGTAGTTAAGGCTGTTTTCGGTCAATGTTAAAAGATAGGGATGAAACGGCAAAGACATTTGTGGGCAGGAAAAAGCTCCAATAATAATAAAAAATTTTATGGATATAAAGAAAATAATTGTTTAAAGGATAGTGTTTTTTGAATTTTGATTTTTGGAAAATTACACAGTTTTCAGCATTTTTGCAAAATGAAATTTGACTTTCTATGTTAAAGTATAGGAGGTGGAAACGCAAAAGACATTTTAACAGAAAAAAAACATTTTTTTAGAGTAGAATTAAATAGTATATAAGAAAGCAAGCTTCCCTCTTTGGACTAGTGTAGCCAGAATTAAGTTTTATGTTTTTCTTAATTAACTTTTTTTTAAAATTTTAAGTTCATTCTGAATTATTTTTGGCGTAGTTAGGACTATCTCAAACAGATGGCACCACCATCGTTTGAAAAGCGAATTTATTCTTGGCTACGAATACTTATTTTTGGCGATATCTTTCTGAAATATAGTCGCCAGCTGAAATTATGGTAACTTGCAAATTGTTACAAATAGTGGACAATGGAAAAGATTTATGATGTACAGAGATTTAACATCTCAAATCTGACGAACTTTTCCGATTTAGGAAAGTTTTAAATATTTTCTGCATGTGTGCTTAAAAAAAAATCGTTTATAATTATACAGCTTAGATTTTTTTTGTCTGTTATTGAAGGAATGTCTGTAAGAATATTTTAATTCTGCGAAATGACTTAACGAAGAATGAAAGTATACTTCCTTTATACTTGATCGAAAGTTGTGAATTAACTCTAAAGAACACAAATTACTACTCCTTGCTCACAAATTAAAATTTTAATCTAATTATTGTGTAATGCAATTATTATTATTATATTATTTTCTTTTTAACTAACAAAAAAATTTTCCCATCGATTTTATATTTGACGTAAAACTTTACCATAAACCATTGGAACAATTATTAACACAAAATATTGTTTTCTAATTTAATTAACAGAAACTTATTTTTCAATTAATTATGTTCAGATTCTAAGCCGCACCCCAAATTCTCAGCACATTTTTTGAAAAAAAATAGTGTAAAATATATTATCGATATATGATATATTTACGGAATGAAAAGTGGCTGCGATACCCTAGTGGTCAAGGTAACGTACTCGTGGCTGGCGTGTAATGAGTTCGAGCCTAGTACCGCTGAAGTTCTGTCGTGTAGGGGCGCGATGAACGTTAAATCTGAAGCTAAAACGTCCTCTCATTGGTGTGGTAGTTAGGAGATGGGAGGTGCAAGCTCAGGTGTCGTCCTCGTCACTTGACTATGGTTCAAAGTTACGAGGTCCGTCACCAAAAGCCCTCGTGTAGCTGATCAATATGACATTTATATTCAATCACTAACTAAACGAAATAAAAAAAAATAATAAAGGTGAAAAAAAATATTTTTTGAATTTAAAAATTATTTTACAAACATACGTAAAATAATGGTCAAAACCATAATTAACCAGTTTTTAATGAAATAGCTGCATACTGTCTTAGAAAAATATCAAAATTGATAACCTTTAACCTTTTTAACATTTAAAACTACTTTTTTAAAGAAAACTCTATTCAAAATTGTTTCCCTTAAACATTTAATAATGTAATACAGGTGTAAGTGTATACCTAATTGGAAATTTCTGAAACACATTTTTTTTTTGTACATAAGAACTTTATTTTGTAATACTTTTAGAAACATTTATTATTCCATTATAAAAGAATATTAAATCGTTTTTCTTTATATGTAGTGCCTACTAGATTGTGAATATTCCATTGTTTACTGTACCGGGACCAACAAAACAAATTTATTCACGTTAATACATTGTTTTTGCACAACTAAATCGTTTTGTAATGGAAAATGAACTTTTTTTTTTATTTGTGGATAAAAACACCTATAATCAAGGAGAGCGAACAACTTATTGACATTTTAAAAGACATTTGACGGTAAAATCTATATTAAAACAAGAACAGCTCCTAAAATTTAGATTGCAAAATACATAGGATTTTTCCATAGTTAGAAACGAATAAAGCATTCATAACAAATTATCAGAATCCATGAGTCGAAAAAGTAAGAAAGCCATTTTAGATCTCTCTCATGGTCAAGATTCAACACTATTTTACTCCCCCTCCGCCCCCCCAAAAGAACAAGTATTTCGTTTCACAGTCGTAAAGACTGTGGCCCTCTTCCCCCCTGCAGAGAAAGGGGAGGATTCTATTGAAGGAAGTGCGCTACACACACACACACACACACACACACACACACACACACACACACACACAGAGAGAGAGAGAGAGAGATATTATTTTTTTTTTTCAAAATCAACCAAAAGTGGAGAGCAGAGTGCACGCGATCTTCTCTTTTCAAACAATTAAATCTCACCAGCAATGACATCCAATAATTCACAAAATAGCTGTAAATTTATGTTTCGAGATATCTTTCCAATTTTTCGAAATTTCGCAATTGTCCATAATTCTGGAGATCTTCGTATAATAAGGACCATTATAAATTTATCATCTTCCATCCTCTCAAAAATTGACACATTTGTTGAGTAATTCAGAGTACCACTGAGAATTGTACCCTCTCGTGAAATAGGTTGCCAACCCCTGTTCTATTGTATAAAAGTAAAATTGTATCATACTGTTTGTTCATTAAAACGTGAAATTTAATTTTTCATTGCTTTAAATCCACCTATTCTAAATTTAAAAATCATTTGTTCAGGAAAAAAAATTAAACAGTTTCGTTCTGTACATCATTTATCTAGAGAATTGATCGACAAACTGTGTTCCACGAGTCCCAATAAAAAAAAAAATGGGAAAGAAAAATTACAAATATGTATGCAAAATGGATTTATGTTCTCATGAAATTCGTTTAGCCACAATTATCTAAAGCTCATAGACTAAAATTAAACATTTTATTTATACATAATTTGAAAATTTTTTAAAACTTTTATTGTAATATAATAAATGAATTTTAAAACTTTATTTTATGCAGTAGATTGTGAATATACTATTGTTTGCTATCCCGAGTTCCACGAAGTAATTTTATACTAGTTAGTACAATGTTTTGAAACCTTTTACATTTGTGGGGGAAAAACACCTATAATGAAGAAGATAAAAAAATTATCGACATATGAACAGATTCGATGCTAAAATTTAAATTTAAGCTAGAAGACCTACATTTTAGGTTACCAATTCATGCCATATACGCAGAATTTCTCACACAGCTATGAACATTTTCATGCCATTCACAAAAATGTATTTAGAAAGTGAAAAATATTTTTAACGCGATTGGCAACAAAAACAAAATACAAAAACGAATTGAACACGGAATATGAAATGCTACTGCAGATAATTTCAAAAAGCTTATACGTCGATAGTTTGTGTAAAAAATTGTGAACACATATCTCAGTTACTAAGTATAATGCATGCGTAGGTGACATTTGGATCACAAATTTATATTATCAATGAGTAAATAACATTAAAATTACATCATAAAAGTTTTTAATAAAAAATAAAATATTTTTTTTAAAATTGTCTTTACATATAATATCAAAAATATGTTTATCTATATACTTTAAATATTATTTTAAGATATATTCCCTTCAGCGAGGAAGGGGTTTCCTCTCGAAAACATGTTACAGTTCTAAGGGGTCCAAGAGTTGAAAAAGTTTGATGATTGACCAATGTCCAGACATGAGAAGTCTTTCATGGTCAAGATTCACTCTGCTGCTTTAATCCCCTCGCCCGAAAAAGAAAAAAAAAAAAAGAGCTAACATTTATTTTACCATTTGACGACCGTCACCCTCCATTAGCCCCCCGCGTGTTCCCTTTCGCTGAAGGGGAGAATTTCATTAAAAAGGTTACCCGAGAGAGAAATTTATTGCCCATCTTGGGAATCTTGAGACAAATATTTGTGCCAAAAATTTCGCAATAGCCAACGCCATCTAGATGTCATGTAAGGTGTTAAACTAATGGCCCGCCATCACCTTAAAGCAATTCCGAGAGTAGAAGTTGTTTAACTGATTACGCTGTTTTAGGAATTCCATACAATTGCTTCTAAAATATTAATATTTATGGCATTATATCATTCTGAACTCAGATCGCACTAAAATTAATTCAAGGGTTATAAGTGACAACCTACATAATTTTGAAACATGTGTAAGTAATAAACAAGATACCCGACTTATTCCCTACTCTTCTAACCTCTATGTACCCTATGGTTGAACATAAAAGTTCAGTTTTATTTTACACGCTCTAGCCACATGTAATGAAGAGAAATTAAGTCTTTATTCACAAAGTAAAACATTAAATCTAAAATGTAATTTATTTTGTAGAGTGTTTACACCGGGAAAAAGAAAATGTCTCAATTACTATAGAATCATCATGGACTAGTTTTTTTTTAACCCTTTATCTACCGCATTATGATTTACTGTAGTTTTTTTCACGCAATACTTTTTTTTTGGGATCACTACATTGAAAATTAAGGGATATACATGAACAAAATACTCAACTTTGGGAGATTTAATCCGTTAGAGCGAATTAATTCATTATAGATATTCCACTGTAAAATTAATTATATACACCGTTCACTTAAAATAAAGAGTCAAATCGTTGTTCTAAGGTTCTCATTAACATACAAAAAAATAAGACACTTAAATCTTGACATTGACTATTTTTTCGGGACAAAAATGATAATCTTCGCAATCCGCTCAAAACGCCGTCAGCTGAAAGCGCAATTTCTGTTATAAAACTATTCGCCTTCCCCGCTAATATACTCATCATAGAACCCGTGATGCCATGTATCTTGAAGGAGTGGATTTCAGAGAATATTCCTGCTAAGTATCGTCAAAATGGTCGAAAAAATGGTTATTCTATGTGATTTTAAAGTGATTGGTACTTATAAGTACCGTCGGTAGATAAAGGTTTAAATAAGATTTGGACATTGAAAATAAATTTCGTAAAATCAAATGAAATCCGTAAAGTTCCACACGAATTTGCCTTAATCCTGGTGAGATCGTTTTCAGAATTATCCTAATAATTAGAGTAATAAATTTAGAAAATTATAATAAACATAAAATTTTTAATATACACTGGTGTGCAAAAATTAAGGACGAGGCGGTTTTTTCAATATAACTTTGTACAAAAGCTTTCCAAATCAACACATTTAATACCGTAAGATCCCCAATACGTAAGGACATGTGTAATATGTAAGCAACACTTACTAAAAGAGAAATCAGAGGGATAAAAAGAAGTTTGATTGAAAAAGTAGCATGGAGCGCAATGCGACTGAAGGCCGAAACATCCCTGTGATGGGTGTCCAGCAAGAAACATCCGGTCTTTAGTAGGGGATATGATCTCCCCTGAATGCTAGGCAGGTTTCACAGCGTCTGCTCATGCTGAGAATGAGGGTGTTAATGAGTTGTTGAGGCATTGCAGCCCATTCGTCTTGCAGCGCCAATCGAAGCTCCCGAATCGTTACTGGTGGTAAGGTACGATCTGCCAAGCGTCTGCCTAGAAAATCCCATACATGCTCGATGGGATTGAGATCCGGAGATCGTGCCGGCCAATCCATACGTTCAATATCCTCACTCTCTAAGAGCTGTTCGGCAGCTACTGTGCGATGACATGGTGCATTGCCGTCCATGAAAAGGAACTGCAGACCCATAGCGCCTCTAAAAAGACGCACATATGGAAGAAGTTACAATAACGGGTCCCGTTGACTGAACCTGCGTCGAAGATCTGAAGGTCTGTACGACTACCAAGCATGATGCCTCCCCAAACGAGAACACCGCGACCTCCATACCTGTCCCTTTCAATGATGTTCGAGGGATGATTGCGGCTTCCCCCCTCTCTCCAGATGAGTATGCGATGAGAATCGCTACTCAAACTGAATCTGCTCTCATCTGTAAAGAGCACTCGTCCCCATTCATTGTCTCTCCAATTCCGGTGTTCCCGGCACCACAGAGAACGCCTTCTCCGATGGGCAGGCGTTAAAGGTACACACCGTACAGGGCGTCGTGCAAACAGACCACCACCGTGCAGTCTTCTGGCCACGGTAAAACGCGATATCGGTCGTCCAGTCGCCTGTGTCGTGTGTCTAGCGATTTCTCCCGCTGTCTGCCGCCTGTTTCTTCTGGCCTGTAAGACAATGTACCGGTCATCTGCGGGTGTGGTTCCTCGTGGACGACCACTACTGAACCCCCGGATACCTGTTCCTGTAGTTTGAAATTGTCTCCAAAGTCGTGAAACGATGCTGTGAGCAATTCCGAACTCTGCAGCCACACTTGTCACACTGCGGCCTTCCTCCAACTTCCCAATGATTCGACCTCGGGTAAAAGCATCCAGATGTCGTCTAACAGATTGATTTTTCGCCATTTCTCGCTGAAACAGCAACTCGGTGTGATTTTGACTGCTATACGGCGTGCAATCTCTTTGCCAGAAATACTGATCTTACACCGACAACATGCTTTATACTACTCAGACACTCCCCCATTACGTCTATCTGCATATCTGCGCATGTGCTACCGTACATCACCTTACTTAATCTCCTGATTAGTCTTTCTGTCCGCTCTGCCTCTTCGTTCAGCTGATATGCTAATTTTTCGACTTCGTCCTTAATTTTTGCACACCAGTGTAAGTTAACAAAGGGATAGTTGCAAAAAAAAGAAGAAAAAGAACGAAATATAATAATAAATAAATAAAACTTTCAAAAGGATTATTAAAAAAAATATTAAATTGTACCTAATTTTCGCTTTTAGAATCATTAGCTCCTTAAGCCTTAATCACCTCTAGGATCATTAAATTCAAGATTGTTGAAATTTTATTCACTACAATATTCAGCATATACTGTCTCTGGGAATATTATGAAGCATGTGCTATATATAATGATAATTGTGGGAAAGAAATCTTTATCAATTCTATCATTAAAACTAGAAAAATAAAAGACTCTGAAACGGAACTAATAGAAACTGATTCAAGATTTAAGAGAGCAAGAAAGTTAGCTATTGGTGAAAAAAAGAAAAGCAAATGTCTTTTTCACAGTTATCTTTCGTTTTATCTACACAATCATTACATTATTAAAGTATCTAAGAGATCTAATTATTTTTCCTCTAACCATATGTTTTTTAATTGATGGTTTAGTTGGATTAATATCGAACCATACTAAATGGTTTATTGGAGTCGATCCAAGGTAAAATGTTAACTTCAGCAACAACAAAAATTTCTTGATTTGAGACTTGTTCACTTTATTTTTTGTATTAAATTTCAATAAATAATGGATGATAAATATAAAAATATGTGACAATAAATATAAACATTATATTTAAATAACACATGATTTTACACCTATTTCGTTTCTCAAATGACATATAAATTATACGAGAATGTTATACAGTGGATTATTTTTAAGATTTCTCGAAATTTAATCTAAATTTTATTGAAATTATTTTAAAATTAAAAATTTTCATACCGTAAAATCCGGTGTATATAACGCTCAACTATACTTTCAAGCTGCAGTTTTTGAAATTTTGAGGTATATTCGCCGTATAACCTTTTGATACGGCGGTAACTACGCCCCTGACAACAGCACTGAGACGTAATCTTTATGCAAAAAAATAAAAATCTGTTGTTCTATGAGAGGTGTTTGAATCCCCAACCCTCACCCTTGTGTACGTCTCTGACTACCGGAGATACAGTAATTTAAACAGCACTGCTTATACATATATATCTGTGTGTGTGCGTGCGTGCGTGCGTGTGCGTGTGTGTGTGTGCGTGCGTGCGTGCGTGCGGGCGGGCGTGTGTGTGCGTGCGTGCGTGCGTGCGTGTGTGTGTGTGTGTGTGTGTGTGTGTGTGTATGTAATCATTCCCGGTAATCTTTATGTATAAAAATCTTCTGTGCGTGTGTTTGTCACTAAACTCCTCCTAAACGGCTGGACCGATTTCGATAAAATTTTTTGTGTGAGTTCAATTAAATTCGAGAATGGTTTAGATTCACAATTCAGTCCGATATCACAATTAGTTAAAAAGATATTAATTAAAAACAATCAAAAAATACAACTCAACTTTCACCTGTATTGTTGTAACAACGCTATTGTTATAAACAAAAGTAATATAAAAAAAAATTTAAAATCAATTCCTACTTAGATCAACCAAGAAAAAATTTATTTTAGCTACTTTTTATTAAATAGTTGCAATTAATATAAATATGTATATACATATGACAGAATCACAACATTAAGTAGTAATTAATTTTTATTAATTATCATTAAAGTATCGTATTGTCATCCAAAACAATCGTGTATATAAAATTTCCTTTCAACAGAATGCTTTAACACGTGAGAAGAAAACCTTTTCAAATTTTGTCATAAGTCGCCAAAAGGGTCGCTAAGTCGCCAACGTGGCTGTATTTGTAATTTTTTAAATAATTAGTTTTAATCAATTAATTTTTTTATTATAATTAAGTTATTGTATTGTCATCCAAAATAATCATGTACATTACATTTCAGCTCAATTGAGCGCTTTAAATATATTTTATTAACGATTGAAAATTCCACCAAGATAAATAAATAAATAAACAAACAAACAAATAAAATATGTATAGAGATCGTGAGCTAATAGTAGAAATTGTAAAAGACGTAAGTTGGCGTCGAAAATTGATTTTCAGCCAAACTGGCCAAACCCGGTCTTAATTGTTACGAAAATGCAGACGATTCACGCTTTTTAGCGTTTTTCGTTAATATATTTTCAAATAATCTTTATATATGTAATTCTTCTGTGCGTGTGTATGTAACTGAACTCCTCCTAAACGGCTGGACCGATTTTGATGAAAGTTTCTGTCAGTTGCAGTGGACTCGAGAATGGTGTAGATTTATAATTCGGTTTAGAAATGTTTATTTAATTAATTTTTTGATCTTGGAATGTTTTACATTGGATCCGGCAGACTGCGCTACGATTTCAGTATTGAATATTTGAAATTTTTTTATTATAATTCAAGTTCGTCCCAACAGTTGGTGCTGTGATCATTTCAGGAAAATATTTTGTCACTTCGTGTTACTATTTTGTTGAAATAAATCGTGTGTTAATTAAATTATTACATTCAGATGTAATTTGTGTTTGAAATTTTACTTAATTTTACTCAAAACGGTCCAGATTGTTAAAACTTATTCATAAAAATTTCGAATTTTTGAATTTAAGATGTGTGTACAGGACAACGTCTGCCGGGTCCTCTAGTTTAATATATAATAGTAATAATTCCCTCTAGCATCCTTATCATTAACTCTTTTAATAATATTTATCCAAACTTTAATTCTTTTGTTCAAAACTTACGCCCTAATCTTAATCGTCATTAACTAGTTTCAGAAATCCCTGTCCCGCCCATTTTAACCAATCATAGCTCTTATTGCAAAATAGTCACGCGGTCTTAGCCACCGGGTATAAATACCGATGTCTCTGGAAAGTCCGCTCTCTTCTTCTCTTCTGTCTGTAATCAATATAGCCAGCCGGCTGCCGCGCGTTGTGTGTCGTTGTGTTCGTCATGTAACATGTTTGCTTTTTGAGATGTTGGAACGCAAATTGTTTAATATATGCTCAATAAACCGGAATAATTATTTCAAAGGACTGCATCTTCAATGCCCTCAAATAATAAACACCAGCCATCTAAAATATGATCAACCTTACAGTAATAACAACCACTCGCCACGTCTTAGAATTATTTTTACCACTCTGCAGAAATATTATAAGGGGTATATTTCATGTATATATGTATATATATATATATATATATATATATATATATATATATATATATATATATATATATTCCAATCAACATATATTTTCCATAAATCCTAACACACAACTACTCTAGAAACAATAAATAAACACATATAAAAACAAAATCACATTCAAACGCCGAACGATGCTGGGCCTGGCAACATCACCAATACAAATCACCCCCACTCCCATGTCAACGAGAAGAAAGTACGATTCGCTGAAAACCATCTTTATTCCACTTTCATTAAACACCAGATCTCCCGAGATGCCTATAATTGGTTTTCTGATTGACAGAGCGCGTGGTAGGACAATTCTCTATTGTGGCTCGCTCGTAGATCATCTGATGAGCCGATTGCCTTGACTAATGAAAGCTTTTTCTGGAAATTTTTGGTTTTCTTGACGAGCAGCAACGAAACGATAAGATTTAGGTTTATTTGGAGGACAAGTCACAGCCTTGTCTTATTATTAATAATGAAGATGGGGCGATGCTGACTTCCGATAAGATGTGATGGATATTAGAGTTGTGATGTCCGCGGGAAATAATTAATGTACAAGTGTGTTTTGATTTCCTTGACATTGAACTTTGAGTATCAGATTCGCGATGGTTGGTTATAATTATACTTCTGTAGTGCTTTTTTTTCTTTTTGTCTTTCTTGAGAGATTGTGAATTGGTTTCCAAGTCCGTTATAGAATAAAAAGCCTTTTTCAAAGAGCTTTTTGAGCGAGTAGTTAAGTGTGGTTTATATTAGTAAATGAATGACGAGTGGTGAAGAGAAATGATTAAGAAAGTTATTTAATAAATTTTCTTAAATGAGTTTATTTATTTATTAATCGTTTTTCTAGCATTTGCTTGATTAATTGGGTTCAAATTAATGCACAACTTCAAGTCATGTGAGAGCCTGGCGATAACTATTAGCAGTGAATTTCGTAATTTTGAATCTTAGTTTATGTGTATTTATAATTTATTCTCCTGAATGTTAATGATATCATTGTTAAACATATTGTTTTTGGAGATTTTTAGACACGAATTTGCGTTTCGATTAGAATATTCCTGGCGAAGATGCCTGCGACTGGGACCAATAGTAAGGTGACCAATTTTCTTACAATGAAAAGGAGGACAAAAAATTTAAGAAAAAATTACAACGTAAATATATGAAACATTTTAAAAATGCAAACAAAAATACCAGTTATGCTTACATCCCTTTTAATTATTTACTTAAACGAGTATTTTTCCCATTGAATAATTTTTTTTTGTCAGCGTATCATTTTCAAATATAGCGGAAATTTCAGAGCAAGAAATATCCTTCATATTGAACTTTACGGAAAATGCTACGGCTGAATGATCAACATTCAATTTTGATTTCTCACTTGTCCAAAAATCATTACCAATGAAAAAACTCTCTCAACTGCTGCATTAGTTCCAGAGCAGCACACAACATAAATTTAACAAGAATAAGTAAATTTTCATATAAAATGTGTTCATTTTTCAAATAGTTAAACATTTCCTCCCATCTCTTTATCAATTTCAACATGCTGATTTCCTATTGTGCTCTAATTTACCACAACTTAAATATATATTCAGTCTTCTAATTTCTTCAAACAGACAATTGTCATCCATTTCAATATCAGGCATTTCTTTCTATAAAAACTAAACACAGTTTCCGATATCTGTATGAGTACAAAATACATTAATATATCTCCGATAATTCATACTGTAGAGGCATATGACGGTTCGGCCTAGCATCTCTGAATACAGAGATTAACAGATTAGTTTTAAAATATTAAAAAAGGAGGACGCTTTTTGAAGGACATAACTTAAACTCCCTAAAGGAGGACGATTGGTCACCTTACCAATAGGTTACTTTAACTCTCGATAAGAATTAATTAGTGTTAAATAGTTAGAGATTTAATTTTAGTAGGAGAAAAAAGATCTTAAACTTTTTAGTTTGTTGGTGGATAATCCCAAATGGAAAAAAATGAAGGGGCTATTAAATTAAATGGAAATAGCTATCAGAAGTATCATTAAAAAACTTGATCATTGGAGTATTTTTTAAGCCGAACAGAATAATATAAAACTAATACAGCTAAGAAGTAGAGTGAAAGCTGGGGAAATAAGGTAAAAGCTAGTTGTATGCCAAGTTTGTTTTTTACACGGTCTTTTTCCACACGGTATTCATACGGCTTGACATGTGGGAACATTGATTTCAAAACGATGCGTTTGGTGGACTGCTCACTGTGAAACGACAAGCCACCGGTTTAATGGCCCCATCTGAAGAGAATGGAACATGTCGCATACTAATCTGTTTAACCGATATCACCAGCAGTTACAAAAGTGGAAACAAGACAGGGCGCCTCAGCACACACCGCAGCGTACACTGTTATGTATGGGTGTACGCAGCGACACTAAATTCCGATATATCCGCTGTAAGCACTTAGCTGCATTGACACATGGACCATCGGCACTAGACCGTAGAAGAATGGAAGAAAATTAACTTATGAGACGAATCAGTTTTCTGACCAATCATGGCGGCGCCCAGGGATATCTTAGGAATCCTTGAGGCCTTGGGCTCAGAGACATCTTACGACTTTTTTGGTCCTGGGCTCGAATGCAAAAGTAAGCCCTACATGTGACACTTAAAAGTAGACCCTATATAACATACATTGTAAAACACTCGCGCAAACGGCTATCTGAAACAAATAAAAGTGCATGACTCACAATCTCCCCTAATCTTGCCACAAATCGTCCCGATCAACTGCCGCATTTTGATTAAATGTTTACTGATGGTTTATGGTGGTAGGCCTTTGACAAGACATGGACAACTGCCATCACCTTATAATGACACTGTTGCCAGTTGACTTGTAGTTCGAAATTCGCAGTCTTTCGGAGAATATGTCCGGGAATAACATTCGGCAATTAAAATTATTCAAATCATAATCTTATTGAGGCTAAGTCGGGAACTAAAAAAGTCCTCACAGAGGCCGGGGCTGTGGGCCCGAGCCCAGTTGGCCCATGCCTTAAAATATCCATGACGGCGAGTACGAATAAGCGATACAAGGTGGTGGTGGCGGTATTATTCTGTAAGCAATGTGTTTTTACAGGACGCATTGAATCCATCATCTCCCTGATTGTGTGCTGCGTAAACATCATTGCAGACCAGTTTATAAAACAAAATACTTGTAGCTCTCAGATGGTGCACAGATCGTAATTCCAAAATGTTTCGTTTGAAAACTAGGCAGAAAGTATACTAGCAATCATTTCAGCATTAAATTTTAAGCAAATCTTAAGTAAACTTCGGGGGAAAAAAAGAGATAAAAATGAATCTAACAAACTGTCTTTGCCCATACCCGTAGACTGGGTTTCCTGTTACTGCACTATGCGGTCCACACCTACATACACACAAACTCTTTCTTTTACTAATATAAGATATAAGTACAACTAAAAAAAATGTGGTGTTAATTCTTATCATATGAAAAAGATTCAAAATTGTGTTAAATATGAGTACAATGAATTTAAGGGATTCATTGATGCTCCTTGTAAGCATGTTATTGGCAATCTGAACGCGGAAAAACATGCAAAAATAAAAAAGAAATGGGTAAAGGTGCAGATCATAAACTAATGATTAATAATTGTATAATTAATTAAAAAAGCATATTTAAAAAGACTTTTGAAAATTAAGGAAAATGGCTATTAAATATAATTAGCCAATAGAGATATAATTTATAAAATTAAATTAAATGGTCGAATATAAAAATTACATTTAAAAATTTTAATTATTTGTGAAAAACTTTCAAAAGAATTTTCAAAGTGTTTATATTTATTAAAGTACCAAGTAGCTACTGCAGTGGCGCACACAGGAATTTTTCAAGGAGGGATCCAGGGGTGAAAGTTCAGCGTTCTCGTATAATGTTCCAATCGCCGCCCAACATCTTTCTTTGATCTTTTCGATTTTCAGGGACAAAATACAGCAAAAAATTAATTATTGAATAAATAATTAGCATTAATTAATAAAATTAATCACTTAAAAATTAAATTAATTACTTAATTAAATTTTGCGTTCTATATATACATAGGGTTATAATCAATCGGGAAAAAAATCAAGGGCTATGTAAGGGTCTAGAACAGGAATCCCCTCCCCATTATGTGCGTCACTGAGCTACTGAGATCGGTAAATTTTACTTTCCTAAAAATGTTTTCAAATAAAATGATGTTTCAGAGTCAAAATATCACCTTAGAGGAATAAAAACTCGGTGATCAGTATTACGCAAAGTAGTCATAGTGCAAATATCTTCACATTTTCTTAATATATATCTAAATTTCACAAAAATCCTATTAAATTCCGTAATGTAACTAATTAATGAAAAACACATATATCACCATATCAGGAAGAATATTAGAAAGAATTATGCGGGAAATTGTTAATGGACAAAAATTGTCCCAGATATTAAAGACAAACAATAAAGATATATCAAAACATGAAATATTAAGATTTTTTTTATGCCTGAATTTTTTTATTCAGAAATTAAAATAACGGACTATAAATTATTTAGTAATGTGTATGATAAAATACGTGTTTTAAAATTGATAACTGAACAAAATACTAGTAATTTACATGCATAGTTTCCATTTAATTTTCGTGTTTTACACACCATTTAAAAATATTTTTTTTCAAATCGAAAAAAATATTCTCTCAAAAGTAAATTTCGTTTATTTTCAAACACCATTATACTTTTTATTAATTTACGATATAAATAGTCCCTATTTTGTGGTGCTATTAGTACATATAATATTTAAATTCTTACTCTTTTAAGTTTTTTTTATCTTATAATAAAAGCTTCTAATAATTCATCAAAGAAATTGCCAAAAGAGCGATAAATAATTTTTCATGGCTACCCTAAGCGATGTCATCTCTGATTGGGGCATAGAGTTTCCTCCAGCTTTTACTTTCCGCTTTGTTTGTTTGCCTTAGGAGTTCAACCTCCTTGCGATGGGGGTGAAGACGGGAGGGGCAGCAGCTAATCGTTCGGTACGTAAAATAGGAATCTCCTGATAGCAAAAAGAACGTCTTCGGAACCGCCCTTTCTTCCAGTGGTCACCACTGTCTGCACATTTTTGCTTTTTCTTTTTTTTTCTGTTCGTCAGTAAAAGAATTCCAACGAAAAAGGATTACACAGATGCAGGGGAGTAGGATTTCAGCAGTAATGAATTCATTTAGTGTTTTCTCTTAGTTTATGAAAAATATGTAAGGAAAAACATTGTATTTTTACTTAAAATAACTAGACATTGGCAGACATGATTTTTCTTCAGTAAATTGTTTTGCTACGTAAACATCAACCAACCATTACCGTAAAATCCGGGGTATAACATGCACCTATACTTTCAAGTTAAATTTTTTAAATTTTAGGTATATTCGCCCGAATAACACGCGCCCCCTTTTTTAAGAAGGAATTAACAATGTGTACGTGCGCAAAGCTGTTAGGTTTTGAAATCATTTACCCGAGATATATTATCCCAGGATTTTGAAATTTTCGCATACTTCCAGATCTACTACCCTTTAAGTTTATTAGGTATGTCATTTCTTATAAATAAACGGTATTCTAGTGTATGTAAAAGACTAATTTGTTTAATACTCATATCTTTTTTTTCATTTCGGAAGCTCACATTTTTATACCCGGCGTATAACGTGCACTCGTAAATTGTCATCTTACTTTTGGTGGTTAAAAGTGCACGTTATACGCTGGATTTTACGGTAATTAAATTAATACAAACATCAAAGAGAGATATTAAACAAAAATTCAAAATTTTGTATCCAGGAGCATATTAGTGAATAGTTTGGATTTTTTTGGCAAAATTTGCTTTGTTCAAAATCATTTTTACTATAGCCAAAAATTAATTACCTCCCTAATGCATCGCCCATTTCACTTGTATTTTCCATGTAAGATGATATCATTATATAATTTTTCCTCACTTTCTTTCTTTTTTCATTAGTTCAATAAAGTTAATAATTATGTTTATTAGAAGTTTGAAAAATGGGTTATTCTCAGAAGCCATTTTCACAACGTACAATGTATCAATATATGTGCCTTTCTGAATTTTAATTTGAGCTACTTTTGGACTGCAATCTGTATTCAACTTATTAATGTCATATTTCCTACTTTTGATTCTTTCTCTGGGAAAAAAATGGCCGCAGCAGATTAGTGGTCAAGATCGTGGACTCGTGGCCGACGTGTCATGAGTTTGATCCTAGAGCCACTAAAGACCCGCCGTGCAGAAAGGCTGATGCATGTTAAACCTATCGTGGCTCAAAGTTTTCTCGTTGGCGTTATGTGGAAGTTCGGAGAGGGATAGTCAGCGAGAATATCACAAGCTTTGGTATTTTTTGTGTTTGGACCGAAAATTACGAGATTCGCGTCCAATAGCCTTTATGTTGTTTACAGTGCGACGTTAACAAACACTCACTCTGAGGTAAAAAAAAAAAAAGGTACATAATAAACAGACGAATGATTAAATGTTTTACGGAGAACTATCTCAATTTCGTGGAGCCCATGCTGAGTTTTGTATTCGACTTCTGACTGAGAGAGAGAGAGAGAGACCCAGAATAATACAAAACATTTCTACATGTTACATGGTGTTTATACTAAAATTCTTCCTTCGGTGTAGGGTTTTTTGAGGATTATTCTTGATTCTATTATGTAATTATACTTTGTACAATTGTATTCTAATCAAACGAGTTTACTTCTTCCAGGAAGCTAACATGTATTTTACAAGCTTTTATTTCACTTGCAATGTAATATGTTCGTGTAGAATCTTGCAACTCAATTTTGAAGCTGATTTCTTCCACCGATTGAGCTGAAATTTTGTATACACGTTTAGTTTGGATAACAATGCATATTTTGACCATTTATATTCCGATATCGCAATTAGTTAAAAAGATATTGAATAAAAACCTTTACCCCTGTTAGCTTTTTATTCTGCCAACAGCTTATCGGATTGAGTTCAAAGAGAAGTTCCGATTTTTCGACCTTTTTTAAAAAACCATCTTATTCTTTCTATCAAACTGAGATAAAAAAAATCTAATATATATTATAAATGTGAAAGTTTGTGAAAATCTTTGTTAGTCTTTCACGCAAAAACTACTGAATGGATTTTAATGAAACTTTACAGTAATATAGCTTATACATCAGAATAGCACATAGGCTATAATTTATAGCATAGACTATAATTTATAAAGATTTGGGAAAAGTGTCAAAAATATAACGATATTTGTCAAGTAAGTAGGAAAAATTCTGTCTTCTGCTAACAATTCTAGCATGCGCTGCAAAAAAAAAAAAAAAAAAAAAAAAAAAACCGACGTCTGCATATATCTATCTGTTCATGCTTTGCTTGTCGCAAAAACCGTGCGCCAGACGGCGCTGTCTGTGTATCTCCAGTTACTATGTTTTTAGGTGAATAAAAATAGAGAGTGTTTTACAGTCCATGTGTGAGGTGTGTGTTATTGAGCTATCTCGGGTGTAGTGATCAAACACTATCTTTTGTTTCTGAAAAACCTTTTTTGTTTTGGATACGCAAGGTGCTCGCTTTTAATTAATTCCTTTTATATAATGCCTATTTTTTTTATTTCAGAATCAATCTAAGTTTTGAAGGGAGACGTTGTTATAAATCTCTCTTTATTTTAATGTTTTTTTTTACATCTTATTATGCACATTTGGTAGTAAGAAATTGATCTTTTTCCAAATAAATGCTTTTATCAGTTCTGATACTTAAAGTAAATAAGCTTTCTCTTTCACACTGCATCATTTGGACTAATTTTCAAAATTTATTTGTGGTTAGTAGTTAATTATAACGCTATAATTTTAATTGAATAGGCAGATATAATTATTTTTACACTTAAAAACGCAATAACTATTGTTCTGTACTTCTTGGAGAGTGAGAGTGAGTGAATATTAATGTTGCACTGCTCAGCTACACGAGGGCTTTTGGCAACGGATCACGTAATTTTGAAAGATAGTCAAGTAACGTGGACGACATCTGAGCGGGCACACCTTTCTCCTAACTACCACACCACACCAACTTAGAAGGAATATTCTACCAATAATTAGCAGGAATATTCTTTGAAATCCACTCTTCCAAGATATATGGCAGCACGGGTTCCATGATGAGTATTTTAGCGGAAAAAATAGTTTGTCAAAATTTAAGTGTCTTATGTTTTTGTATGTTAATGAAGACCTTAGAAAATGATTTGACTACTTATTTTAAGTGAACGGTATATATAATTAATTTTACAGTGGAATATCTTTATTTAATTTATTAGCTCTAACGGATTAAATTTCCCAAAGTGGAGTATTTTGTTTATGTATATCCCTTAATTTTCAATGTAGTGATCCAAAAAATATTGTATGAAAAAAACTGCAGTAAATCATTATGCGGTGGATAAAGTATTAACGTGCATCGCTCCCCTACAGGGTGGGTCTTACAAAGCTCTAATAAAGCTCGAGTTATGAAAGTAGATAGGCATTTGCCAACTTGACTCTATCGTTAACATTTCGCTATGCTTTTCATTGGATCGTCATTATAATTTAAGAAACGGCGTTGCTTGCGAATATTACAATTTTAACATAAAATAAATACTGCAGAAAGTAATATTAATGTATTATACTTTCAGATAAAAATTATTTACACTATTTTAAGCGTTCATTACACAAAACTTTTAACAATGTGTTACTTTTGCTGAGCAGAGATCAGCTTAGGAAGGTATTTTCAAAAATCAACCCACAAGAGTGTTACGGGGAGTTATAAATAAAAAAGAATCCTTTTTATCAGCTATTAGACCTACATACTTAAAATTTAACAAAGGTGTTTTATTTCTCTCTCTCTCTTTTTTTTGTTACCTGAGTTACGCCAAAAGCTTTTTCTGTTTAATTTGCAATTCACGTAAAATTAACTCATTAAAAACTTCTTTATCCTTCAATCTGTGTTGTTTAATTTTTCAGTTCACCCGTGCGAAGAACGAGTATACCAGCAAGTAATTACATAATCGGAAAGATCATTTGTTTCGCCACGATACGATATAATTATTTTCAAAAAATATAATATTTTCTATTTTTTACACACACACAAGCTTTTATTTAACTTGCAATGTAATTTGTTCGGGTGGAATTTTGCAACTCAGTTTTGAAGCTGATTTCTTCAACCGATTGAGCTGAAATTTTGCACACTTGTCAAGAACCGATGACGATACAATAATTTAATAATTTTGTTCTATATTCCTGATAAAGATCATCAGGAATAAAAATTTTATTCTTTTCAGGGCATTTAAATAAAAGCTTGTTTCTTAAAAAAGTTTTTTTACTTTTAATTTATTCCAATTATGCAAATAGGTAGGGATTCTCAAAACATCTACATTATCTGATTTCTTTTGTAAACTTTCTCGTTGTGAAATCGAGAGGAAAGTATAGATTAGACTACTGTGTGTGTGTGTGTGTGTGAAGAGATTATTCGAACAAGGCCACGTATAAGAAACATTGTAGCTGTGACATAGCCGCAGACTTTGATAATGACTCTGGATTAAGTTTAGATGTAAAAGATTAATAGCAATTTGCATTTTATACCTCTTATTGATAGTTATTATATTCCGTTTACCTCTAGAATTAGGCCTGTTTTCGATATTCCTCTTAAGTTCCGAATCGTAAATACAGTGGGTGATCGGTTAACGAACAGATCGGTTAACAAACAAATCGGTTAACGAACACTTTCACGAAAGATTTTTGTGCTCGGATAAAGAACACATATTCGGATAACGAACACTTTCAAGAAAGATTTTTTGTGTTTGGACAACGAACACATATTCGGAGGTGATCAGGGTTACACCCCTGAAATTATGGATGAAATTTTGACAACTGCTAGAGATTTGGAATTGGAGGTGAACGAGGATGACATAGAAGAGCTCATAATGGGACATGAAGATGAACTGACGATAGAAGAACTCCAAGAAATTTTTAATGAAGAACACCAAGAAACACAACGAAATGTGTCTCCTTCTGAACAAGAGGAAGACGAAAGAGGACCAATGCCGACATTTGCCATTAAAGGTCGTTTTAAAAAGTGGGATGCTGTCAGAGCAATGGTCTTAGAATGGCACCCAAACCGAGCTGATGTTAGTAGGGTTGGGGATCTTTACAACAATAATGCTATTAATTACTTCCGGAAAATCCTGAAAAAGAGAGAAAAGCAATCGACATTGGACATGTTCTTCAACGCCCCATAAGAAAAAAATGAAAAGGACTGCTTAATATGCAAGACTATATGTATGCATTATTTTTTTTAAAAACTTACTAAGAAATTATACATTTTTTAAAATTTAATTTTTAGGGTCTCCAGAACGAATTAACCCATTTCACATAGAAGTCTATGGTGAATCGATGATCGGTTAACGAACAATTCGGATAGAGAACATAGTCTTGGAACGGATTATGTTCGTTAACCGATCACCCACTGCACAATCAGAGCTCTATTTAAAGAAGTCGCTAAACCACGAAAAAAAGTTCGTTAGATGGAAAATTCGGTAAATAGAATTTCATCTTTTAATATACTTTAAAAATAGCATAAAACAAATTTTAAATTCACAAACACAACATATATAAAAAAATAATTATTCACCCTTTTTTTGAAAATTTTTATATCTATTCATCTAACATATATTATAAATGTGAAAGTTTGTGAAAATCTTTGTTAGTCTTTCACGCAAAAACTACTGAATGGATTTTAATGAAACTTTACAGTAATATAGCTTATACATCAGAATAGCACATAGGATATAATTTATAGCATAAACTATAATTTATAAAGATATTGTATGAAGTGTCCAAAATATAACGATATTTGTCAAGTAAGTAGGAAAAAATTCTGTCATCTGCTAGCAATTCTGGCATGCGCTGCAAAAAAAAAACCGCGTCTGCATATATCTATCTTTTGTTTGTGAAAAACCATTTTTGTTTTGGAGACGCAAGGTGCTCGCTTCTAATTAATTCCTCTGATACAATGCCTATTTTTTTATTTCAGAATAAAACTAAGTTTTGAAGGGAGAGGTTATTATAAATCTCTCTTTATTTTAATGTTTTTTAAACATTTTATTATGCACATTTGGTAGTAAGAAATTGATCTTTTTTCCAAATAAATGCTTTTATCAGTTCTGATACTTAAAGTAAATAAACTTTCTCTTTCACACTGCATCATTTGGACAAATTTTCAAAATTTGTTTGTGGTTAGTAGTTAATTATAACACTATAATTTTAATTGAATAGGCAGATATTGCATTTTTAAGTATAAAAATAATTAAAACTACTGTACTGTATCTTTTGGAACGAGTGAATATTAACTTCGCACTGTTCAGCTACATGAGGGCTTTTGGCAACGGACCACGTAATTTTGAACCATGGTCAAGTGACGTGGACGACACCTGATCTGGCACCCTCTTCTCCTAACTACCACACCACACCAACTTAGAAGGAATATTCTACCAATACTTAGCAGGAATATTCTTTGAAATCCACTCTTCCAAGATATATGGTTGCACGGGTTCCATGATGAGTATTTTAGCGGAAAAAATAGTTTGTCAAAATTTAAGTGTCTTATTTTTTGTATGTTAATGAAGACCTTAGAAAATGATTTGACTACTTATTTTAAGTGAACGGTATATATAATTAATTTTACAGTGGAATATCTTTAATTAATTTATTAGCTCTAACGGATTAAATTTTCCAAAGTGGAGTATTTTGTTTATGTATATCCCTTAATTTTAAATGTAGTGATCCAAAAAAAAGTATTGTATGAAAAAAACTGCAGTAAATCATAATGCGGTTGGATAAAGTATTAACGTTCATCGCTCCTCTACACGGCGGTTCTTACAAAGCTCTAATAAAGCTCGAGTTATGGAAGTAGCTAGGCATTTGCCAACTTTACTCTATCGTTAATATTTCGCTATGCTTTTCATTGGATCGTCATTATAATTTAAGAAACGGCGTTGCTTGCGAATATTACAATTTTAACATAAAATAAATACTACAGAAAGTAATATTAATGTATTATACTTTTAGATAAAAATTATTTACACTATTTTAAGCGTTCATTACACAAAACTTTTAACAATGTGTTTCTTTTGCTGAGCAGAGATCAGCTTAGGATGGTATTTTCAAAAATGGAACCTCAAGAGTGTTAGGGGAGTTATAAATAAAAAAATATCCTTTTTATCAGCTATTAGATCTACAGACTTAAAATTTAACAAAGGTATTTTATTTCTCTCTTTTTTTTGTTTTTATTTTGCTGAGCTACGCAAAAAAAGCTTTTTTTGTTTAATTTGCAATTCACGTAAAATTAACTCATTATAAACTTCTTTATCCTTCAATCTGTGTTGTTTAACTTTTCAGTTCACCCGTGCGAAGAACGGGTATACCAGGTAGTTTTATATATTTTACGCATCCAAAAGAAATCTGCAAGGAAAAAAAGGAAAGATAAAAAAAAAAAATCATTGTCCAGGAATACACTGTATTTTCAATATTAAAAAATAATTTTATATTAAAACTAATGAATTTTTAACGACATTTTCCAATTGTAGGCCCACGAGTAATTTTAAGCGAACATTATTTTAAAACCAATAATTTTAAGCATACACTACCACATGCGTCCTTAAATTTAATTACTGATAAAATCTGTTTCTTGTTTGAAAAATTATGGCCATATTTTGTTGTTCTAGGTGAGTTAGGCACCTGGTAAAACCAGTCGAAGGTCATTGATCACCATAAAATGTGCTAATATACAGAATAGTTTGAAAAATGTCCTGAAATATTTTACAACAGGGAGAAGAAAAATCGAATTATAAGAGAAAAAGTTCGTTAAATAGAAAATACATTTCGCTATTCAGAGGTTATTTTATAAAGATAATAGGAAAATGTCAATTAATCAATGAATTTTAATTAATTATAATTAAATTACTATATTGCCGTCCAAAATAATCATGTATATAAAATTTCAGCTCAACTGAGCGCTTTAAAATGTATTTTATTAACGATTGAAAATTCCACCAAGATAAAATAAATAAATAGAGAGTGAGCTAATAGAAGGAATTGAAAAACAATTAAGTTTTAAATTCTGTTTATTGTGAGTCTCTCTCTTGAGGCTGTCTGTTGTTACTAATGCCACCTGATCAGTATGTACCAGATCGAGGCCCACGAAATTCCTCATGGAAAAGAATTTTGTCTCATAGACCCCTTGCGCTTTTTTTTACTTTGGGTAAACCCCTGCTTTACTTTTCAAATTTATCAATTTAAATGTCATTTTGACAGCTGATATACAGCTACTTACTTAAAATGGTTTAATGTTCTAACTGTAGTGAAATATAGTGTTTAAAACTCAAGAAGCGTGTGTTAATTAAATTAAAATTTAATTAATACATAAAATAACTGTTAAATAAAATAACTGAGCAGCAAAAAAAGAAAAGGCTTTTGATGGGAGGGATGAATTTGCTGCGTCAATAACAAATTTTCAACACATGTCATCTCTCTCAATCTTGCCATATTTAACCCTAAATCTCCTCGGTGAGTATAGTGAGTACTTTTTTTATGTGTAACATCTTTCCTCTCGGTTACTAAATATTTGTTGGGAGTGATTTCGTGAAAAGAGACGGATGTGCGTAACAGGATGCGACGTAAGCGCGCGCTAACATCAACAACAAAAAGCAAAATTGATATATTTTAATTCTTGACACCAAATTTTTAATACATTGTCCTTAATAAGTGAATTTTTCAGAGCAACGGGCACTGACCAGGCCACTTAAAAAGGCTCGGTGGGCCGCAGGTTGGAAGGACAAGAAAACAAAGGACAAGAAAAAAAATCACCTTATCAGCTGTTGCATAAAACGACCTAAAACATCGTCAACACGCGATTTTCGTTCCATCAAGTGATTGCAATCACAATTTGCTTAACTTGAAATATGCATCATAAATCTCTCTATTCCGAGTAGAAGCGAGACATTTGCCAGGTTGTCTGGTAAAAGCTCGCTTGAGGATTGACGCCTTGGAGATAAATTTGAGATTCTGTTTCCTCAAAACATTCAGTCAGGAACATGTAAACTGTTGATGTACAATCGCTCTTCTCGGTAGAGATGTTGCGTAAGCAATGCGTGAAAACGTTTACCCAAACAATTTGGATATGGTGATGTTTTCAGAAGCTTCTGTTCGGTGGGTAATGGGTGTGTCGAATGAGCATGAGATAGGCGCGGTTTCTGTACAGTTACACAGCTTGATTATTAAGAAATATCAAAATTATCTTTGGATTTATGAACCATTGTTTCTGGGGGGACATTTAAAGGAGAGTAACAAGGGTATTGTTTTCTGTTTTTGGATATTTGGTGATGTAACAAATTCTAGGGGGAGGGAGTTTTCGGTTTCTCTAATGCCGCGTTTTCTGAAAACAAGATAAAAGAAGGTGCTAGTTTGATACCACGAGCAAGGCGCCAAGTTGTTGTTTATTGTTCACCAAGATAAGCGATAATATTACAGTATAGTTTCCTCAATATTTTTATCGTCTGCGATGTGGTTGTCGCGGGGATAACGTATATTAGAATTAATTTTTAATGGTTTTTTCCCGCGGTAACCCTATTAATTTCTTACGATTTTAACTCGATTTCTTTAAAAATTTAACTTTTTTCATCGCATTTGAATTATTTTATTAATAATATATTATAAAAATACAATTATTGTTATTTGTGTTAATATTCGTTATTTATATAATAATAGTCTTTTATTATATTTATTTATAAATATTATTACATATGTTATTTATTTCTAATTATTATTATGTGTTTTTAATTTTTATTTGGTTATTTATTTCTAATTATTATTATGTTATGTATATATAATTATTATGTTAGATGAAAACTCTTATGTATAATTTTTATTACATTACAATACGGAAATTATTCTTTTTTTATAATGACTATTAAATTATAGTATATGATTATTATTATACATAATAATTGTTAATAAATCATTTTATATGAATATTATATATAATTACTATTAAATTATATTATAAGATTATTATTAAAAACTGCGCATAATATTTTTTTCCAGTACATGATCCTTTTTATTATATTATATCGATACTCATTATTTATTGATTGGTCTTGGTTATTCTCAATCTCTTCCTATATTCTTCATTTGAAATATATTTCAATGTTTTTCAGAACGATTCTTTAAAACTAACTTCCTGATGGTTTGAAAGCTCTGGGACGCCATCTAGAATTCCATTCCAGCTACAAAAGCGATGCTTGGAATGATTCCTTACTCGCGCCAAGCAGCACTTGGCACCTTGCGCCGTTATATCAAACTATTTCCTAAAAGAATATTATATAATCTCAAGATAATATTTGAAATCCGAGTGGGGGGAGGAGTCATAAAACAACAGTGATGTAAATCAAACTATTAATTAAACCTGTCTTCGCTAAATGTTTTAAATATCCAGCAAAGCTTTATTACTCCCTATCTCTCTAGCAGCGGACCAACCCCCATTGCACAAATTATACAACTGCTCATATTCATTGCTCAAATAGTAGAACGGTAATTTACATGTATTATATGTAGTTCTATTTTACGATAAAAATTGTAATATTCGCAAGCAACATCATTCTTTACATTTAGGGGCGTAGCTGCCACCGTATCAACCGTATCAATGATACGGAGCCTCAAGCTACAGGGTCCACGACATATGTAACTACAGTCAGTGGCGCAACGGAGAACATTTCGGCCCCCCTGCAAAGTCAGGTTTTAGGCCCCCATGTTGAATTTTACAAAGGGTAGGCACTTGCGTCAGCCAGGCTCTGGGCCCCTTTAGAACCCTGCCCCCCCACGATGCGGGGGTGCACGTTACGCCACTGACTACAGTCCCTCTAACAGGGTTATCATACCTAAAAAGAGCCCCGAAAGAATTTTGATACAGGGCCCACTCAAAACTAGTTACGCCAGTGTTTACATTATAATAGAATTTCAATAGAAACTTGACAAAATATCGACGATACAGCTAAGATGGCATCATTTTTGGCGACCATCTTGGCGAAATAAATAAATTTATTACAACAGAATGAAAAACTTTTTTTTAGAGAAGAGGGATTAAAAGAACCAATATTACTGCTATAACTTCACATGGTTATAGCACAAATATCTATTTATCATACAACGTCATTCGGCATTGAAAACTTCCAATAAACTTCAATTATTGTAATACGTGATTTTAAGTGAATGAGTGAATATTAACGTCGCACTGTTCAGCTACTCTAGGGCTTCTGGTGACGTACCTTGTAATTTTGAACCATGGTCAAGTGACGAAAAGGATTCCTGAGCAGGCATCCCCTCTCCTAACTACCACACGACAACAACGCGAGGAAGTTTGAGCTCTCGACAGATTTAACGTGCATCGCTCCCCTACACGGAGGGGTTTCAGCGGTACTGGGCTCGAACTCATGACACGCCGGCCACGAGTCCGTTACCTCGACCACTAGAAGAAGAAAGGAATACAGTCAGAAGGAAGGATTTAACAACCAATGAAACTCGCATATTGAGCCATTGGATTACTGGAAAATATTTTTATTCACACTAAATACAGTGCTTCAATGTTATTAGAGATACAGTACAGACGAATCTCAATGAACTGAATTTTCTTACATGTAAAATATCTCTATATATTTCTTCTCTATTTCTCTGTAGTTAATAATTTTAAATCTTTTCTATATCTTTTTAAAAATAATCATGGTCATGAATTCGGAACTTTTTATGTACCAAAACTTAATCAACGACTCATTTCTTTTGTATAACTGATCTAAATTTTTTGCTCTCTGAAAACCGGAAATTCTAAGACTTTTGAAAAAGAAATTTAGCCGCATTCAACACAGTTCGCGGTCGTTGCTCATATAATTAAATAAGTATCTGAACTTGAGACACTTGCTTGAAGGAAAAATGATAATTAAATTAATATAAACATTCTTTTCTTAATTAAGAAACCAAAAAAAAAAAAAGAATTTAGAGTGGTTGTTCAACTAGATGGCCTTTCTCAACATATATATTGGCTTCATTTGTGAAAAAATTGTGAAAAGGAAAAGGATATCCACATAGAGTTAAATGAAAAAGGAGGAGTGGAGAATGTTCGCTATAATAAATCAAGAGGTCGTTTGCGGTTTACCGAAATTAGAATAAACAGTCCTCAACCGCAACTACGTAGTAGCGAATGGAATTAAATAGATCTTAGGATTATATAGAAAACTTATTGATTTTATTTATAAGTTTCACTCTGAAGCTAGACAAGGATTATTGGTAATGAAACTCGCAACTGAATCTCGGTCAAGTGACGAGGACGACACGTAAGCTGTCCCCCTTCCTAACTATCACCCCCCTCACATTGGAAGGACGTTTGAACATCGACATATTTAACTTACATTGGCTCTCTCCACACGGCGGGTCTTCAGCGGTACTAGGCTCGAACTCATGACACACATGTCACGAGTCTTTGAACATATCCATTAGGCACCTCAGAAGTATATTAGGGGGGAGCTTAGGTTCTTTAAAATGAGGTTGATTCATGTGACGTCATGATCACGTGATGATGAGAGCACGTGAATATGTTTTGGTTTGTCTCCCGCTTAACTCTAACCTAATAATTCTTTGTGTACTATTTTGCGCTTGCTCTTTTACATTATTACTCGATTACAGTAAAAGATCAGATAATTGTATACGAAAAAATTCTGTTTTTAATATCCCGGTAAAAAAATCGAGTGTTTAGTTAACGTGATGAAGCGTAAGGATTTTAAATCATTTCCTCACTTATTATGCTCTGACCACATTGAATAATCTTGTTTTCAATACCAAACATTTTTAGAAATCGTCGCCAGCTCCATTCCTATACTATTTTTGTGTTCACAAAAGAAACTTCTGCTAAAAGGAAAATTTGGATAGATATCTTCAGGAATGTAAATATTTTTTGTTTATTTTAAATTAAATTATATAGAGAACATACCTAAAAAGATAAAATATATTTAGTTAACTTAAATTTTCATTATTTTACTCATCTTCAGAGTAGTTAATAGATATTTCTGTATTAAATTATCTAAAATAAAAACACAAGAATCTAATATATAACCCTACATGTCATATATTAAAACAAGTTTTTGTCTCTCTCTCTCTCTATATATAATGTATTATATATACATATAGACAAATATGTATATATATAATGTATTTTTATATATATATATATATATATATATATATATATATATATATATAGACAAATATGTATATATATATATATAGATAGATAGACAAATATGTATATATATATATATATATATATATATAGACAAATATGTATATATATATATATATATATATATATAGTGTATGTATATAATGTATTATATATATATATATATATATATATATATATATATATATATATATGTGGCATGCAGCCAAAATCAAGGCAGTCTTCGCGCGCAGGCGCAGCAAATCAAAACCAGAACAAAAACTTTTGGACATTAGAGCAGAGAGAAAGGAGAACGCGAGAGGTGCGCGAGCAGGCGTTACCTTCTGAATATCATCGTCAAACTTATCTGTAAAAACTACCTTTTTAATTAATTTTTGTTTAATGTTAAAATAAAATAGAAGAAAGACCAACGTCTTGGACCCCTTGTTGTCTCCCACAAATTATGGGGGCTCGGCCGGGATCGACAAAATTTCGATTTTGAACCAAAGTCTGGACAATGAACAACAGCGTCCGTGAAGGAGACGCTCCGCCATTTTTCGGAAACTTCGTTCAACCTGTGTAGAGGTTGAATTTTTCAACTTCATTCCGCCTGTGTAGAGGTCGGAACAAATAACAAAATAATCTGTGTAGAGGTATATTTTACAACGAACCATCGACAAATATTCCGCCTGTGTAGAGGTTGGAACTAATTCAGTGTGAATAATCCGCCTGTGTAGAGGCCGGAACTACAATTTCAACTATATTACCTGCGAAGAGGTGAAATCAGTGGAATCGAAATTTTTTCTTCATTGGATACATCGTACGTGCGAGCAACAAGGGAGCCAGAAAAAAAAAAAAGGTAGGATCTTTCCATTTCTAAAATGTATAAAAACGCTCTTAAAGAGGATCTCATAAGAGTTGTTCAGGAGCTAGACGGTATTGTCGAAAGTACTGACACTATAGTTAAACTAAAGACTAAAATTGAGAACAGTAGTACATTTGAAAGTGATCCAGATTTCGTTAAAACTTTAATTCAAAACTGTATAGATGAGAGAGTATCGCAAAACGAAAGAGAGGAAACTTCAGAACAAAAAATTGAGCTCGCGAAACTTCAGTTGGCAAAATTAGAAAAAGAAATCGAACTTCAATTAGCTAAAAATAAAGCATTAAGCTTAAATCCTGCAGCTAAAGTCGAAGAAAAACAGTTCGAAACTAACATAGAAAATATGATAAAAAGTATAAAAACTTTATCTCTTCCTGTTCCCACCAGATCTGAAAATTTTAATCTGTTCTTCCAATCATTAGAACGCGCATTTTTAACCAAGAAAATAAATGACGAATATAAATCTGAAATTTTAATAAATCTTCTGGGCGAAAGAGCTCATAACGTCTTACTGTATATTAAAGAAGAGGAATTAAATGACTATGAAAAACTAAAATCTATAGTACTCAGAGAATTCCAATTAATCCCTCGCGAGTGTTTAAACTCATTTAAAAATGCTGTAAAATCATCAGGCGAGACATACATCCAATTTGCTGCAAGATTGACGGCAAACTTCCAATATTATTGTTCGTTAAGAAAAGTTAATTCCTTTGAATCTCTATGTGATCTTATAATTTCTGATAAATTATTTGAAACTTTAAATAAGGAAACTGCAACTCATATTGGCATTCGAGAAGCAGAAGATTGGTTTAGGCCTATTGATTTAGCTAAAGAGTGTGATATTTATATTTCATCTAGAAGCGGATCACATAAAGAAATTCCTATTACTTATGGATATACCCAAGACCCCTTTAAAAATAGATCACAAAACTTTAAACCAAAGGTTAAAGAGAACTATCCCCAATATCTTGAAAGAGAAAATAAAAATTGCTATATATGCGGTGATTCATCTCATTACACAAGAGACTGTGAGAAGCGTTTTAAACCTAAAGAATCTAATGATCACATCCATAATAGAATAAACGTGAATACTTTGAAAGTCGAGAGCGAAAAACAAAATAGCGGTGAGATCGCAAATCTTCAATACGTAAGCATTTTTGTAGAAAATCAGCCCGTAACAGCATTGATTGATTCAGGTTGCCAGATCCCAGTTTTAAATTCCTCACTAATTAGAGTGCAAACACCTTCCGAAGAGATCATAACATTAAGTTCATGTTTTGGCGAACAGCGTATGGTAGAAGTTAAACCCATAAATATTTCTCTTAATCAACACTCTCCTAGCTTAAGTGTTGGAACGGCAATAACACCGACCTTGACCGAAGAATGTATTATACATCCCAGTGTATATTCTGAAATAGAGAAACTAGGCCACGCAAAGAGCGATGTTTCATTGAGTGAAAGTGGATCCTCTTTGAGTGCAGATTTGGGTGTTCAGTTTAATTCAAGTGTTTCTTTTCCAAATGTTTCTGTTTCAAATGTGATAAAAAACTGTAGTTATGATTTGCCACATGTTATAAACTTTAATACTAGAAATGATTCGAGTTCTCTAATTAAGGATTATAAGTGTAATAAAATTAAGAGTACTAAGTTAAAATTGAGTATTGTAAGAGAAAAATGTTCTGATATAGTATTGTGTAAGAAAGCCAATGGTGCCATGAAAACGAGTTCCGTGGAATTTATCTCCCGCTCACCTAACATTTTTACCTATGAAGAGTGAATATCGACGGTTTGTGTTGCTCCGGAAAATTTTTGAGCCTTGGCAGTGGAAACGAAGGAAAAAGAGAAATCGTTTTGAACAGACGTCCAGAACTCTACAGAGGAAAATATAGATGCGTTCAACCAAAGATCAACTTGTTGAAAAAGATGTTCTTATGCCGGTGAAACACAATGTTTTCCTGTGGAACCTTCCGGATGTCGAAGAGATGCCTTCACATGATGGAGAAACTGTCTAGTTCAGAAAAATTATGATATGCTTAATCTCTATATATTTGTCGTATAGTCCTTGTCTGTTCCGCTTTTTTTTTTTTTGTATGTTTCAGATTCTCCTCTGGTCTCCATGGAAATACCGCTGCGGACAGCGTACGGTCAGAATGGCCGTTGTGGCATGCAGCCAAAATCAAGGCAGTCTTCGCGCGCAGGCGCAGCAAATCAAAACCAGAACAAAAACTTTTGGACATTAGAGCAGAGAGAAAGGAGAACGCGAGAGGTGCGCGAGCAGGCGTTACCTTCTGAATATCATCGTCAAACTTATCTGTAAAAACTACCTTTTTAATTAATTTTTGTTTAATGTTAAAATAAAATAGAAGAAAGACCAACGTCTTGGACCCCTTGTTGTCTCCCACATATATATATATATATATATATATATATATATATATATATATATACATAGACAAATATGTATTACTATATAATTTTATTCTTTTGGGAAACAAATTTCGAAAAGCATTCACTACAGAAATGAAAAAATAACTTAATTTACTACAGGCTCATTTTTGTTTATACTTGAAGATAAATTAAAAACCATTTTCAAACATTAGAAATGCAAATTACCATTTACCTTTTGTAAAGTTATAAGTAAAAAGAATTTATATATATATATATATATATATATATATATATATGCAACATTTTTAAAGCCTTTATTCGCAACACTATTTTAGTAAAAAGATATTATTTATCAAGAATTTCATTCTGAATGTGGTAAAAAATTAAGACATTAAACTTTTTTAATTAAATTGTGTATATTATGGAAGATAAATTGGTGTGTATATATATTGAATATAAAATTCCTGTTCTATCCTGCATGGTAGTAGGTAGAAAAAGCCGATTCTGCTGTAAAGGCGGTGCAGGCGGTGCAGGTGGTTGTAGGTGGTTGTAGGCGGTTTCAGGCGGTCGACGGTAGTGCAGTGCAGAGTTGAGTTGTTTCGTTCCTACTGACGAGTTGAGTTGTTTCGTTCCTGCTGCTGAGTTGAGTTGTTTTCTCCTGTTGAGTTGTTTTACACAATATTTTGTTTTTATAAATTTGAATAAAATTCTTTTTTTTTTATATGCTGAATTTGAGTTCTTATTGTTTGTTAGTTTAATTTATGTTGAAATCGTTTCACATCTTAAAAATAAATAAGAGTATTTTTTAAAATAAATTATCAAAGTATGTACAAGTGATATTTTAAATGTATTTCATATGAAAGTGAGAAAATTTATGCTCATGTTTTTATACATAAACTTTTTGCCTTTCTCAAAAAGTATGTAATAATATAACTATTCATTGTAATAGTCATTCAATCAAGTTCTCTTCATCGGTAACAATGCATCAAGATTTAGCAGCGTTTTACGAAAATCCTGAAGTTCCAAATAGCTTCGGGGGTGTGGAAGCATTACATCGCTCTGTAAAAGGGAAATATAGTAAAAAAGATGTGAAACATTGGTTATCGCAGAAAAATGCTTACACTCTTCATAAACCTGTTCGACATAAGTTTCAGCGGAATCGAGTGTTTGTAAGTGATATTGATCGTCAGTTTCAAGCGGATTTAGTCGATATGCAATCTTTAGCAGAATTTAATAAAGGGTATAAGTATTTGTTAACTTGCATTGATTTATTTTCAAAATTTGCTTGGGCAGTTCCTCTGAAAGATAAATTTGGAAAAAATGTAAAGTCTGGGCTATAGAAATTATTTTTAAAGAAAGGAAGCCTAAAGTGTTGCAAACAGATGCCGGTAAGGAGTTTTAAATAAAATAGTTCAAAATTATTTAAAAATCTGAATGTAAATTATTTTTTACAAATAACGAAACAAAAGCTAGCATTGTTAAAAGGTTTAATCGGACATTAAAAACAAAAATGTGGAAATATTTCACTGAATTTAACACTAAAAATTACATCGACGTCATTGATAAATTAATACACAGTTATATATATATAATCACTCGTATCACCGTTCAATTAAAATGGAACCTGTTTCTGTAAGTAGACATAACCGGAATCAAGTATTAAAAAATTTATACGGTGGTCTAAGAAATGAGAAACCTAAAGCCCCTAGATTTAAAATTGGTGATGTTGTACGCATTAATAAACAAAAACTTCACTTTGAAAAAGGATACGAACAAAACTGGAGAAGAGAACTTTTCATAGTTTTTGAAATCGTGCAAAGAATTCCGATTGTTTATAGATTAAAAGATTTACAAGGTGAAGAGATTAAAGGTACTTATTACGAAGCAGAATTACAAAAAGTTGTCGACTCTGGTTTCTACCCTGTAGAGAATGTTATCAAACAAAGAAAAAGACGAGGAATCACTGAATATTTTGTTAAATTTTTAGGCTATCCTGAAAAATTTAATAATTGGGTGACTGATATTCAAAAAGTATAAATAGTTAAACTTTTTTATTGCCGACTCATTTTCAAAATGTCTTTCTACGTAACATTACCTTCTGATAGTTCTATGCATTTCTTTCCAGAAAACAAAATATATCATTTCAAAACTCAATTACCCTCTCCTGTTTGTTTAAATGGTGAATGGGAAGTGAGATTGTCTGAAATAATCTACCCTCATTCTTGGCTTAACGTAAATGAAACTAACAATTATTTTCTATACAAAGCTGGTGACGGCAATATCTCTTCAACTGTTAAGCGAACAATTGATGTGGGTTGTTATGAAACAATATATATGTTAGATATTATATCAGCCGTACAACTTGCTTTACCCAAAAATCCTAATCGGTTCACAATAATTTACAATAAAGCAACAAAACGGGTGAAAATTAATGCAGTTCCTTCACTTAGAGAATTTAGGCGAATTGTTAGGATTCAAACGCAATGCAATTATAATAGGTAACGTGAAAAGCGAATTCGTTGCTGATGCATGGTCTAATTTTTCAGTTTTTTACGTTTACTCCGATCTAATTTCACCCCAAATTGTGGGGGATACACAGGCTCCTTTATTGCGAATCGTTCGCACTAAAGGTAAAGACGGGGAAACGATTAGTCAATACTATGATAGACCTCAATACTTACCTTTGGTGAGACACTCGTTTCAAACTATTCAATCTGAACTGAGACTCAATTCTGGTGATTTTGTTCCCTTTGAAAGAAGAAAAGTGATCATAGTGCTTCATTTTCGCATGAGGCAAATACTATAAATAAAGCAATGCATTTCTCATACCCTCATTTGGAGATAAAAGACCAAGATGAGTGTACCATACGTTTGCTGTACTAAAAGTTTTGAAGACCATTATGCAGGTCAAATAGGAGATGATCGTCCCAGATGGACAATTTGAATTCAACAAAGTTCCTTTCGGACTAAGCACAAGTCCAGGAGTTTTCCAACGCTACGTATCAAGTATATTTAGAGATCTTACTCGAAAAGGAATTGTAATCAGTTATTTAGATGATCTCGTCATTCCAGCGAAAAACGAACAGGAAGGTCTCGAAAAACTTAAAATTAGTTTTGAAGTCGCAAAGAAATACGGATTAGAAATTAAGTTCAAGAAGTGCCAATTCTTAAAAAAGAAAATTGAATTTCTAGGTCACATTGTAGAAAGCGGAACTATTAAACCATCTCCCACGAAGACACTAGCTGTCCGAAAATTTCCAGAACCAACAACAATAAAAACAAGTACAAAGTTTTCTTGGTTTAACTGGATATTTCCGCAAGTACATCAAGGATTATTCAAAGATAGCTAAACCACTTAGCGATTTAACAAGAAAAGAAAACCTCTTTGTTTTCGGGATTCAACAAAAAGAAGAATTTGAAAAATTGAAGAAAATCATGTCGGAAGGCCCAATCTTGCACCTCTACAAGTATGGAAGAAAAACAGAACTGCATACAGACGCCTGTAAACAAGGGTACGGCGCAATTTTGTTACAAGAAGCAGAAGATGGAAAGTTACATCCCGTTTACTACATGTCGAAAAAGACAAATACAGCAGAAGAAAAGTATGACAGCTACGAATTAGAGGTACTAGCAATTATCAACGCATTAAAGAAATTTCGTGTTTATCTTTTAGGACAACACTTTAAAATAGTAACTGACTGTTCAGCATTTCAGAAGACTATGCAAAAAAAAGGAGCTAATTACTCGCATAGCCAGATGGGCGCTTCAATTAGAAGAATTCGATTATGAAATAGAGCACAGAGCTGGAAGTCGTATGAAGCACGTTGATGCTCTTAGCCTATATCCTGTAATGATGGTATGCAATGATACATTAACTTCAAAGCTTAAAAAAGCACAAGAGGAAGATGACAACATCCAAACATTGAAATCACTTCTAGAGAAGCAAGAATCAGAAGAATTTTTGAGCGAAATGGTATACTCTATAAGTACTTAAATGGTCGAGAATTAATTGTAACACCTAAAGCAATGCAAGCTGAACTAATTAAATTAATTCACGAAAATGGTCATTTCTCAGTAGGAAAAACAGAAGAAATTGTGAAACAGGAATTTTTTATCCCAAATTTATCCAACGTCGTTAAAAAGTAATAATTAATTGTGTTCCATGTATCTTAGCTAATAAGAAAACTGGCAAAAAGGAAGGGTTTTGAATCCTATTTCTAAGGAAAGCATTCGTTTAAGTACGTACCATGTTGACTTCATTGGTCCTTTACCCTCCACAAACAAAAATTATCAACACATATTCACCGTAGTAGACGCATTTACCAAATTTACTTGGCTATATCCCGTCAAAACTGTATCTGCTGAAAGTGCCCGCGAAAAATTAAAACAACAGCAGAAGACCTTTGGTAATCCCATCAGAATTATCTCTGATAGAGGTTCAGCGTTCACTTCAAAATTATTCAACGACTACTGTGATGAAGAGAACATTCAACATCTACAAATAGCAACAGGTGTTCCACGAGGAAACGGACAAGTTGAACGAATTCATCGAACTTTGATTCCAGTTCTCACCAAACTATCATTAGACGACTCAACGAAATGGTACAAATACGTCGACAGATTACAGAGAATACTAAATAGTACTATAAGTCGCAGTACAAAATGGACACCATTCGAACTATTAGTGGGAATCAAAATGCGTAACAAGGAAGACATCCTAATCAAAGACTTACTTCTAGAAGAAATAGCGAAAGAATTACTAGAACAACGCGAATTTTTAAGAAACGATGCAAAAAGAACATCGAAACCCTACAGTCTGAAAATAGAAAGACGTATAACAGAAGAAGAAAGAAAGCTTCGTTATACAAAGAAGGTGATTTAGTTGCCATCCAAAGAACCCAATTTGGAGCTGGACTGAAACTAAGACCAAAGTTCTTAGGCCCTTACAAAGTAACAAAAGTTAATTCCAAGGATAGGTATGAAGTGGAAAAGGTTGGTCAGCACGATGGACCGAACTCAACCACCACCTCTGCTGATTTGATGAAACTTGTTTATGCTTAATTGAATTTTTTATATTAGTTATTATTTTTAATTTTTCTCATATCTCTCTTGAGAAATTAATAGATGTTCTATGGTAACACTCGTTTCCATTAATCATTTTATATTCGCTTGTAATATTTATTATATTTTCGTATTATTCATTATCTTTCTATTTATGCGAAGCATTTTTATGGTTTAGTTAATTGTAGATCACAACATGGAATATTTTGTTTTTATATGCTTTATTTTAGGTCCGGAATTGTGAACATTAGGTATACATCTTTTCATCTGTAATATTTTATTTTATTATCTTTAAGAATCTTATTATTTGTCTTTATTACATTCATATTCCAATAATCATCAAATTTATAGTTGTAACTAAAAATAGTTTGTATTTAAAGTACTTAAGCTCTCAACATTTTGTAAGAGCTGAGAGACCAGCTCTGTCAGGAGAGGGTGATTCTGTAGGATTTTCCCTTTGAAACATTTGTAAAAAGGTTGAGTGATGTCCTTTTCAGAGGATCATAAATCTCAATTTGATTTATTACTGCATTCCGAAGCAGCGCCACCTAGTGAGCTTTCGTAGCTCCGGCTTGAATAATTTTTCGGCAGAGGCCAACTAACTACTGCTTGATCAACACATTGCGTCTACCGCATTTCCGCGCCCAACGCGGCACCACCAGTCCTAACATCCAATAATGAGAAAGGTTCATTTCCCCGTCTTCTAAAGGTATTACTCAACTTTTAATTAACTTAATTCCTGCATTTCTTTCTATTTGTAATTATCTTTTTTTTTTGTAAATATTTTCCTTTAACTTTAAATAAATTCTCTCTTTTACTTAAAAGAAGTATTCGTGTTTTAATGACTTAGATTCATTTAATTCATCACTCACCCTTAAATACTTACCCCTAGACAAACCACCTACGCCAATCTAAAATCCCGCCTTCTGAAGAGTCCGATTTTTATTCGAAGATTTATTCGGACTCCCATATATATATATATATATATATATATATATATAGTGCGCAATTCAAAAAAAAAGAAAATCCTTTGTCAATTTTATTTTGATGTAGTATATGCAATGTAAAGATTTATTAATAAAAATAAAAGTTAATGAAAGGAAAATTAGAGTGGTTTAAAAATAGATATAATAAGCTTTAGTATTTAATATGTAATTTTACAGGTATGATAAACAAATGTTATACAAAGGTTTATTGTACTTGAAATTGTATTGGACATGAAAAAAATTCTTTCGAGATATTTTACAAAAAATAGTTACATTGCCATTTTATATGTGTATTTGTTTTTTTATTCGAAACTTCTTTCTATAAGTTGCATGATTTAAGTATTCTAATTTGTTTTATGTAAATTCAGAAAGTTAATTGTATAGATTTAAGATCTGAAATTTTAAAATTCTTTGGATATTTCATTTAATCTGGTTAGTTAGTCAGTTAGATCCTCTATTTGTTCACTATTTGTCCTTATAGAATAGTGTTACATTCATAGAGTCTGCTTTATTTACTTATAATGTATTCATGTAATGTTAAAATTAAGTGTCAATAAATAATGCATGTTAAATGAGTATGATTATTGAATAAAACTGTCCGATAAGAATTCTCTGCTTCATTATACGAGAAATTTTCATGAAAACAATCTAATTTGTTCTACTATAAAATAATTTTATTAAAAAGCCTATTTCTTTAAGCATGTTTCTTAATTTGTTTTAAAAAAAGTCAAATTCATTTCTTTCTGAATGTTGGAGACAGGCATTTCTAAAAAAATTCAAACCTTTTGAAGGGTAATAATTACAAAGGAAGTCAAACAATAAAACATATCAAATGTTTGCTTATAATTAGATTATTTCAGATATCCCAAACCTTTAAATGTTAAAAATAACTTCATTTCCATCACACAGAAGAATTCCTAATTATTAATCAAAAACTTTCATTATTAACCAACTATTATTTTATACACTCTGCTCTCAAAAAGTATAAATCTCTTGTTAAACATTAGAAATAGGTATGAAAATTTTTAAATAAACAAAAATATATCCATGTCATTGACAAATTTTATTATAAATTCATTTCCAAATTTATATTTACTTGCATTTCCTGTTTCTGAATGTTCCATACTCTTCTATGAGAAATTATAGAGATAGTATTTCTAAAAATATTAAATATTTGTAGCTGGTATTTACTAAGGGAATCAGAGAATGTGAAAGGTATAAACATTAACATTTCACAAAATGGGACCATTTTATATCTGCATGTTTCTAATAAATTACACTATTTTATGAATTTATGAGGAGTGATACACTATATGTACCAATAAGTAATTGTACACATATGAGAAGTTTTTCCAAATTCAATGGTCTCAATTCTATACTGTAAATCATTTTCGTGCGTAAATAAACATAATAAACTACATGAAAACAAAGGACTGATTATTAGGATGCTAAAAAATAATCTAGAACTATTAATAAATATATAAACAAACACTGCAAGAAGCTACCGGCTTCGCACACTAAAACCTAATGACAAATATACTAAACTGAAACAGAAATTATGCTAAAAAATTACGAAAAATACTTCATACCTAATTATTAAACAAGGATGACGCAAAAATATAATAAAAATAAATAAAATTTCAGAAATAAGCTTCACACACAAGAAGTAAACATATCAAGCATACGAAATTTACACACTGATTCAAAACGCGGGGATATGTTGCTATCCTCGTCACGTGATTTCGCCTAGGCGTCTCAATGTTTGTGAATCAACCTCATTAGGCGATGACAGCTTTATTCCAACCATTTTTGGAGAAAAACCACTTTGCAGTAGGTACAGTTCGTTCCTCGCAACAAAAAGAAGTCATTATGCCCATGAACTTTTTACCTGGTAATCAAATCGTTCAATGTGTTTAAAGTTGATTTTAAAAAATTATTCTTATTTTAGCAGTAATCGCTATTTAATATTATAAATTTTGCAAATAGACAAAAGAAGAAAAAAAGAAAAGTAAGAAAGGAAAAAAAATACAGATACACCTCGACTTACGCGAATCCAGAGTCACGCGATTTTCAAATCTCATCGAATCGTCTTTTGTTTGAGAGCTACACAACTCGATTACTCACTCCTGATTAGCTAATGTACATGTTCGAACGTATTACATGGATTCGACACTAAGTCATAATAATTTATTTTGTGTTATTTATATACGGAGTGTGTGTTTGTTATTACATGTTGTAATAGTTATATAATTCATGAGCTCATAAAAATGCATGAGCAAGAGCAAGACATTAAAAAACTTGTGTCTTTAGGCCCAGTTCAAACAGAAAATCGAAAGACGGTAGGAAATTTGACAAAAAACCTCATTTCACTGAAAAAGGGTTACAAATTTTAGAAAATAGACTCAAGGAAAAACATTGATATATATATATATATATATATATATATATATATATATATATATATATATACATATATATATATATAATTCCCTTCCCTCTAGTATCCTTTTAATTAACTCTTTTTAATAATATTCAAATGATCTTTTAATTATTTGGTTCGAAACTAACATTGTGATCTTAATCGTAATCGGCTAGTCCGAAATCCCTGTCCATCCCATTCTATCCAATCAGAACTACTATTACGTAATAACCACCACTGGTATAAAAGCAAAAATCTTGTGTAATCTCTCTTTTTCGTCTACCTGCCTTCAATCAGCCGGCTGCAGCGCGTTCTGTGTTTGCTTCTTTTTATGTGTAATGCCGTCCCTACTGGATCTTTGTGTTTCCAGATGTGAATAAAAAAGAATAATGATTTACATGAGTGCCTCTTCGATAATACCGTACTCGATCACGCTCCACGTAACACAGAAAATCACACCACCGGCCACGCCTTACCTTTTTTTCACTATAATAATATCCACTCGTCACGTCTCCAATCTCCAGAAATATTATAGAAATATTTCATATATATATATATATATATATATTATATATTATATATATATATATATATTATATATTATATATATACATATAATATATATATATATTATATTATATATATATACATATAATATATATATACATATAATATATATATATGTGGCATCCAGGAAATCCAATCGTTCTCGAGAAAACCATGCAATCTTCGCGCGCAGGCGCAGCTAAGTGAAACTAAAACTGAAACTTGTGAACTTTTAGTAAAGAGAGAGAAGAAGAAAAACTGAGGTACGCGAGCAGGCGTTACCGTCATCGCATCATGTAAACCTATCTGTTAGAATAGCTACCTTTTTTAATTAATTTTTATTAAGAGTTAAAATAAATGTGAAGAAAGACAAACGTCTTGGACCCCTTGTTGTCTCCCACAAATTTTGGGGGCTCGGCCGGGATCGAAAAAATTTCGATTTGAACCAAAGTTTGGACAGTGAACTAAAGCAGCGTCCGTGAAGGAGACGCGCCGCCATTTTTTGGAAACTTCGTTCAACCTGTGTAGAGGTTGAATTTTTAAACTTCGTTCAACCTGTGTAGAGGTTGAATTTTTAAACTTCGTTCCGCCTGTGTAGAGGTTGGAACCACTGACTAAACACCTGCGAAGAGGTGTCCTGTCAATAATTACAAGAACTATATTACCTGCGAAGAGGTGAAATCAGTGGAATCAACGTTTTTCTTCAAGTATTGTATACATCGTACGTGCGAGCAACAAGGGAGCTAGAAAAAAAAGGTAGGATCTTTCCATATTTTTCTAAAATGTATAAAAACGCTCTTAAAGAGGATCTCATAAGAGTTGTTGAGGATCTAGACGGTACTGTGGAGAGTACGGGCACCATAGCTAAACTAAAGACTAAAATTGAGAAGAGTAGTACATTTGAAAGGGATCCAGATTTCGTTAAAACTTTAATTAAAAACTGTATAGATGAGAGGGTATCGCGAAACGAAAGGGATTTAGAAAAACAGAAAATTGAGCTCGCTAAACTTCAGTTAGCACAATTAGAAAAAGAAGTCGAACTTCAAACGGCTAAAAATGAAGCATTAAGTTTAAATCTCTCCTGCAGCTAAAGTCGAAGAGAAACAGTTCGAAACAAACATAGAAAATATGATCAAAAGCATTAAAACTTTATCTCTTCCTGTTCCCACCAGATCTGAAAATTTTAATCTGTTCTTCCAATCATTAGAACGCGCATTTTTAACCAAGAAAATAAATGACGAATATAAATCTGAAATTTTAATAAATCTTCTGGGCGAAAGAGCTCATAATGTCTTACTGTATATTAAAAAGGAGGAATTAAATGACTATGAAAAACTAAAATCTATAGTACTCAGAGAATTCCAATTAACCCTTCGCGAGTGTTTAAACTCATTTAAAAATGCTGTAAAATCATCAGGCGAGACATACATCCAATTTGCTGCAAGATTGACGGCAAACTTCCAATATTATTGTTCGTTAAGAAAAGTTAACTCCTTTGAATCTCTATGTGATCTTATAATTTCTGATAAATTATTTGAAACTTTAAATAAGGAAACCGCAACTCATATTGGCATTCGAGAAGCAGAAGATTGGTTTAGGCCTATTGATTTAGCTAAAGAGTGCGATATTTATATTTCATTTAAAAACGGATCACGTAAGGAAATTCCTATTGCTTGTGGATATACTGAAGACCCCTTTAAAAATAGATCACGAAACTTTAAACCAGAGATTAGAGAGAACTATCCCCAAAATCTTGAAAGACAAAATAAAAATTGCTATATATATATGCGGTGATTCATCTCATTACGCAAGAGATTGTGAGAAGCGTTTTAAGCTTAAAGAATCTAACGGCCACATCCATAATAGAAAAAACTCGAATACTTTGAAAGTCGAGAGCGAAAAACAAAACGATGAGTTTGCACAGCTCCAATATGTAAACATTTTTGTGGAAAATCAGCCCGTAACAGCCTTGATTGATTCAGGTTGTCAGATCCCAGTTTTAAATTCCTCACTAATTAGAGTGCACAAACCTTCCGAAGGAAGGATAACATTAAGCTCGTGTTTTAACGAAAGGCGTATGGTAGAAGTTAAACCCATAAATATTTCTCTTACTCATCACTCTCCCAGTTTAAGTGTTCGAACGGCAATATTACCGACCTTGACCGAAGAATTTATTATACACCCCAGTGTATATGCTGAAATAAAGAAACTAGGCCACGCAAAGAGCGATGTTTTATTGAATGAAAGAGAATCCTCTTTAGGTGCTGTTTCTGTTTCAAATGTGATAGAAAACTCTAGTTATGATTTGCCAAATGTTAAAAACTTTAATACTAGAAATGATTTGAGTTCTCTAATTAAGAATTATAAATGTAATAAAATTAAGAGTACTAAGTTAAAAATGTGTATTAACTTGAAAAATGATATTCCTGTGTGTCAGAGAGCCAGACGTTTATCTTGTTCTGAGAAATTACAGGTAAACGATCAAATTGATGATTGGTTACAACAAGGTATTATAAAAGAAAGTGTTTTTGATTACTGTTCACCTATGAAGAGTAAACATAGACGGTTTGCAATGCTCCGAAAAATCTTCCAGCCCTGGCAGTGGAAACGGAGGAAAAAGAGAGATCGTTTTGAACAGACGTCCAGAACTCTAGAGAGGAAAATATCGATGCGTTCAACCAAAGAACTCATTAAAAAAGGCGTTCTTATGCCTGATGGAACCGATAAAGACCAAGATAGCAAAATAAATGATTCCGTTCATCCTACCGTACTATCGTCATCTCAGAATCATGCCATGCCTGTGAAAAACAATGTTTTCCTGTGGAACCTTCCTGATGTCGAAGAAGTGCCTTTACATGATGGAGAAACTGTCCAGTTCAGCAGAATTATGATATGTTAAATCTTTGTGCATTTGTCGTATAGTCCTTGTCTGTTTCGTCTTTTTTGTATGTTTCAGATTCTCCTCTGGTCTCGATGAAAAAGGAAAAAAGGATGACGTACCGCTGCGGACAGCGGACAGTCAGGTTGGCCGGTTGTGGCATCCAGGAAATCCAATCGTTCTCGTGAAAACCACGCAATCTTCGCGCGCAGGCGCAGCTAAGTGAAACTAAAACTGAAACTTGTGAACATTTAGTAAAGAGAGAGAAGAAAAACTGAGGTACGCGAGCAGGCGTTACCGTCATCGCATCATGTAAACCTATCTGTTAGAATAGCTACCTTTTTTAATTAATTTTTATTAAGAGAAAATAAATGTGAAGAAAGACAAACGTCGTGGACCCCTTGTTGTCTCCCATATATATATATATATATATATATATATATATATATATATATATATATATATATATATATATATATATATGTATATATATATATATATATATATATATGTATATATATATATATATACATATAATATATATATACAGGGTGTTTCAGCTAAGATGTTACAAACTTCTAGGAGAGTAGGGGACAACAAGACGACTCGAAGTATATAGGCAATGCTTGGTCGGAAATGCTTTCCTAAGGCTCCACGCGCCGACAAAATTTAGGGTGCAAAACTTCAACTGGTCTTAAAAACGGGAAAAATTGTCGAAACGCTTTGGGTTTTGGTCAAAATTATTGTTATTATTTATTATTTCATAAAAAAAATTCTGAGCAATATTGCTGCTAAAACATCGCTAGAGGGCGCTTTAGACTTTGGAACGCTAGGAAAAAAAAATTTCAATATATTTTTAAGTTTTTTGATGGCTTTCATAAGTTAAAACTTTAACTTGAATTTTGATACCAGATTTGGTATCCTCCGGGGAAAATTGATGTAAAAAATCGAACATTGTTCAGGGCACTTAAAGCACTAACGGTGCTAAAAAACGAGCAAAATGTTGGATTTCGGTGCGGTTTGCGCGAAAAGCATTCTCTTGCTACCTAATTTGTTCAAAACAAATTTTGACATTGTTGCCAAATTTAAAACCAGAGGTGCTTCAGACAAGTAAAAAGGCATTTCCGACCGACCTTTCCTATGTGATTCCGAGTCATCTAGGTGTACTCTTCCACCAACGAGGTAGAGTACACCTAGACGACTCGGAATAACATAAGAAAGGTGGTCCGGAAATACCTTCCTGAAGCAGTAAGACCATCGAAAGCCTGATACGTAGCCCAGGAATTGCAAGTGTCGTGTCAGTGAATAAAGCGAGCAGGGTTCTCGGCGAAAATTTTAGCGAGATAGTGTTAAAGGCAGAATATGCAAATTTCACCGTCGAGAGTTGAATTAGCCGCCAGAGGGACAGAACGATAAGAAGGAGTCCTCTGGAAGGAAGCTTTATTTCCATCGCACACAGACTGGCTGTACGATGATAGAGTACACGAACGCAGAGAAGGCAGATATGATCCTGGCGTACGGGGCCACAGATTGCAATGGTCGAGCCGCTCAGAGGTTGTACGCCGAAAGGCATCCTGTCAGGCGGACTCCTGCTCATACCATGTTTGCTCGCCTACACCAGCAATTATATGAGACCGGTTCATTCCAGAAGGCAGCACGTAATCGAGATCGGACGGCACGTACCGAATTGAACGAGGAAATTGCACTAGATATAGTAGAGACCACTCCCAGTTTAACTACACGAGGTATCGCTAATGAAATCGGGATTTCATACAGTAGCGTTTGGAGGATTCTCGATGATAGTGCCCTGCATCCATTTCACTACCAGCGCGTCCAGTCACTAAAAGAATGTGACTTTGCACCTCGTCAGGCCTTTTCACAGTGGTAATTACAGCAACGAATTGCAAATCCCTTTTTTGCAGCCTCCGTGTTGTTCACAGATGAGGCGTCTTTTTCGAGAGAGGGTATTTTCAACACCCATAACAGCCACTCGTGGGCAGCAGCGAACCCACATGTAACATGTACTCGGGGTGCACAGGATCGTTTCCTGGTTAACGTATGGGCTGGCATTTTAGGGGATCATCTAATAGGACCCTACATTCTGCCTGATCGCCTGACTGGTCCACGCTACCTGATATTCTTGGAACAAGTTTTGCCAGAGTTATTGGACAGCGCACACGTTACCGCTGCGACTCGTACTTCCATGTGGTTCCACCAAGATGGAGCCCCCGCACATTTCAGTATTTCTGTTCGGAATCACTTGGATGCAACATGTGGTGAACGATGGATTGGCTGTGGAGGTCCAGTACATTGGCCTCCCCGATCGCCAGACCTTTCCTGTCTGGATTATTTCTTCTGGGGGCAAATGAAATCCTTGGTGTACGAAACACCCGTAAACAGTGCCGAGGAACTTGTAGCACGCATCAGTAGAGCAGCCGGGGAAATACGAAACACTCTAGAAATGTTATCGAATGTTCGACGCTCCATGAAGCGAAGATGGGAAGCCTGCATCACATGCGGCAAGCGTCAGTTCGAACACCTCCTTTGACAGCAGTTTTTCCTTCTTTTCTTTACTTTTTCTTTTATGATTATGCATAGCAGTTAGTAAACAGCTTTTTCCTCCTATTTTGAGTTTTTCCTTGTGTTTTACTTCTTGTGATTTGGTACTTGTGTTTTTTACCCTCTTTTACTAAAATTTTTTCCTATAAAATTACTTTTTTGCAACACAGACCAACTCGAATCTCATTTAGGAGGAAAAATTGCTAGTAATTATTCGGCTTACACCCAACCACAAAATTATCCAAATGAGTTTCCAAGTTGCAATGTCTGAAAGCGCCCTCTGGCTTTGATTAATGGCTACCAAGTCAAAATTTATTTTGAACAAATTAGTCAGTAACGGAATGCTTTTCGCGCAAACCGCACCGAAATCCAACATTTTGCTCGTTTTTAGCACCGTTTGTGCTTTAAGTGCCCTGAACAATGTTCGATTTTTACATCAATTTTCCCCGGAGGATACCAAATCTGGTATCAAAATTCAAGTTAAAGTTTCAACTTATGAAACCCATCAAAAAACTTTAAAAAATATTGAAAAAATATTTTTCCTAGCGTTCCAAAGTCTAAAGCGCCCTCTAGCGATGTTTTAGCAGCAATATTGCTCAGAATTTTTTTTATGAAATAATAAATAATAACAATAATTTTGACCAAAACCCAAAGCGTTTCGACAATTTTTCCCGTTTTTAAGACCAGTTGAAGTTTTGCACCCTAAATTTTGTCGGCGCGTGGAGCCTTAGGAAAGCATTTCCGACCCAGCATTCCCTATATACTTCGAGTCGTCTTGTTATCCCCTACCTCTCCTAGAGGTTTGTAACATCTTAGCTGAAACACCCTGTATAGACATATAATATATATATATATACATATAATATATATATACATATAATATATATATATACGTATAATATATATATATATACATATAATATATATATATATATATATATATATATATATATATATATATATATATTTGTGATTTTGTATTTGTGTTATTTAAGATTTTATGAAACATTTTTTTTCTAAATTATTTTCTTTCGTCACCGACCCCAGCTAAAAATAATTTATGTGCGAAATTACACCCCGACTTACGCGAATCCGACTTACGCTGTTATCACTCACAGTCCCACCTATCGCAAAAGTTTGGGGGTACTTCTGCATTTTACTGTTGATAAATATTGATTAGATATGAAAATATTTTTTCTTATTATTATACGTGTGGTCATGGTTACGAACTCGTGGCCTTCTTTGTCGAATCGGGATTTACAGTTCTGGTGCCATTGAAGGCCCGCTGAGTAGAGAGCTTCATACACATTCAATCTGCCAAGGCACAAAGCTCTCACGGTGGCGAAGTCCGGAAACTTGGAAAGTGGGATGTGTGTGTCGCTGATGTAAGTCGTCCTCATTACAGGATTAAAATTCAAACTTATGAAGTCCATCGACTATGACCTTTTAAAGCATTGAAGAGTGACGTTGATAAAAAAAAATCAAATCTACCGATTACTCATTTATTATGCGTAAAAAAGACCTTAAAAAATAGTTGAGGATTTTAAAATATTTTTTTCAATGGGGCTGCATTTTGTCAACTTGGCCTTTGCAGACACGACAAGTTCCCAAATGTTAGAGCCATTTCACAGTGGCACAATCTAGTGGCGGCCTCGCTACCGAATTTGGAAATTTCTTTTTTAATTCAAGTTCGCGTCAGATTCTAAATATATTGCCATGATTTAATTTTGCATAGAGTACTGGAGCCAAATAGTTATTCAAGGTACCTTTTACATGCCACATGCAATATGACATGCGTGCCTACGATTTTCGCTTCTAGAAAATATATCGACGCCAGCCACTGTCGAACCCGCAACGTTAGGTTTACGAAGCGGGCACGCTACCTCTAAGCCACCGGAGCCGTCGGGTTTTAAAATATAAAACAGAGAGAGAAAAAAAATATCGACTGAATATAAATGTCACACTCATCAGCTAAGCGAGGGCTTTTGGTGACGGACCTCATAATTTTGAACCATGATCAAGTGACGTCGTCGACATGTGATCTGGCACATCCGCCTCTCCTAACTACCACACCACACGGAGGACATTTGAGCTCTCGACAGATTTAACGTGTATCGCTTTCCTACACGGCTGGTCTTTAGTGGTACTGGGCTCGAACTCATGACACGCTAGCCACGAGACCGTTACCTTGATCACTAGGCTAATGTGGCCGATAGCGCGAGAGAATTGACTTATTTGTTAACACATATAAGCAGTGGTGTAACGTACACCCCTGCATTACAGGGGCCCGAGGGACTCTAAGGGGCCCAAAGCTTGACTGACGCTAAGTACATATTTGGGTTTGGGACCCTAAACTTGAGTTTGCAGAGGGGCTCTAATATTCTCCTTTACGCCACTGCATATAAGGTCACTTTATTTTCGAATTAAGAGGATGTGCCTTCAGTCCCTTAAGAGGCTTTTATTAAACTATCCGAATCTACAAGTACGAAAACACTTCACCATACTTGAATCTTTTTTTCAAGTTTTGAGCAGTTTATAGCTGATTATTATCTATCTTTGTTTAAGAGATATGAGATGCTTTAGAGACGTGTTGTCCCTACATTTCCATTTTACATGGCTAGGTCATACCGACTGCCCACTGTGCAATGACGTGTGTTACGAATTGAGAAATAAGAGCAAGTATGTTGAAGAGCGGGATGAATAATGCACCTAGTCATAGCGATGACACAGACGCTCAACAAAGTCCGCTCCTGCAGCTTGGCTTCCTGTTATGCTTTCTATTCACGTTCGATTTTAAAATAAAGAGAAAATACAACTCACATTTGACATTTCCACAATATTTATTACATATTTATGAAAAAAATTACATAAGTATAATATTAATACAATTATAAATTAAAATTCCTTTCTTAATGAATTTTTCTTTTTTCATTTTGTGGTAATGAACACCAAGGAGTATTATCGTTTGTCTCGAGTTTAAAACTTTAAAAGAAGTTGTTGTTAAATAAGAGTGAATATTGTAATAGAATATTTTATAAACATTTTATAAACGTTTTCCACTTTTGAACTAATTTTTAAATTTTTTTAAATAATTCATATAAGCGTTTGCAGTGTTAATAAAAATAGTTCATTTCTTTTTAACAAAAAATAAGCCTTCCCGATAAACAGAAAATAAACACAATTATTTTCTCTCAAAAGCGCCGGTTCGGTGTCTAGAGGTTTTGCGCCAGATCCGTAAGCCGAAGGTTACGGGATCGATCTCGGTTGGCGTCGTTAGATTATCTAATTGCAAAAATTGTAGGCACGCGTGTCATATGATCATGTGGCATGTAAACGATCATTTGAGTATCGATTTGGCTTTAGTACTGTCAGCAAAATTAAATCATGGCAATATTTAGCATCTGGCGAGAGCTTGAATTAAAATTAATTTAAGCGTCAATAATGTGATAGTGAGAGCCGCCACTAGATAGTAAAGAGAGTTTTTTTCCAGGTATAGAAGTTTAAGTTGGCATTACTTTCCAAGATGGCGACCGATTTAACAGCTGTCAAGTGATTTATTCTCAGTTTGGTTTGACAATTCATCAAAACGATCATCAAGCAAGGCGTAGATTCGTCGAATGGGCCCAAAACGAGATTGCCGTTGTTCCCGATTTTCATAAGCGAATTTTGTTTAGCGATGAAGCACACTTTTGGTTGAATGGCTACGTCAACAAACAAAACTGTCGCATTTGGAGTGAAGCTAATCCACAAGTGTATGTCGAAACACCGTTACATCCAGAAAAACTGACTGTTTGGTGCGCTTTATGGGCTGGTGGAATCCTTCTTCAAAAACGATGAAGGCCACAACGTTACAGTCAATGGTGATCGGTAGCCATGATTACTAACTTTTTCATTCCTGAATTGAACAATCATGATGTCCAGGAGCTGTGGTTCCAACAAGACGGCGCAACATGTCACACAGCTCGTGCCACAATCGATTTATTGAAAGACACGTTTGGTGACCGCCTAATTTCGCGGTTTGGACCTGTGAATTGGCCTCCAAGATCTTGTGATTTAACACCGCTAGACTATTTTCTGTGGGGCTATGTAAAGTCATTGGTCTACGCGGATAAGCCACAAATGCTTGACCATTTGGAAGACAACATTCGCCGTGTTATTGCCGATATACGGCCACAAATGTTGGAAAAAGTCATCGAAAATTGGTCGTCCAGATTGGACTACATCCGAGCCAGCCGTGGCAGTCATATGCCAGATATCATATTTAAAATGTAATGCCACAAGATTATCTTTCGAATAAAAAAAATTCATGTCAATCGAATAATACATCGTTGTTTTATTGCAATTTAAAGTTCTATACCTCTGAAAAAAACACCCTATACTACCACTGAAATGGCTCTCACACTCGGGTGAATTGCTGTGTCTGAACAGGCTTGTGTGCCAATATACGGCCCATTTGGGAGAAAAAAAAATAATCAAAAGCAAAATGGATTTGCAAGATAGCGAAATTATGTATACTATAGCGTAAAATATTCTTATTACAAAATAATTAATATTAAAACAAAACGTAAACAATAATGTTTAAAGAAAAAAACGTTAAGAGTAAAAATTTCTAAAAATTCTCTTCCTGTTATTTTTATTTATTTATTTTTATTTATTTATTCTGACTTCTGAATGGAATTAATCATTCAAAATTTTCTGAGGCTTTCACATTTTCATTTTAAAAGTTTCTAAAATTTATGCATGTATCTTTCGGAGACATATTTTCAGGTACATAAATGAACATAATCAAAAATTTAAAGAAGACTTTTGTAAAATATTTTCCGCAAAATTTCTGCAGATATTCATAATTTCAATAATTTCGCACTAAATCTACATAAGTTAATCCTTTTAAAAACCCTACGTCTAGATCAGTGCTCCGCAACCTTTTTATCGCCGCAGACCGGCCATTTCATAATTTTACCGCGGCCCGTTTAATGGTGGGATACGTTAATTGTTTATATTTTAGATTGTTTTGATTTAACAATTTTAATTTAGTTACATTTAAATATGCCTTCAGAATAAAATATAGTTACACCAAAAATGAATAAAAGTGATTTAATGTGGAATATAAAGCGGTTTCCGTGGAAACTTGCACAAATCCGAGAGAAATGCACCACTTTAAACAAAATGACAATAGTTTAATGTTCTTTAGGCGACCTGGCACCATTTAGTCCATGGACCGGTACTGATCCACGGACCGGGGGTTGCGGATCACTGGTCTAGATAACATCTACGATTGTGAAATATGTTAAATTTTCTGTATACAGTTGCATCATTAATTTGTTGCGTGCTTCCTTTAAATATGGAAAATATTAATTCACTTTTTAACATAGTTTTCAAACATCAGTTCTACAGAATTATAATTCCGATGGCTTATGATGTAGAAAATAAGTTAAATTTTCCAAGGGAAAATGTAATTACGTGTATCAAATTTAATTCGAATTTAAGAAATTTAAAAAAATTAAACTTTAAATTCCATAAAGCTATACCACTTCTGTGAATAGCACAAATTATTAATTTTTTAATCAAATTTAAAATGTTTTCGAAAGCGTGCACATGATGAAAGCTTTTTTTTGTTGCAAAAAGAATTGAATTTTGCGCTAAAATTTTGATAAAATTTGAAAAAGAAAAACATTTATTGTAAAAAAAATGTTGGCGTGTATTTTCAAATATATTTCTGGTGTCTGAAAAAGTTAGTGCGCATTCAGAAAATTAAAATTCGTATGCCATCTGTTTTTTTTATCCCTATGAGATTTTTTCTCATTTATATTACACAACTAAAACTTGATTCCGATGAAAAAGTATATTTTTTATTCAATTTAGAGAGATGAGGAAAAATATCAATTCTTTCTGTTTCCCCAATTCATTTCAATCCTTTTGATACATCCATTGTTTACAAAAATAAACTTTACCGTATTTCCTTCGGTGTTAGAACTCTTCAAAGCATCTCATTTGCAATTCCGGCAAAACAAGTCTCTCTAATTCAGCAATCAATATCTCTCAACAAACCAGCGTCAAATACCTCATTTCCATTGAATGGCATCTAATTATTTCAGCATCGTCCATCCACGTGTTTGAGTTGTCAGAATGTTTCACATATCCAGTCAGCAAGTGAGTCAGCCAGGCAGAATAGTTGGCGCCCCTCCTCCATTGCTTCCTACTCCATTTGCATTGTGTCCGGTTAAAAACACGCCGGCTACAGGTGTGTAGGTGGAAAAGCATGCCAAAAAATTTTCCTTTTGCTTGTGCTGTTTGTGCTGCAGAAGATCGATGATAGGATATTAGGCTTTGTAATGATGGGGCGTTTTCTTGGCGTGGTGACGCCGCAAAAAACAGAACTGGAGACAGATGATCTGGAGTGAGTCAACCTCATTAGAACTAGCGAAAATGTTCCGTTTTGATTAGCTTGTGATCATTGGCGCCTTCCTGGATTGGAACATGGGAGTGAGTAGAACATGGAGGAGGGAAAATTCAGCGTTTCTGTAATTTATTGTTAATAAATGTGAATTTTTGGGGTGTACACGACTACGAAAGTTTAAACTTTGAACTAAGCCAGGATAAAAGTTCATAAAAGTTAAAACCATTACTAAACTTCTTGACCCAGTATGACTAGTATGAGTCAACATGTTTCCAAGTTATTCCACACGACATTGTATGATTCTAATTGATATCATAAGCACATTTCAGATAACTTATGCGCGAATGGACTATAAGAAAAAAATAATTATTTCAAGACACAGGCAGCAGTAAAATATAATTAATCGACTTAAGATCTGTTTTGAAGAGATAAAGAGTAGAAAGAAAATGAAAATAATTTTATTTATTGAAAATAAAATAAACACAAATGGAGGAAGACAGTGAGAGAGAGAGAGAGAGAGAGTTAATATATATATAATATATTTACATACATATATAATAAGAAAAATTTTAAGGCTAGACCATGCAATGTTATTTATTACATACTGATGTAAGAAGAGCAGTAAAATACATAACAATAATTAAATAGTACTCAGAATGCATTGTTACCGATGATTGGTCTAAATTTTATTATTCGTCTCTACCAAATCCCTTAAACTTGTATTTGTAAAAGGAGCGCTTAAGATAAATAAAAAAAAAAAATATCCGTTATAGATAGATACCCGTGAAAATACCCATTATAAATGAAATTTTTAAGAAGTTTTCCCACACTGATCACTACGGCGGATCAAAAAAAAAAAATCAGAATTTCAAAACCTACCTAGTATGTGGGAAAAATCTTCTATGGCATATAGATGAAGAGAAAAATTAAATAAATAATTAATTTTTATCTTAAATAGAGGGTCAGGTGGGGGAAAGTGGGCCCATGGGGTAAAGGGGGGTACATTGAAAAACTCCTGTTTTCCCTTTTTAAATAAAGATATTTTTCTATTTCTTTTTAGATACTTATATTGAGATTATAGTAAATATCCCCCCTTTTAGTTTCTGAAGTTTTCAACGAATTTGATGTTTATTAAGTTTCTTGATAAGCTGTTTGCAAACGGTTTATTAGTTTAGGCTGCTGATGAACTTTCTTCTAAAATCAATATTAACTGGCAAAAACTGTTAATTTTAGTTCAGACTTGTAGAGCAATATCTAAGGAACACATCCACATAAAAGTTAAGAATGAATTTTATAATTGTATTTATCGTGAGTTGTTTTCTTAGTTGGGGTAATTTGAGGGTATGGTTAAGCTTAGCTAAGTGTTCCATGATAGGGATATTTTTTTACCTCTACGTTAACTTCAGCTAATGTCTAATGCTCAATATTTTATAATAAAAGTACTAAAACATTTAATTTACTAAGTATTTAATGACAATACTAAGTATTTAAAGGTAGTAATTTTAATACTGAAAAACATTTTGCAACCATTAGACGTTGGAATGTTTTCTCCTATGAAAAAAGCTTGAAAGGACATTTTGAAACATTGGTTTAGAGAAAGCAGATTGAAAAATGTTTCTACATCATCATTTCCAATTCATTTGAAAAAAATGTTTGAAAGAATGAAGCCAGAAAATGCAGTAAATGGATTTAAAGGAACGGGACTTTATCCTCTGAGCAAAAAGATCATCCAACAGCGTATTCTCATTAAAGATAAGGGAAACAACCAAGAGTACAAGAACAGATTCTTCAACAATCATTGTATCTTCTGAAGCTCTGTGTCGCTCAACTCACCTTTAAAAGATTTAAAGAAACCAATAATACAAACTCTCTCTCCCAACCCTTCTGTAAAAACAATTTTAGCCATTGAGAATTCAAAGAGAAAGCGAAAAAGAGTACAGAGCGAGACTGGTGAGGTTTTAACGAACGAAAATCTTTTGGAAAGGTTGGCTGCTGAAGAAAGTGACTGTAAGAACAAACTCCATCAAGTAAAAAAAATATTAGTTTTGGGAAAATAACTCCATTATTTTTGCATGGAATTTAAAACTTTATTTAACATGTTTCGGAGTGTCCCATTTGGGTCAAATATGTACCGTTTTGTTGCATAATTTGTTGCCATTTTAAAGGTAGCTTTAAATGGCTTATCTCATAGAAGTATTGGCCTTAATTGGCAAAAACTCTAGTAATCGATTTTTACAATCTTCTCCTGATCTCAATTTCTTATCATTCAGGAAGTTTTGCAATGCAAGAAAAAGGTAGTAATCGTTTGGTGCTAGGCCCGGACTATATGGTGGATGCATTAAAACTTCCCAACCAAGCTTCCAGATTTTCTGGCGAGTCACTACAGATGTGTGTGGCGTGGCGTTGTCCTGATGGAACACAACACCTCTTCTGTTGGCCAATTCTAGCCGTTTCTGGTCAGTCGTTAGCTTCAAACGGTCCAGTTATTGACAGTAGATATCTAAATTTAGTGTTTGGCCATAACGAAGCAACTCATGATAAATTATTCCTTTCCAGTTCCACCAAATACACAGTAGAACCTTTCTGGCTGTTAGTCCTGGTTTGGCCGCCGTTTGAGCTGCTTCACCGCGCTTTGAACACGATCGTTTTCGCACAATATTGTCGTATGTAACCTATTTCTCATTCCCAGTCACCATCCGTTTAAAAAATGGGTCGATTTCATTCTGTTTGGCCAGGGCTTCGCAGATGGAAATTCGATCCATCATGTATTTAGGTGTTAATTGGTGTGGCACCAAAACATCGAGCTTCTTTTTGAATCCAACTTTGCTCAAATGGCTTAAAACTGTTTTATGGTCGATCTTTAGCTCCTTGGTGATGCTACGACTACTAACATGCCGGTCAACTTCAATTACGTCTGTGATTTTATCGACTATTTCAATGACGGACCTGCCTGTGCGAAGGGGCAACTTTAACATAAAAAATGCCTGAACGGAATCGACGAAACCAAAATTGCACGCAATTAACTGTTACAGTATCGGCACCATAAGCACCATTCACAATTTCTGCCGCCTGGCTTGCATTTTCGTCTTTATCAAATAAAAACTGTAAAATGTACCGAATTTTCTCTTTGTTAAATTCCATTTTTAACACCCTGTAACTCACAACTGAATGGACCAAACAAAAACAGCAAAATAATTTTTTAGTGTGAAATGTCACCTTGACAACGAGCCTAAATTTGAAATTGTTTGATCGATGCTTCACGAGATATCGACACTACAGCCATCTACCGAAAAAATAATGGATTTCTTTTTCCCCAACCTAATATAAATAAGGATGTAAAAGATACAGAAAGTTTTAAAGTAAAGCAAGAATCATGGGTAGAAAGGTTGAGTACTGGTCAAGAAGTCAATCATCTAAATTCTTTGGACAAGTGATAGAAATTAATGTGTTCTATCACAAAAAATATCTGACCAAGTCCCCATTGGGGGGAGACTATTACACTTTTCCTTCTATTTATGATGAAGGTTGTGTAGAATTCAGAGATATATGCTGCACACTACGTGAACCTAATTTTGATAGCCGTGGTCATTGTTTCTTTAAATAATTTGTAAAAAAATTTTTTGCCGATTTGTACTATTAAATATAATCAAAGCACATTTATTTCTGCGTATTCTTGTTTTAAAAAGAATATCTACATATTTTTACTTAAATATACACCAATTTTTGAACTACCCCCCCTTCCCCACATGGGGAAAACTGGGGGTATCAAAATATGTTCTTTCAAATGTATCACTGTGAGAAAACAATCTAACAAAATTGAATGGCTCTGTTTCATGTTAAATCTATACGAATCCAATGCATATAAAATGCATCAAAAGTTTCATTAAAATAAATTTAAGGGGACTTGGCACCCTTTGAGCAAACTTCTTTATTTACGTATTTAAAAATTATATTTTAACATTTTATACAATGTTTCTATTCAAGAAAATGTTACCAGATGAAAATTTTCATATATTATTCACACAATTTTAAAAATTTAAATTTTTTGAAGAAAATTGGGAAAATTTTAAAATCCTACTCCTTTTGTAAAAATTAATTTTGTGACCTGAAATTTTTTTATAATATTCTTATGGATGTTCTTAACAACTTAAGGGATCGATTTTAGAATAACTTCATTCGTTTTCGAGAAAAAAAATAAAATATTGATATACAGGCTAAAAATCAACGAAAAAGCCAACATGTCTTACATTTTATTTTTTTTAAAAAAAAGTATTCAGTTTATAGCAAAACGGATCCCTAATCCCTACAAGCATTTTACATTCACCACTGTAAAGGAAAACTGCTCTTCCTATTCTGTACGAAAATTGTATGTGTTTTTTCTTTCTGAACCTTTACTTTCGACATAGTTCCTTTCTTTTAAAATGTGACAGATTATAGTTTTTTCTATTAAAACTCATTGATTGATTGAATATTAACGTCGCACTGTTCAGCTACACGAGGGCTTTTGACGACGGACCACGTAATTTTGAACCATGGTCAAGTGACGTGGACGACACCTGAGCTGGCACCCCCTCACCTAACTACCACACCACACCAACGGGAGGACGTTTCAGCTCTCGACAGATTTAACGTGCATCGCTGCCCTACACGGCGGGTCTTTAGTGGTACTGGGCTCGAACCCGTGACAAAGCATGCCACGGTCCGATACCTATACCACTCGGCTACCGCGGCCACACTATTAAAACTCAAGTAACACAAAATTGTTAAGTTGAATATTTTAACAATTAGGAGAGAGGGTCAACAGACCATAGCGTGGACGTATTCAATGCAGCGAGCAGCGAACATACGTTGACCGATGAATATATAACCGATATAAGTTGTCGCAGTAGCCAATCCCGTGCTGTTGCGGGAAGAGTTCATCATCAACGTTTATTCTCATCTTCCGTCGGCGTGTTGAGAAAACTCATTTCTCCGGTTGGCATCGCGTTGATCGTTTTTTCCCTCTATAGTGACAGCGAACGTGTCAAGTGTCATTGAGCGCTTCCCTTGTAGGTACATGTGTCGTCTACACATTTATTAAACAATTTGCGTAAGTAAACACAGTCGCATCGATTACTAAAAGCAGATTTTCTAGTCTAGTTGGCATCAGTGTTCCTTAAATATGCTTCTTTTATTAAGCACGTCTTAGGTTTAATAATGGCGGTCCACCGGTTGATCGCGATCGACTTAATGCCTAACCCTGCTATAGAGCATCTTTTCTGTATAGGTGGATTCCAATCCACAAGAATTTTTTTTCTTAATATAACAGCAATCCTACTGATCACATATTACTTATAAATGAACGCATTCTTTGATATGGGGCTCTAGTATTTTAGCAAAGCATTAAAATTTCATAAAGATTATTACTGAACTGTATATTCTTAAAACTATAGACGAAACATAGATTGCTCAAATAAAACAAGAAACAGAGCTCGCAATATTCGTTAGTGCCAATTCTTGTAAACTGCTGTTTGTAAAAAATGCAACACCATGATGAAATAATCAGAATTAAAGGAAATTTAATGCACAAAGGACTTTAAGTGTTACTAACAGATTTTGAATGTCTGCTTCTAGAAGAGAATTCCATGTTGCTTGTATGCACAGCAAAATTTCGTCTTTTGAAGCTGCAGGACGCAGATCACGAGCGAGACGCCGACCAACCAAATCCACACGTGCTCAATAGGCGACATATCCGGTGAATAAGCAGGCCAAGGAAGAAGTTGCAAGCGTTGAGCTGAACAGAAGTCGCGAACAGTCTTTGCAACACGTGGGCATGCATTACCCTATTGAAAGATAGCTCCAGGGATGCCTTAAAGGAAGGGAACGACTTCGGACTGCAGAGCACTTCACGGACGTAACTGTTGTTGAGATGACCCTCAATTCGTAGCAAATTGGATCGTCTATGATACGAAATCACACCCCAAACCATAACTCCGGGTGTTAGGCCACTATGTCGTTTGATAATGCACTTTGGAAGACAGCGTTCACCGGCGTAGCGTCTAACACGAATGCGGCCATCATGGTGCCACAAATTGAAGCGTGATTCATCTGAAAAGACAACTTGGTGCCAATCAGCTTGCCAGGCTCTGTGCTCATGAGCCAATTGCAGATGCAGCCGTTGATGGTTTGCCGTGAGAGGGATCCTGTGTAAAGGAACCTTGCACGCAATCCACGGTGCAGCAGACGTTGACGAATTGACGAAGCCGACATTAGTACACTTGTAGCAGTAGACAAACGTGCTGCCAACTGCCTGGAGGAAGCTGTACGGTCATTCATTGCCATGCGGATCAGGGATCGATCGTTGCGCGCTGACGTCACCTTCCATCGTCCACTGCCAGTTTTTCGAGTTGTTCGGTGCTCGTCGGTCCACTGCTTCCAAACTCGGATCCCTGTGGAACTGTTCCGCTGCACACGAGCTCTTATTGCGTGATAGGAAAATCACCCTTCTCGAAGGCCGATAATTCTGGTGTTCAGATACCTTGTGACATTCTTATATTTAGTATGCTCTTTTTGACAATTCGCTACATTATCCACTAAATTTTTTTTCTTATGGTTTGCGATGATTGCATTGTGTGGGTGAAAGTTACGTTTTCCTTTAAAATTCACAATTATATGTGTCAAAAATGCTTAAAATGTATATATTTCATTTTATTTATTTTATTAACATTTATTAGATTTCATAAGCTTTGAAATGCTATAGCCACCAGCGGTATTGAAGTTCTCATTCTGATGAAACCAAGCATATAGAAATAGGACTGTAAATATCAAAGAGTATGTAGTAGATTTTACTAACACACACTGAAAATTAAGAAATTAAACTGTTAGACACCATAGTTACATTAGTGTTCTCACCAAAAGCAAACATGTTATCAATTCAAATTTCAGTTGTAACAAGATTATACACTCAGGAACATTGAAAATAGCGACCCAAGAAGGAAGGTAAGTACAATCACGAAACTTTGAAAATAAGTACAGCGTAATGTGATATGCAAATGATCCAAGTTTTGTGCCAATACGCATGCTCATACATGCCGAGGTGGCGCTACAATCAGGAAGAGGGTGCTATATAAGCCAGCTCAAATTCGAAGATTCATAAACGTGACGATTACCTGCCGATTGTAGGAAGACTTTGGTAAGCGAAATATGCCAGGTAAACGTGCTAGAAGACATTTCTCACAGTTAAGCGAGTTTGAGAGAGGCCTGATCATCGGGATGAAAACTGCAGGCTGGTCGACGCGCTGTGTTGCTGGCCAGGTGGATCGTTCGGAGTGCGCCGTTAGAAATTGTTGGGAGCAGTGGACACGAGGAGGTACCCACGCGCGGAAAACTGGGTCTGGAGCGACCAAGAAGACCACGAGGAGAGAGGATCGAAGGATCGTGCGGCAAGCACTTGTGGACCCCACAGTGACTCGTTCAACGATGCGAGCAGACGTAGGCGTAGCAATTGTTCCACAAACAATTTCCAGTCACCTTGCAGAAGCAAATCTTAAATCCAAGCGCCTTTTCCGTGTACTTCCTTTAACACCGGAACATCGGCAACTGCGTCTACAGTGGTGCCAAGCCAGATCAATGTGGAATGTCACAGATTGGCAAAAGGTTGTGTTTAGTGATGAATCCCGGTTTGTTTTGGGACAGATGATAACCGTGTACGGGTGTGGAGGCGCCCTGGTGAGCGGTACAATTCCCCCCACACTGTTCTACGTCACACTGCCAGCACAGCTGGTGTAATGGTCTGGAGGGGGGGGGTCATAGCCTATGATAGTCGGTCCACTTTAATTGTGACGCGTGGAACCTTAACGGGCCAACGTTACGTTGATGATATTCTTCGACCCCATGTAGGACCTTTGCTAAATGGTCTCCCAGGGGCAATTTTCCAGCAAGATAAAGGTTGTCCGCATACAGCAAGAGTTGCTTAAGACTTCCTACGTCATTTTCAGACTCTTCCATGGCCGGCGCGCTTCCCCAATTTGTCCCCTGTAGAGCACGTGTGGGATAAGCTAAAACAGCAAATGCCATCGTGTCACTCTGTACATGATTTAGAGTTGGCTGTTCAAGATTTGTGGGCCCATCTGCCTCAGGACAACATAAGGTGTCTAATCAACTCAATGCCGAACCATGTGGCGGCATGTATTGCAGCTGGAGGTGGTCCAACGCGCTATTGAAGTTGCCCAGTATTTGTGTCGTTGCCCTGTATTCGTTTAATTGTCCTGTTTTTGAGATCAAGTGAATCTCTCATCTGTGCCATAATGTGTATTAAATTTCATTTCAATCCGATGCTTTTTCTTCTTGGGTCGCTGTTTTCAATGTTCCTGAGTGTATTTCAAAGTCACACTTCGGACCAACTCTAGGGTTATTAGTGATGAACTTTGTGCTTTTGAGTCACGGTCAAGTGACGAGGATGACACCAGAGCTATCATCATATTCTCCAAAATAAACTGCATCTTTCTAACGTGATTCCTATGAGATTCGATAGATTTAACAAGCATCAGCTTTCTACACAACGGGTCTTTAGTGATATCGGGACTCGAACTCACGACCTGAAATAACGAAGGCTACGAGTTCGGGAGCATGACAACCAAGGTATCTTAATTCAAAGGGAAGCATTACAAGTTAATGTTATAGCAAAAAATATTAGAATTTGAGAGAGGCTATATATCATGTTATATATATATATAATAGTCAATGGCGTAACGGCCAAGTTAAGTCAAGTTTTGGGCGCTCCAAGTTGGAATTTACAAAGGGTAGGTACTTGTTGGTAGTCAGGGTTTGCCCCTCCCCCCAACGCGATGCAGAGGTTGTGGGGGTGTACGTTACGCCACTGTATATACTTAGTATTATTTCGATAAACTAATCCTTTGTGCGAATATTACCTTTTATTGCTTTTGAAAATGGATTTCTAGGGGGAAATATTATGACGAGATTACCTATACGTATGTTTTTGTGCGCTAAATAACCTGATGCAAAAAAATGAAGAATTTGACCTTCAATTCCTTTCTTTCCGGTTCCTCCTTTTCAAAGTGTTGTCTGGAAATGACTCATGAAACAGTCACTTAACAATAAAAACACAAGATTCAAATATAAAGGGTGGTTTTTTAGAGGTATAGAACTTTAAATTGCAATAAAACAACGATGTATTATTCGATTGACATGAATTTTTTTCTTTCGAAAGATAATCTTGTGGCATTACATTTTAAATATGATTTCTGGCATAGGACTGCCACGGCTGGCTCGGATGTAGTCCAATCTGGACGTCCAATTTTCGATAACTTTTTCCAACATTTGTGGCCGTATATCGGCAATAACACGGCGAATGTTGTCTTCCAAATGGTCAAACGTTTGTGGCTTATCCGCATAGACCAATGACTTTACATAGCCCCCCACAGAAAATAGTCTAGCGGTGTTAAATCACAAGATCTTGAGGCCAATTCACAGGTCCAAAACGTGAAATTAGGGTGGTCACCAAACGTGTCTTTCAATAAATCGATTGTGGCACGAGCTGTGTGACATGTTGCGCCGTCTTGTTGGAACCACAGTTCCTGGACATCATGATTGTTCAATTCAGGAATGAAAAGTTAGTAATCATGGCTCTATACCGATCACCATTGACTGTAACGTTGTGGCCTTCATCGTTTTTGAAGAAGGATTCCACCAGCCCATAAAGCGCACCAAACAGTCAGTTTTTCTGGATGTAACGGTGTTTCGACATACACTTGTGGATTAGCTTCACTCCAAATGCGGCAGTTTTGTTTGTTGACGTAGCCATTCAACCAGAAGTGCGCTTCATCGCTAAACAAAATTCGCTTATGAAAATCGGGAACAACGGCCATCTCGTTTTGGGCCCATTCGACGAATCTACGCCTTGCTTGATGATCGTTTTGATGAATTGCCAAACCAAACTGAGAATAAATTACTTGACAGCTGTTAAATTGGTCGCCATCTTGGAAAGTAATGCCAATTTAAACTTCTATACCTGGGAAAAAAACACTCTTTACGTGTGCGTGTTTTCTTTATCTCTAACATTGAATGTATAAAAACTGTACTAGATATTGCAGTTTTTGAAAATGATGGAATTTTTAAGATGAAAATGGATGCGTTAGCTTAAAAAAACCGTTATGTTAATGTCTCCTTACGATTGTAGCTGGAACTCTTACCTCTATAATATAGCCCTTTATTCAATATCCTGTGATAGTTTAAACTCTTATATGATTAAAATTTGACTTTAGCGCTTCATACAATGCTTGATTTAATAGAATTACAATATTTAATTTTTTAAATATCTTAATACAGTGTTTCTCAAACTGTGGAGCGCGCCCCCTTAGGGGGCGTGAGCGTATTGAAAAGTCGAAAACAAAAGATTATTTTTTTTAAAAAAAATTATTAATTTACTGTAAGTAAGCAAACAAATTTATATTTTGACATAATAAAAAAATAAAATACGCATTTACTCTGACATAATACACTTATAAAAATATCAGTACTGTGCAATGTATTCTATAATTAATTTAATTATACTAAGTTAAGAACAAGTTTATTAATTACCAGTGACCCCATGGGCTTGTCATATATAAAATTACATGCAAACATTAACACTTATCTTGATATTTTGTATAGTTTGTAATTAATCTCTTAACTGCCGATTAATAATTATGAGATTCGTTTCCCAAAGCAATCGTTTAACACAAAATAAAGCGTATGTTGTGTATTGAGGAAGGGGGTAGAAAAGGGATAAATAACGAAATCCTCCGAAATAAATAAATCCTTCGCAAAGGCTGTCAAAGCCCTTTTATTTCATTCCAAAGCCTTCGGAATAATTTTATGGATAGCAGTTCACAGAAAAGATCGTACTTCAGAAAGACGTATACATACGTCTGGGTCAATTAACGCACTGGTTGAGAGAGACGTTTACATACGCCAGCTGCACTTAAGAGATTAAAGTTGTATTGTAGGTTTAGCGTCAATATATAGTATTATTGAATTTAATACATTGTTATTGTATGGGGGGCTCGATGAAAATTAGGATAGAATATTGGGTCGTAGATAGTGAAAGTTTGAGAAACACTGTCTTGATAAGAACAGATTGCTGTTGTTGTCGTGTGTTTTTTATCCTGGGATACATATGAAATACGAGTGGAAGAGCAGAGACATAAACAGAAAATATATAGACATTTATTAAAAATGATGATCCCAACATATTACAAGAAGGGCTGTGCTGCTTTCTATTCGAAACAGGAATATATTACAGGTGAATGTCCGACTTCTTTTCCCGAAGAAAATACAACCATGCCATACTCAGGATTTGAACCCAAACCAACTCGGTTACAAGCCGAAAATCATATCCACCGTACCGGCTGGGTGGCATGATAACAGAGAAAAAGACGAAAAATTTGTTAAAACAACGATTAGAACAAGACTAGCCAATATGGTAGCAGCGAAAAAGTGAATTAAAGATGAGATAATTGTGCTGATAAGAAGGTTCCTGGTTGGATATTGTAAATGACACCAAGAAATGCTTTGGAAATTTTGTGAGGAGCTTTAATAAATAGTACCACAAAACTGCACAGCTAAAAAATATGGTAGTTTAGAAGAATTCAGGGCAAATTAAAATGTGTCTGGCCTAGAACAATTTAATGCACGAGTGTATTTATTAGTTAAAATGGTAGATAACTTTGCGAGAACTGCCAAATTTGTAAAAGAATTTTAATTCTTGCTTTCTAATGCAATGTTTCTCATCCGGCGATCAATTAAAAAATATTTTCCTAACCATAGACGGGCGTCAGACCACAAAAACTATCTACCAATCTTTCAAACTCTGTGAGTGGCCGCGGTAGCCGAGTGGTATAGGTATCGGATCGTGGCTTGCCTTGTCACGAGTTCGAGCCCAGTAAGACTAAAGACTCACCATGCAGAGCAGAGATGCACGTTAAATCTGTCGAGAGCTGAAACGTCCTCCCGTTGGTGTGGTGTGGTAGTTAGGAGAGGCGTGCCAGCTCAGGTGTCGTCCACGTCACTTGACCATGGTTCAAAATTGCGTGGTCCGTCACCAAAAGCCCTCGGGTTGCTGAACAGTGCGACGTTAATAATGACTCACTCACTCATTCTATGAGCTCATCAATTGTCAGCTCCTGATTGTGGTAATCCAGCAGTTTTTGAACGTCGTCATTCTAAATTTATTTACCTAGCAAGATCGACAACTTCTTCAATCATGTTACCAATTTCATCAGGCTCTGGCCCTGATTCCGCTTGAATTTCAGAGATAGGAGGGGGAAAAAAACATGAATCACATCGAGATTTGAAAATCATGTAACTGTGAATTCACGTAAGTCGAGATAATACTGTATTGTAATCGGAGGATTAAAATGCCTGCAGATCAGTGATTTACCCCGCGAATACTCTTGCTTTAAAAAAATTCAACTGTAAGGTGAGTCATTTGGGGACAAGTAAGGCCTTCTATTAAAACTAAATTAAGACCAACTGCACCCTTGAAAATTGAAACATAGAACATCAAGATTTCATTCTTATTCCTCGCGGCAGACACAAAGCCTCATTCAAAGACATAGAAGTGAGTGTGCGTTCTTCTAGCATAATCCTACCCAAGCCACCAAATCTTTACTTCCATATGAATATTTTTTTTCTCGGATGTTGGAGGATATGTAGCGGATTTTTGGTTTCGTCCGGATGAAAGTGCGTCCAGAATCAATGTTTAAACTGAATCTGGACTTGGTGAACATAATGGTCTCCCATTATTTCCTGCTCTAAATTTGATGCTTCATACTAACCTGTTCTGTGAATAAAAGTGAGTGGGATATGTCTCTTTCATGTGGTCTTCTGAAATCAATAACCCTTGAGACATGTTCTTATAGGTCCATGAAGCTCACAAAATAGCTGGTACATGTTACAGTCCTGTTATATCTCTTTGTAATAAATATATTTGGTCAGTGTCGATTTAATCTTATTTCGAACACTGGACACAGAAGATCCCTTCCCACTCAAAACTCGCACTTAGCGGATGAAAATTTATTAACAGAAAACCTGGTTAAGTCCAGCTTATTCGGTCCCTTTCACACTCCAAACGCCCAATGGATAAACCGGCTCTGTATTTCGTTCTCTAGTGACCGTCATGCCCTTCGACAACATTCAACTATGGATATCCCCTGGTTGAATTTTCTCTACAAGTTTCGCTTCAACACTGAGGATTGATTACATTTAAGTATCCAGCAATCCGCATTTTGCCATGACAGTTGCCATGTCTGAGATTCATGTTCCGCGTGGTATATTCACCACTTCTTTCTATTATCCAAGCGTTAAAGGTTACTCATTTTAATAGTTTGCTCTAAATTCACCGAATTAAAAAAAAAGCAAACCTATGCAAAAATCACCCAGATAAACGAACAATCGAAAAATGTGGACATAAGCACTTACGCTTACATTCTTCTAAGTACGCAGCATGCATGCATTATACTCAAACTTACTCATATTCCCTTCCCTTTTTTGCGATTTTGTACGTAAGATTGTTTTTTTATACAGAAAATAAAAGAATTCTTCAAATGCATAGTATGAATAAAAATGGCATAATTTTTATGTATTTTTTAGACATGCTTCAACTCGGAAAAAAAATTGGATTTTTTTTTTTTGCAATACATACGTACCAATTCTAGAAGAGCTTTATCTTTCCAGGATGATCTTCTATCTTGTATGTCTAATTATACAGCGGCATATACAAGTAAGGATTCGAATGTTTTCAGACTGAGACTATAACATGGAAAATTTTTGCAGAAGAGCGACTACAGAAACATTTCTGTGTTATTACATTCTTCCCCTTTTCTAAAAGCAATTTGTTCCAAATCACGTGGTCGGTGGCTTGCCATGAAGTCGTATTTTGTAGGCGGGTATATTTTGTCGTCGGCGATTGAAAGAAATTGCGTTTGTTGTTCAGATAATGGATATTAATTTTTGTGCTCGTTTAGGAAAAAGTGCTACGGAGACTAACGAAATTTCGAAGTAGGTGTAAGGCTGTGATACATTATCGTGAACACAAGCTTTTGAGTGGTACCGACGTTTCAGAGAAGGCAGAGAGAGTGTTGAAGACAACAAACACTGGACGTCCGCAGACTTCCCGCACCCCTGAAAACATCGAAAAGGTTTCTGCAGTGGTACGTAAGAACAGGTTTCAAACAATAGTAAAATCAGTCGAGATATTCTCGGCCACATGTCAATGGATACTGACTAAGAATCTTTACATACAAAGGGTGTGGCAACATATCGTTCCCCGCATGTTAAAGGAAGAACGCAATCTGCAGATGAAGTTAAAAGTGCATCGCAGGCTGAATTAAAGTATATGGCTAAAAATGGATTCCAGAATGACCTTTACAAGCCATGGCAAAAGTGTGTTGCTACTCAAGGATCTTATGTCGAAGGAGAATGTGTTTCAGCAGCTTAATTTGTAATATTTTTTAAGTTATAGACTTAGTGCGGGAACTTTTGAATCCTATTACGTACAAGCGGCTGACCACCTGAAACACCTATTCTGAACAAATGCAAGGCAATATCTTCAAGTGGCAAATATGATTTCGGAATAGTTATCCGTAAAAACATCAGCAAATTAACTACGATGAATATAAGAACATTTCTTGGGAACTTTTATATATCTAATTTTGGAACTAAAAGAATTGTTTTGAAATACATTGAGATGTATTTCAAAAAGAAATTGAGAATAACCTAGATCAATCAATCAATAATATGTAATAAAAAGTAACATGTAGTAATAATAGTATTATAAGCAGCATATAATAATCTTATAATATTATTTTATCGTAATTATATATAATATTTATATAGTACGATTTAATAACAGTTATTAGAAATAATAATCATATAATATAATTTAATAGTAATTATAAAAAAGGATAATCGTCGAATTGTAAAAAAATAAAAATAATGCATAAGATTACTTGTATTACATAATTATAAATAAGTAACATAATAGCTAAATAACATAATAGCTATAATTAAACAACAAAAATAGTTAGAAATAAATAACATGATATAATTATAAATAAATAACCATAATAATTATAAATAAATAACAATATTAATTATAAATAAATAAGAAACTATGCAATAATATTTATAAATAAATGTTAAAAGAAATAATTATAAATCACGACTTTTAGAGGATTATTAAAAATAATGAATAGAATAATTACATAATGTATATTAAAATTAAATAAGAATTCTAATTACAAAGTAGTGAAAGCTTGCAATATGAAACTTGTCTTGCAAGCTCCTTCAACGAATTTCTTCGAACAAAGAACGTAAAAAAAAAAACATTTTTAAAACGTAAAATAAAACGAAAATAAACGATTTATAGCGTTAATTAAAAACACACTTATTCTTCCAAGAAAAAAAATATTCTAGTACTCACTCATTTTGGAAATATCCATATTCGAAAATAGCACAGAATTAAACGGAAGACGCAAACAGTAGAAAAATTACACTGAAAATGGTTAAATTTTTACAGAAATTAGAAATTTTTCTTAAAATCATCTGAAATTAATAGGGTTACACAGCGGGAAAAAACCAATAAAAGTTATTTCTAATAAAGTTATCTCCATGGCAACCACATCGACAGACCATAAAAATATTAAGGTAACCATATTGTAAGGTTATCGCCCATCTTGGCGAACATAAACAACAACTTGGCACTATTACCCCCGCTATCAACCTAGCACCCTATTTTTTCAAAGTTTGATCATTAATATTAAATGTTTCAGCACAGATAAAAACATTTAAAAATATTCCTCAGCGTAAATTTAATGTTTCCTTGTTTGAAAAACTAATATCTACTTCGTAAGGTTTGGATTTAAATATTTTTTACGTGGGACTCTTTTATATGCGACCCTTATTTAACTCATAAAGGACTTTTTTTTCTTGAAGTTTTTTGCTAACAGTATATTTTATAGCTACTCATAAAGTTTCGGAATGTATTGTAATGCTTTTTTTATGCAATCCCTGTTCCCCGCACAAAAACAGGTTTGAGTGCATTTACACAAGCGTGCACTTACGTAATACGCACTAAAATTTTGCGTCTTTGTTTGGGAGTATTACTTTTAGCTTTTATTTGGTACCTTTCAGAAATTCAACTAAATATAGAAACTTCCTAAATTTTGAAGGTCAATGTAGTTGCTATTTTAATGTAAATATTTTGGGTAACGATTGGGACACTTTAATTAGACATTCAGTAATCTTTTTAACTGGAAAAATGGATTGTGTCCCTTTATTTATTTTGTAACTATAAGGAATTAAGTAACAAATTAGGAAATAAAATTTGGAAGCTATGAGAAAAACTAAATCAGAAACTGTTCTTCGAAAGCCAGGATAATCAAATGATGAAACTCTTACGCACATAATTGTATGAATTATTTAACATGACTACTTGAGTAGTTGACTGTTGAAAATCTGAGGGAATATTCGATGAGAGTTATTAAGTTTAAAAGATGGACTTACAAAAATCTGAATGAAAAATTCGGAAAACGAATGTAAAATTATATATACTACATTTGAAGTTACCTTTCTGTTACAAAAATTGCTTCATTTATTTAGAATTTCACCTTGCGCTGCGATATTTGAAAAAGCAAGGTGTTATACTGAAATAAATTGTTTTGATTTATATTTTTAAAAAGCTTTTAAGCTAAAAGTTGCTTTGAACTAAAAATTTTAGGTACCCTAATGTGATATCGTAATGCCGAGGTTTTTTCCACCAGTTTACTTTAAAATAATTTAGAGTATAATTTGAAAATTTGACCTTGTGATTTTTTTTTATCCATCCATGTCTTGATTGTTGTATTCTTTTTTTCAATTCATAGAGCGAAGAAAGAGTATAACAACATGCGGGTGGGGGGCAAAGCCTGACTGCCGCCAAGCTCCTACCCTTTGTAAAATTCAACTTGGGGCCTAAAACTTGACTTTGGGGGAGGCCAAAAGTTCTCCGTTACGTCACGGATAACAGCTAATACATAAAGGGGAAAAACGACTCTCATTCCCTCACAATGAGATTTCCAGAACTATATTGGACTTACAAACCTGAAATTTAATAATAGGCATGTTTCTTTTGTTGAGTAGAGATCCGCTGAAGATTGGTTTTACAGGAATCGACTCTGTGAGAGGGTCTATGAATGCGAAAAAGACAATTACACTTCTGTTTTAGAAGTTACAGTTTTAGCCTTTTTAAATCAAAAAGCTAGGTGTGTAAGAATGCACCTCATTATGATCGAACTAAACGAATTGATACAATTGACTTACCGTATTTACTCGCATTTAAGCCGCATCTTTTTCCGATGTTAACCTTACTGAAAATTGGGTGCGGCTTAGAATCGAAGGGAAAAAATATTCATTGGGTAGAGCAATTAGAGTAATTAGAGGTTCATGCATGTATTTAAAAGTTTATGATATTGGTAAAATAACTAATCATTCACTTCGTATTAATTCTCATTTTAAATTTATATTTATATTAATTTCGGAAAATTGGATATTGATAAACCCTTTTACCCTATTTTTCGTTTTTTACAAAAACTTTTTGAGAATTAAGGGTGCGGCTTAGATTCGATTAAATACGGTATATATCAATGATTAAAAAACAGTGTGTATTCATATGGCATCATGAGATATCTAGTAAAGTGTGTGTATGGGGGGGTACCGGCTAGTTTAAATATAAATTCATTGTTAGTTCTTGAAAATAATATTATAAGATTGTAATAGAGAGAGAAGAATGATAACTATTATATAGAGCATGTTTTACTTCCACATTTATTAGTTTTTAAAAAATTCTGCGAGCAACACACACACACTTAACCTTCCTTGAGAACTCGGAGGGGAAAATATTCAAAAACACAGTTAGCAACAGTCGTTTTGTAGCAACAATTGGTACATGCAAAACAGCCTTAAAAGAACCAAAAAAGAAAAAAAAGATGCTGAATTAGACAAATATTTCGCAGCATACAAGTGAACAATCGTTTTTAGTGTTAATTTTTGCGGTTTCGGCTGCTGCAACTTTTCTGCTTTTTTTCGTCACTTTGTTTGCAGTATGTGGTTTGCGGGAAGTGACTTATTAAATCTTTTAGTCTGTGATAAGTTGGTGAAAATAAGTTCTAAAAAAAAAAAACTCTTGTGCAATTATTTTTAAATGTTGCTAGTACAGAAGAAGAAAGAAAAGTTGGTAAAAAAAAAACAATCAAGGCTGACTTTAAAAGAAATTTATTTTTAACCTGATAAGAGTCACACATTGATGTATTTTTTATCATATGATTTATAATTTCCTTTACAAAAAGAATGATTGCATCAACTAAATGACCTACTTTTTTTTTCTTTTGAATGTTTATTTTTAGAATATTCTGCGGTTGTAAAACTTTCCAGTGTAAAACTTTCCACTTTTTTCTGGACTTTTTGCTTAATTCTGATATTTTTTCGATATACATTCTTTATATTGTAATAAAATCATCTCAATACTGTTATATAATTTAGTAAGGGTTGCCAATATTTTTTAACAAAATATCTCAATGAATGGCTGGTTTAAAGTATTAATGCAGAACACTTAAAGACAGACTAATCTTATAGATTTTGTGCACTATATATATAAATATTTTTGAAGCCTTCAACAGTTCTCGGAAAGTATTCGAAACAGTTTTAACTAATATTTTCTGAATATTAAATTTTTTAAAAAATTTATTCTGTACTTATAATTGCAACATAGGATTGTCATAATCAATTTGGTACAAACTAGGCATAATATTCGAGCAGTTGAATGTTTGAGCCACAATATCAAAAAAAAGTATTGTACGTAGAACGATGAGAGCTATTTATATTACTTCCTCGTCTGGTCCTGCAGACCATCTTTCTTTGACGAGAGGATGATTCTGAATGAAATGGGTGACAAACGTAGAAGTTCATACATCTGGTATAAGGGCTGTAAGGCCCCCGCCCGTGGGGACCCGATTTCTACATTATCTACGTGACCTGTTTCTGTGGGGAAGAACGAAGGACCACTCAAATCATTCATTTTTAAACCTGTTTATTAAGTCTTAATTTAAACACAATACACAACAATAATAATTAAGTAAGTTGATCTAGAATGAAAAGACACAACACGTATTACCAAATAGTCGCGTACTTGACCACTGAATCTAACTTTATAGCTTAGTATCTCTATCACTAATATACGCCTTTTCCTTTTAGCTTATATAAAGCTGCTTACCTCTATATCCTAGATAATCAGCTACATTCTGTATCTGTTCTGATGTGGCTTTACTCTGACAGTATTCCTTATAGCCTCGAACCCACCTTTGGTTCGGCAGTACCTGCACGTCTAGGCTATTTCACGGAGTTAGGCTTCTTCTAACTTTATCTCCAATCCTTTTACAGCTAATTCTCCACATAGCGACTTCACTTCCCACTTAACAATCACTTCTGCGCATAGACACAAATCCGGACATAGACTACCCTCTACTGCTAAATCCCAATATATATATAATTCCTAATTTACATAACCACGTTCTTCTTCTTGAGTTGGTTGGAAAGAATTTCCATCTCGGCCCCCAAAGAAACCCCAAGAGGACATTAATAGAAATCGCAATGAAAACCCCGTCACAAGGCCACTATGCACAACTAAAATCTGCAGAAAAAAAGAGTTGCCAGACTTTTCGCTTCTGAGGAGAAAGCAAATTTTCCCGCTTCGAAATTTCGACTTTTGACTTTGAAGATACTTTGTTGCATCCATATTGATCCGGCCCCCCTCCTCTTCTTTCCCTTAGCTTTATTCTCATCGTTGCAATCAGAAACGTACACAGACTATATTTTTCTAATGAGAGGAGGCCATTTTAAAAAATACACGTAAGCGAAAGCACTAGCGTAATCTTCATGCTAAACATCAACAGTCTTTGGGTTGTTACAATCCTATGTCGTTCTAGTAGAAAATAGGACTTCTGTAAATCGGCAGAGATAATAATTATTATTATTTTTAACACAGAACGCAATTTGCAAATACATACAACATAAAATGTTAGAAACCTTCTTTAGACATCTTGTTTCAGCTCTTCTGTGTGCCCTCCATTTCTCTAATTCCATTTCTTCCCGTTCAAAAGAAGAAGGGGGGATAATTCCTTGATGCAACAGCGCCCTCTTTTGATCAAATCAGATCATGCCTGGAAGCTAATTCTTTACAGGGTACATGGGGGTTGGGGCTTGAACCTCCTAAATTCACAATTGTGCACGGCACTGGGTACAATCCTATTTGAGATAAAGTGGATGTGTGTGTTTCTTATAATCCTTGGAATATACCTCTTAAATCCTTACACTATATAATTTATTAATTTATACATAGTCCTAAAATCTGAATACCTAACTTAAACATCTGAACAAATAAAGAATCCAAATATCATCTTTATTTTCTTCCAGGTCCAAAATAAGAGCCCGAAAGGCTTATGTGCTTCGCAAAAATTTATACTTACGTCTGGCGTTCCCCTCTCTAAAAATTTTAGAAGATCCTTTCTTTCTCTTTCATCCGTGGTCATGTATCTCGATTGTTTGGGGCTCTTCGAGAAAGATCTTTATTTCTAATCCATTAATGATTAAAGATATTTTTAGGATGCATATTATGGATTTAATCTAGACCTGTTGATGTTTGACCACTTGCAACAACAAGTGTAATATTTTTTTCGGTTAAAAGAGATTTGAAGATGGAGATATAAATTCAAAGTTCTCATCTTAATCATTTGATTCGTTAAATACTGAGAAATCAGCCATGAATAGCCAGCAAAACAGCGATAAAACTTCGCTAACTCTTTTAATTTGTCTTTACATAAAAAATCTTTGGTTCAGTGTACTAGATTTTTTTTCTGTTGATCACCCCTTCATCACGAATATTCTCCAGTTACACTGTAACGAAGTGGGAGTTACGAAATTATTTTAATTTGTTTCAGAATCCAATATCTCCTTCAAAAAACATAATTCGATAAAACTATTTGAACCATTAAATACCTGTCAAAAAATAAGAAGACAATTTTACTTAAGTATTCTCAATAGTAATTTATTTCTGAAAAGGAATAAATTATTTTTTAAAAAAACGTGTGGAATTAAAACTTTCTTCTTTTTTTAGAACTGATCGTTTTAAAGATCCTTGTAAATGTTTAGTTCTAGTTCTTTGGAAATTTTTCAGAGTAAAAAATATCGAGAAAAAATGTTTTTGCTTTAGAATTTTGTCGTCTTAAAACTGAATATATTTATCATAAGATACAATATACTCGCTTTCTTCTTTGACCTTTTATCTTTGAATAAAACCCATTCCCTGAAAAGTAGGGCCGCGGTAGCCGAGTAGTATAGGTATCGGACCGTAGCTTGCTTTGTCACGGGTTCGAGCCCAGTGCCACTAAAGACCCGCCGTGTAGGGCAGCGATGCACGTTAAATCTGTCGAGAGCTGAAACGTCCTCCCGTTGGTGTGGTGTGGTAGTTAGGAGAGGGGGTGCCAGCTCAAGTGTCGTCCACGTCACTTGACCATGGTTCAAAATTACGTGGTCCGTCGCCAAAAGCCCTCGTGTAGCTGAACAGTGCGACGTTAATATTCAATCAAATCAATCCCTGAAAAGTAAATTTAAAATTATTTCTCTCTTCAAAAAATATGTTAAAGTTTCATATTTATAATTAACCCCATATTTAGCACATATCCATACCTTCTCCATTTAAGGTATCCGACTACGTTCGGAACCGTGATTTTAAAAAAGTGCATAAATGGATAATTTTCGTGATATTTAGTGTCACTTTGATTAGAATACATGTATAAAATTGTTTTAAGGACATTTTGATAAAAAAAAATTTTTTTAAATACAATATTTTGGCAAAAAATTACCTTTGAATAACCTTTTTTCAAAATGCTCTCCTTTTATAAAAAATGCTTCTAAAATAATAATATTTTGCTTATATAAAACAAAGACTTCTCTAGCGAGTCTGAACTATTTTTTTGAAAAATTCACATTATTTTCAGAGTTACAACCAATTGAAATAATTATCGGCGTTTTTTTCTTAAAATTTCTCCCCTCTGTTGTTGTAAAACATGGATAAACCCACTTCTAAGTTATATATTTCAAAAATTTTAGTTAAGCCTCTGAACAAAGGTCTGAGCTATATACAGGCAAAATATTATTATAATAGAGGCATTTTTCACAAAAGGAGAATATTTTGAAAATGGGTCATTCTATGCTAATTTTTTATCAAAATATTGTACTAAAAATAATTTTTTATTATAATACTATTCTTAAAACAATTTTATATACATTTTTTAATCTAAGTGACACTAAATATCATAAATATTATCCATTTTTACGCTTTTGCAAAATCATGGTTCCGAACGTAGTCGAATACCTTAAAGGACTTTAGTTCCTATTTTTCATATTGCTCTTTAGATCAGTGGTCACCGATCGGAGAGTTTTTGATGGTTCGCTGAGAGAGAAAAATAGGACCATTATTTATATATATATTTTTTATGAAGATTCAGTTTCGCATAAATGACAAGTTTTTTTGTTTTTATTACCCCGGGGAAAGAAGATCCTAGGCATGGATATATGTTGATCATAGATAATAATAGATAGATATTTAAAGTGGCAGCAGAAACCAAGTGGTTATAGTTACAAACTTATAGCTGTAGTTGTTTCTATCCAGTCATGGGTTCAAGTCTTGATACCCCTAAAGACCTCACGTATAAAGGGATCGATGCAAATTAAATCTGGACACTCGGAGGCGGTACACTGGGAGTTCAAAAAGGGAGGTGTCGGCTCATGTGCCGTCCTCCCCACTTGATCGAGACTCAAATTTGCGAGGTCCACCCCCAGCTTTCATGTTGCCTTATAGTGTGACGCCAATAAACACATCCACTCATTCTTCCAAATTTAAGAATTTTTCTTCCACTTGAAAGGGGAGAAGTCGTAATTCCTTTATTTAATTATTTTCGTAATTCAGGAATATTAGTTATAGAACTTGTTATCAAGAGAAAGCAGAACATTTTTTAATCATGGTGATAAGAAAATTAATAGCATTTGATCCATACCTCTCTCTCTCTCTCTTCTACATTTTTTTCATCAAATAACTGGTAGATTTTGAGAACCTGTCCGATTGAAAGAGTTACAACTTTTCAATATTTTGCTAGTCCTGAAGGGGCCCTGTATCTAAATTCCTTTAGAGCCCTTTTTTGAAAAATAATAAAATTGATTGTATTGATAAAACTTATTTGAAAATATCAAAAAATTTACACATGTTGAGGCCCCTGTAGTCTGAGGGCCCGGGATCATTGATACGGCGGTAGCTACCTGTGTCCCTGATTCCCTCATTTAAAATAAAATGATGCTGATTATGCTGAAAGTTGAGTAAAATAAAAGGAAAGAAACGAAAATGTATAATTAATCAAATTTGTTTATAATATTAAGTACTTTTGACTTAATGTAATTGTTTTATGCAATTGATACTTGTTAAAAATTTATAAAATATTTCAGCATTTGTAGCATGAAGTTAAATTTTTTTATACATAATCACGATTACTGAAACACAGTGTTTATCAAACTGTGGGGCGCGAGCATATCAAAAATTCCAGAATAAAGATTATTTTCAAAAGTTATAAAAATTTACTTAAAGGAAACAAAGCATAATACATTCTGCCATAAGAAAAATACACGTTGCACTTTCATTGTTTTCTGTTCCAACTTAAATATTAGAAAAGAGAAAAAAAAGCAACATAATTCTTTTCTTATTACTTAAAAGTATAGTATATATAATTTGCTTAAAATATCTATTACTTGAAAATAACACTTAAAATATCTATTATTTGGAAGTAACATATACCATATTTTTAATATTTATCTTGATTATTTGAGTGGTTTATAATTAAGATAGTATTGCAGCCTTAGCGTCTCAAAGTTCCTTATTATTGCATTCAATGCATTGTTATTGTATGGGGGGCGTGAAAAAAATTATGATTGAAAATTGGGTCGTAAGTATTGAAACTTTGAGTAGCACTGCTGTAACACCATCATGTTTAAATGCACTACCCACTAAAAAATGCCTTCCCCTCCAAAATTTTATGAGTTTTATAGATATTAAAAGAAGTTCCCAAATTTCAACCTTAGAATAATTCTATAATAGCTTTCACCTGTATTATTTCCACTACATCCTTAATACCAAAGTGTTAAATTAATTTTTAACCAAGAATCTCAAAACATGTACAGAGAGAGTGCAGCGGATGTCGGCGTCAGGAAAATTGTAGTGTATAACGAAAAATACATCCGTACATAATAAACACACTAAATACTGTGAGAATCATTGCAAATTATGGGTATTACTCATTCCATTCAATATCAACTTCACTTTAAACAATACTTTTTTGACATATTCCAACAAGTGACTCAGCAGTGGAAAAGCCCACTTCACTTAGACTCACAGTCGGACGCCAGTTGGCAGGGGACAGATGGATTCGTGAACGAATCATCACAAAGACAGCGAAGCAGGGGCCACGCGTGATCTAAGTGGAAGGGAAAAAACGGGCGACCGTGTGTCTATTCGTGTGGCCAGGTGTTCACTCAACATTGCAGCAGAGAGGAGTGAGAATCACGATTAAAATTCCCGATCGACAGACTTTTTTTTTACCAGCAGCTGGAAAAGCGCGACTCCATGGAGCCTAAAGGATTCATTTCACTGTTTGATGCTCTGTAAAACGTGCATCAGAAAGCTGGCCGAAGGAGAAACATTTAGAGATCAAATGGAGAAAGTTATTATTTTAATAGTTTAATTGAGCTTGCATAGGAAACATAAATCTAAGCTGTACTTCATCAAATAGTCTTGAGTTATGCTTTAGAACAGGGGTGGGCAATTGTTTTGGCTCTAGGAAAGCGGAGGATAAAGGAAAGGGTTGCTCTTTTTCAATTCCTACTATTAGTCCACTATCTCCCTATATATATCTTGTTCAAATTTTCAATCATTAATAAAATACATTTTAAAGCGCTCAATTGAGCTGGAATTTTATAAATACGATTATTTTTTTTGGATGAAAATACGGTAATTTAATTATAATTAATAAAAATTAATTGATTAAAACTAATAATTCAATGAATTACAGATACAATCACGTTGTCATCATTTTTGGCCACTTAGCGACCATTTTGGCAACTTGGGTCATAAATTTAAAAGGTTTTTTTCTCATATTTTAAAGCAGAAATTTTCTATACACGATTGTTTGGGGTGACAATACGATAATTTAATTATTATTAATTAAAATTAATTGACTGAAACTAATTATGTAAAGAATTACCAATGCAGCCACGTTGACTTCATTTTTATCGACTTGGGTCAAAACTTTAAATGATTGTTTTTTCTCACGTTTTAAAGCAGTTTCCCAAAGTGGTCTATATAGACCCCCAGGGGTCTACGACGACCTCCAAGGGGTCCATAAGGTGTAAATGGGGGTCTACGATAGTGGATCTCATTAAAACAGATTGTTATTTTAATTTTAAAAGGAAATTTAATGAAGTGTAAACCAGACTTACCTATTTAATAGATTTATTTACTAAATTTAGTGAGGTTAATTTGCAGTTTCAAGGTGAGAGCATAATTTTTTAAAACAAAGACCACACTTCAGTTTTTTTTATGTGTGCCAGAGTTAAGCTAAAAGATTATAATTTTGGACATCACAAATTTTCCCAGCTTCACAATTGTCACAGATAACCTGCCAGGAAAAAGGCATTTTAATTTACGTTCAACATTTAAATGCCCTTTTTTTTGGATTTTGAAACTAGGTTTGAAAATGTTTTGACTATCGTAATATCACAATAGGCAATGAATTCATATGGTCACTTTGAAAAAAAAAAGTCAGATTACAATAACTAGACACTAGGAATAGGCACTAGCTAAAATCTTAAAGTTAAGTTTATAAACGGATGTTAATAATTTTTGGCTTTAAAAAGATATACCTGTTGTTTATTCCATATTATGGAATATCTTCGGAAAGTTTTTAATTGTTTTTTTGATTGAGAAGGAGTTTTTCATTGCGCTTGTCATTCTCCAAAACAAAAAAAAAAAAGAATGAAGAAAAGACTGGACACTATATATATATATATATTAACCGAGGAGATATTTAGGGTTAAGCCTAACAAAATTGATGCCAAACGTTGAAAATTTGTTATGGCATCCCCAGATTCATCCCCCCCCACTAAAAGCATTTGTTAGTTGCGCAGTTATTTTATGCATCAGTTAAATTTTAATTTAATTAATGCATAAAATAGCGTTTAAAGATTAAGAAAACACATGTGAATTAATTAATTAAATTTTAATTTAACTATTTACCATTTGTTTTCTTAATTTTTAAACATTATACTTTACTACAGTTAAAAATTTTAATCTTTTTAAGGATGCAGCTCTATACCTGCTGTAAAAACCCCATTTAAGTTGATGCATTTACAAAAATTTAATATTAGGTAAGTAAGGGGTCTACCCCAAACCGAAAAACCTGTCAAGGGGTCTATGAGGCAAAAAAGTTTGGCAACCTTTGTTTTAAAGCATTCAGTTGAACTGAAATTTTATATACACAATTGTTTTGGACGACAATACCATACTTTAATGATAATTAATAAAAGGTAATTGCCACTTAATATTGTGATTCTGTCATATATATATATATACATATTTAAATTAATTGTAATTATTTAAATAAAAAGTAACTAAAATAAAAAATTTCCTAGTTGACTTAAGTAAGAATTGACTTTCAATTTTTTTATTACTTGTTTAAAGTTATTTACATTTATTATTTGATTTCGCATCAAGGAAAAAGCGTAAATTGTAACGTATATGAAGGTTTATAAATAATATATATATTGGGAGTTTTATAGAATTTAATATTATTATTCTAATTTTATATATTTTATCTATAGTGCAAGCACAATTAATCTCGAAATAGTTTTAAAAGGCGAAAGTACCCTGTCATCTTTATTGGTTGTCATGGCATGCCACATGTTGCACGAAGACAGGCAGCTGTTTGCTGATATCTCTACTTTAGAAGAAAGATGTAAATACCGAAAAATCCGACGTATAACGCGCACTTTTAACAAAAAAAAAATAATAAGATTGAAATTTACGGGTGTGCGTTATACGTCGGGTATAAAAATGGGAGGTTTAAAAATAAATAAACATATATATAAGAGGTGAGCATAAAAAGAATTAGATTTCTACATATATCGAAATACTGCGTATGTAAAAGAAAGGGCATTCCTTACGAACTTAAAGGGTTGTAGTTCTAAAAGTATGCTATTTTTTGTGATCCTTAGGGTAATACCTCAAATCAGTAGCGCACACAGGAGTTTTTCAGAGGGGGGGGTCCAGGGTCGAAAGTCCACCATTCTTGTATCATGCTCCATTTGATTTTGTCGATTTTCAGAAACAAAAATCAGTAAAAAACTAATTATTTAATAAGTAATTAGCATTAATTAATAAAATTAACCATTAATAACAAATATTTCGTTAAGTTTTACGTACTATATACTTAGAATTACAATCAATCGGAAAAAAGTCAAGGGCTTTGGAGGGGGGTCCGGACCCTAGCACCCCCACCCCACCCCCTCCTCCTTGTGTGTGCCACTACCTCGAATAAATGACTTCAAAATATAAGCGTATTAGACATATATATTTCAGGTTTCTTCGTAAAAAAAAGGGGTGTGCGTTATAATGTGAATATACCTACAAATTAAAAAAAAATGCAGCTTGAAATTATAGGTGCACATTATACGCCGTATTTTACGGTAAATACATAAAATATTTACTTTTTATTTCTTCCATTTGTTCTGAAAATCAATGGATCAGAGCTGAAATTTCTAGGTATTAGAAACACCCATTCTTGAAACAAACGCAAAATTACCTCTGAAATTTTTAATCGAAAAATTGTAAATTTTAATTACTTTGCAGTGTGTCAATTAAGCTGAAAATGGTTATGTATTTAATCGATTCTTAATTAACGTCGCATTTTGAGATGAAAAGAGAACCTTTGAACCTTGGTCAGTTGACGAAGATGACACCTGAGCAGACACCCCACTTTCCATATATCCACATCGCACCAAAATGAAGATTTTAAAGGATCTAATTTGTATCAGTTCTCTGGAATAAGGAATTACGATTCCTTCAACGTAAGCTTGAAACTCGTGACCGTGGCACTCAACTACCCCGATCTAGAAGTAACGAAGTATTTAAATTAAGAATTAACATTTACGTTTAATGATAGAGGATATAAAAAGTTTTCCCTTTTATAAGTTGGGAGGAGAACCATGTGGATCACAATATTCAAAATCTTTTATATAATCATTCTCCTTTAAAAATGATAAATTTTATTTCCGAAGGACACGCGCATGTTTTTCTTGTGAAGTTTTCTCTCTCTGTTAAATATATTTTTACAAGAATGACTGAGGCTCAAATTAGTGATTGAGTTGATAAATAAACAATTAAATGCAAGATTTTTTAAAAATAAGAAACAAATTACTCATCGCGACATTAAACACTTTTATAGGATTTATTTAAAGCATTAGCTATCAATTGTTGAATTGCAGCACGTTTCTGAAGAAGTGGTTTATAAATCGGCGAGATATGTATGACCGATCTCTCGTTATTCCGTGACTATTAGCAACCAGTGGGAATCCCAATGAGAAAAATAAAGCAGGTAGAGCAGGGAGCGAAATTCTGTCACGAATCACTGAGCTAACAAAAAAAGGAACAACCATTGATTTGGATGTGATTTCCTTTAACGATTTCCAGCAAACAAAACATTATTTAAAATAAAAACCGTTTCATTGAAATTATATTGAAATGAAAATAAGAATTCCGTTTTTGTGTTAGTTAAAGGCACAACACACACATCAAACAAATATATGAAGCATTTAGTGAATCCATTATAGCTTTTTTTGTCTCCCATTTCTGAAATAGCCTTTGATTTTTCTAAAAACTCAGTTTTTTTAAAGTAAAAGGCTTTAATTGGTTGAAATCAGTAAATATTCTTTTACTCATCTTTTGAGGGAGAGTGGAGACGGGGCAAAATACCGTAGACATTTGCGCGTACACGGGGAGAAGGTGGGTCTAGCGTTCGATATGTGAAGCTAGCTTTTGTAAACAAAGAACTGAGAAAAGGAACGGTCGAAAGAACTGAAACGACATGTAACGAAGCGAGCGAGCGGAATGTGTTATGTAGCGGTTTTTGTGATTTTAGTTCAGAAATTATATTGTAAATAAACGTTAGAATTTTGCCTACCAAAAGAAACCTGTTTGCTGTCAAGTCCATGAGTACCTCTCATTTAATGTAGTAACGATCATATGGATCGAATAAAAACACCACAGTGGGAAAGTCTACGGCTGAACGATATAACAGGGTATTATGTAAGTAAATTTGGATTTTTTAATATTTTGTGAACAATAAATTTAAAAACATACTTAAGGAATTGAAAAATATGAAGACAGTTCATGAATAAATATACAATGTAAAAAAAATTACATACTTTGGATCGTAAACTTATTGTATAATTAGGAAACTAGTATATACTAATCTAAGTAGATTGTTTTAAAACATTCGATGAATAGAATAATCCAGGGTTTCTCTAACTGTGGGGCGCTTCCCCCTTGGAGGTCATGATAACCCTACGTGTGGGGGAGGTGAGCATATCGAAAAGCCCAAAATAAAAGATTTAAAACAATTATTAATTTACCGAAATGAATCAAAACAAAATACATTCTGACACGATAAAAAATAAAATATACTCCTGTTTGTGAAAATCGCAACACCACGAAGGACCTACGCGAGTGAGCTGAAATTTTCAGGAAATGTAAAGTAGGGCATGATATGCAAATGATTAGAATTGCAGACTGGTAGCGCATGCGTATGCTGAGCAGCGCCCTCTGAAGGGTAGATCAAACCGAATATAAATAGACAGCTGTAGCGAGGCGTGTATTATTATCGGTGGTTATATGCTAGTGTAAACGTTAACTGAATCTTTACTATGCCTCGTCGATGAAAGGGAGTGAAATTTGAGCAAATTTCGGAGTTTGAACGGGGCAGAATCGTCGGCCTTCGTGAAGCTAGATTGTCTTATCGTGCAGTAGCCGCTCGTGTGCAGCGTAACAGCAGCACAATCATGCGTGTTTCGAAGCAGTGGACGGACGAGGGTCTGACAGCTCGGAAATCCGGGAGTGGACCCCGAAATGTGACGTCAGCTCGCGAAGACAGACGCCTGGTGCGAATGGCTCAGACGGACCGCACAGCTTTTTCTATACAACTGGCAGCACAGTGGTCAACAGCTACACGTGTTTCATTGTGTGCTTCATCAATTCGGAGACGTCTGCTGCAGCGTGGGCTGCGCGCAAGGATTCCTTTATGCAGGATTCCTCTCACGCAAAACCATCGCCGCCTGCGACTACACTGGGCCAATGTGCATAGGAGCTGGCGTGCTGATTGGCAGCAGGTTGTCTTTTCTGACAAATCCCGCTTCAATTTGTGGCACCATAATGGCCGAATTGTGCCAGGCTCTATGCCGGTGAACTGCGCATTCCGGAGTGCATTATCGAACGCCACAGTGGACGAACAGCCGGAGTTATGGTCTGGGGTGCCGTAGCATATCATGGATGATCACAATTGCTACGAATTGTGGGCAATTTGAACAGTACCCGATACATAAACGAAGTTTTACAGCCCTAAGATATTCCTTTCCTGCAAGGATTGCCAGGGGCTGTATTCCAGAAGGATAATGCACGTCCACATGTCGCCAAGACTGTCAAATCCTATCTTGATTCGCAGCAGGTACAGCTTCTTCCTTGGCCTGCGTATTCGCCGGATATGTCACCGATTGAACATGAGTGGGATATCGTTGGGCGGCGTATCGCTCGTGATCTTCGTCCTGTTGCTTCGACAGACGAACTTTGGTTGCGCATACAAACAATATGGAATACTCTTCCGCAGACAGATATTAAAAATGTGTTTAACTCCATGCCGCGTCGTGTAGCAGCTCTTATTGCGGCGCGTGGTGGCCACACAAAATACTAATTTCTGTCTCTTTTAATTGTTTGTTTGGTTTGAAAATGTAATCATTTATTTGTACCATTACCACTCAACTGTGTATTAAATTTCATTCAACTATGATGCTTCCTTCATGGTGTTGCAATTTTCACACACACACAAACAGGAGTTTACATATATTCACAGAGATATAAGATACTTATAAATATATCAGTGCGGCAAAAAGTATTTAATAATTGATTTATCAATACTAAATTAAAAGCAAGTTTAGTAATTACTAGTGACATTTATGGGCTTGTCATATACAGAATATAATACATATATTGATAATATTAAAGTAGCATTGTAGCCTTAGCGTCGGAGTGCATTATTATTGCGTTAAATACATTATTTTTGTAGGAGTGAAGCGCGAGGAAAATTATGACTGAAAATTGGGTCGCAAATATGGAAAGTTTGAGAAGCACTGGATTAATCTAAATAGTTCTTGAGTTAGATCCGTCTTTTTTACAAAATTGTATATCACAGGATAAGTAATTATATGTGAGGAAAGTCTGGAAATTAAGAACCACATTTTGGATAGACTCACATAAAAATTCCTTGCTCAAAACAAAATTTATTTTTACATGAAAGAGCATGCCAGAAACTATTTCTCTACATAGTTACCACCATAGTTCAGACATTTATCATATTGGGAAATCAACTTGTCTATAACCCTCTTCAAAGAAACATGACCCAGTAAAGAGAGGCATTGCTGAATGGCTCTTTGTGGAAACTCATCACAAAGCAATCTGTTTTTAAGAATTTTTCTCATTCTTTTTTCAACCAAACCATCACTAACGACAAAAGGCTGCCACACTCCATACTTCATCATGAACATTAGTTAGCCTGTCATTGAGTTGTCGAACCCAATTTCTCACCATTCCATCACTCATTACATTTCCACCATAAATTTCTACAAGTTGGGGATGAATTTCAACTGGCTTAACATTCCCTACATTAAAAAAAAACAGATTTCAGAACATACTTCACAGTTGGCGGGATTGGTAATCGTCTTACACATTTTCAACTCTCACGAACACTGTGACTGGCTCACGCGTCTTTTCATTAATATATCCTTTAGGTTCTTTGGGGCCAGAATTAATGGCAACTCTTTTCCAACCAAACCCAAGAAGTGAAGCGTGAAGGAAGGATGCAAATTTGGAAGCTTTTAAATATCAGAAGTTAGAGTAAGCGGGGTGGCAATTTGAGGAATGTTATGATAATCCGTGATTCAAGCGTGAAGAGATTTTGGAAAGGTTAAATGACAGCCAATAGTAGTTGTACGTGATAGAGAGCTCTTAGGTCAAGGTGCATACCATTGCACTCCAGTAACCCTCAACTTCATCTAGGATTATATTGACCTGTACTTCAGTCTACATTAAAGGTAGGAGTCACTATTTAATATTCGGATCTGTGATAATCTACGAATTGAGCTTAGGCGAGTTAGTATTGATAGTGGTCCGGGTTACGTTATTTCGGTATTATATAAATTGTGTGTTTAGCTGCCGTATATTATCTCACATATATTGTTATTATCTAATTTGTTAGAAGTTTAAGTTAAGGTCTTAATAAAGTCAAATTAAGATCATGGGAGCTTCTAGTCCTTTCTTTATCCCTACACCTCTAGCTCACGCTGATAATCAAGGAGAAGGGCACCCGAGAGGGGCACCCTTACAACACGTGAAAAACAGTATAATCCGGCTATCATGACGTCACTAGAGGGACAATCAACCAGATATAAGTGCACGCAATCGTTGAACTTCGATACTGCTGTTGCGGTTGCGGTAGAACAAAACGGTACTTAGTTTTCGGACACGTCTTGTAATAAATCAGTGCACGATATCTAGATACATAACGGTAACTGATTTTAATAGACTACATCAGTGTTTCTCAAACTGTGGAGCACGCCTCCTGGGGGTGCGATAAACCTACAAGGGGGGGGGCGATCATATCAAAAATACAAGATTAAAAAAAATTTATTTACTGGAATGTAGTAAAACAAAACACGTTCTGACATAATAAAAAAATACACATTTACACTGATATAATTTATATATATCATCTGCGATATTGCGTCATCAAAAATAAAAGCTTCTACTTCAAAACCTCATTAGCTATCTTTGATACTATAACCAAATAAAAAACATTTTATTTGATTTGCTGTAATCCCATGATGAGAGATTCTTTTATTACGTTTTCTTTTCAGACCGAAAATGCTACTCTTTTAGAGAATAAAAAAAACCCAGACCCATAATCAAAAAAAAAATTTAGGAAGATAAAAAAATTCATCACTGTTATATTATTGCCATCAGCTGTAGGCAGTAGAATGTATTTGCTGCGGTTTGACCTTCGAACTTACTTGTACGGTTAGTTACGTCCCTGCTCTTAAGTATTTGTTTTTTCATTTAGGGAAGTTGTAAATAAACTATTCCTGCCGCGCTTTTTTCCTTGTAAAATATTTTTTTGATTTCTGGAAAAGCACAGAGAGCACTTTGAAAGATTACTAGGCCAAGATTTATTTTTATGAGTGTTCCCAAACATATAAAACATAATGAAAAACGTTTTACATAATTTTTTTAGAACTTCCATATTGTAATAAATGCACTTTTAATCCGGGAGCGGTCACGTCGAGCACAGAGTGCACGAAATCGGTAATTCTGGAAAAACTGTTTAATTGTTACCAATGGCCCTGACACTATCCTCCTGTTTGACAGTCTTAACGTGAACTAAAATATATTTGTCACATATCTCCCTCTTTTTTGGGAGTGACAAATGTTTTTTTACAATCTTAAGGTACTTGTTTTGACTGAGTTCCCGGTGCGATAACTTTTTTTCCGAAATATTTTCTGTGTCCTTGAAAGTAGGTGAGTATATTTTCTCTTAATTAAATTATTCACTGGAATTATGATTTTTATTGTGTACTATAAAAATAATTATAAAAAAAAAGGATTGGGGTGACTCAATAACCCTGCTCGACCATTAGTATCGAGTGCGTGCCTGCTCCAGGGTTAAAACATGTTGAAGTCTTTTCGCTTTAAATATTAAAAATAATACAATTATTCTTCATCAGAATTTTTTATTGTTCATTATTCAACATCACTTCTAAATGGTAATTCTGTGAGGCTTAAAATTTTAGTTCGCTTAAAACTAATTATAATTTGAGCAATCATTTTAAAAAGATCATTTTACATTTTTGTAAACATTGCCGAGCACTTGGCTTTGCTCTTCTTACAATACAGCTATTATATCAATAATGTTTTATTTTCTTATAAATGAACTCGTGCAAAGAGTGGGTACTTCAGCCTGTATACATTTAATGTATCAGTGCTGCACAGAGTATTTTATAACTAATTAATTAATACTAAATTAAGAACAAGTTTAATAAGTATTAGCGACTTCCATGGGCTTGTCTTACAGAGCAAAGTTTTTCAAACGAATGCTTATGATTAGAAATTGACCCTCTGAGTTCTTTTTCTATATTTAGCTGATATCTATGTTTTGTCTTCTAAGCGACTACCGCATTTTGCAATATGTTCCAATTTAAAAATTAGAGAAAGGAAAAATAACATAATAATTATCCTATTACTTTATTTTTTTGCTTAAAAGTAACATATACAAAATTTAATACTTATGTCATGAATTTGTACGGTTTATAATAAAGATTGTTGCTTTATTGTCAAAGTGCATTATTATTGCATCCAGTACATTATTAATGTATAAGGGGGGGCGATAAAAATTGTGATTGAAAAGGGGGGCGCCAGTATTGAAAGTTTGAGAAGCACTGGTCTATATCCATTTGCTAATAAAATATCTTTTAATATCAAAATGTGATCTAGATAATTATTTAATACAAGTTTTTGATGTTTTCCTAAAATAAAATTGATAAAAAATATAAAAGAGGGCGAATTTTCATAATTTTTTTTATGAGGTCGAATTATTAGATTGGCTGTTGATATCAAGCACAAGTAGCTTACGATTGCATTGTTACTACATATTTTACTTAATTTCACATTACAGATTTAAAATTTTATTTATTATTAACTTATTAAAGAATTCGCAACTTTCTTTACGCGAATGATTATTATTGTCGAATTTACTTTCAATACACATTTTCATTACTATTTTTTTCCCTACTTTCTCATTTCTTTAAAACTACTTATGAAGATTTTTTTTTTCAAAAAGTTACTTTTTCAGAAATATACCGGGTGTTTCTAAATGAATATCGGAGTTTTAACGCTTTATAGTATTTATTACATCAAACTTACAAGTATAATTCATACATCGAATGAAAGAGTTACTGAAACAGTTTTACCTACAAGCCTACAAATTGTCAATGTGAGCCCCATTCGTCACACGGCACACATCAAGTCGATAGGCGAGTTCATCCCAAACTTGGTTTAGTGTGTCTGAGGTAATTCTTGCAACAGCTGCTTCAATCTTGTATCTTAAGTCTGGAAGGTCAGCTGATAGCGGAGGTACGTACACACAATCCTTATCAACCCTCCCACGGATAAAAATAACATGGCGTCAGATCAGGGGAATGTGGAGGCCATGCAAAGTAAGCTTTATAGTGAGGCCCTATTGCGGCCAATCCTTTGGTTGGGAAAAGTAATGTTCAATCAATCACGTTCTGAGAGATGTCAGTAAGGCGGTGCACCATCTTGCTGCTAAAAGAAGTTACTTGGTTCACTTTCTTCCAATTGAAGAAATAGCCATAGTTGTAAAGCCGGGGTGGGCATTACGTCGATCGCGATCAACCGGGGGACCACCAAGGAATTTTGGGGTGACCACCTGAAGATTTCAGCAGTTACTAATTATGTACGGAAAATTGAAGTGTGGCTGACAGTACGCAGACTATATAAGTCTTCTACTGACTATAACAACAAAAACTTAAAATGAAAACGTTTTATTTTTTAGTGTATTTTGAATTGTTTTTCATAATAAATGCATCATTTGATGTAATTATTTTTGTGGCTATTATTATTAAGTTTGTATCTTGCGTTTTGCTTTAAACGTGGTTTTAAAAGTGTTGTTTTTTTTTAAATTTTTAGTTCTGTATGTAATACATAATCCGTATTTATTATTAAATTATAATAATAACCTTTTCCTTACCTCACCACTCCTATGACATTGGACAGTGGCACACACAAGAATTCTTCAAGGGGGGAGCGAAAAAGACGAAGGTCTACCATCCTCGTATCATACCCTAATACGCAGCCAATCATATTTTTCTGATTTTGTCGATTGTCGGGAACAAAAAAAAAATAAATAAATTACTGAATAGATAATTAGCATTAATAAAAAAATTACTATTAACAAATATTTAATTACATGTTACGTACTAAATACACTGATGGCCACCATAAATGCAACACAAAGAAAGACAAGAGATAGCACAACAAAATTTGTTTTGTAGATAACATGTTAACCAAGTATCAAATGATTAAATTTATAGACTTCTGTGAAGTGTGGTTCCTACCAGAGAATCAGTAGCTAGAGTAGCCGCCATTGTTGGAGATCACCGCTGCCATGCGCCTCGGCATTTATTCAAAGTCACTTCGGATGTGTTCTTGGGGTACAGCAGACCAAGCAGCTTCCCCACGTTGCCAAAGTTGATCTGATGTGGCAGTTGGGGGTGTAATCTGGGTCAATCATTGAGCAACCATGGACCACATGTTTTCTATCGGAAAAAGATCCGGAAAACGAGCCGTCCAGGGAAGCAATTCAATCTGGTTGTTTACAAAGAACCTTTGGACAATGCGTGCCTCGTGTGGTCGCGCATTATCCTTTTGAAATATGACTGTGGCCAAACCCTGAAGGTAAGGAAGGACAACTGGCTCCAATACCTCGGAGATGTAGCGCTGGCTGTTTAAAGTACCAGCAATGCGTACTAGAGGAGTGTAAGAGTGATATTCAATACCGCCCCATACCCGGTGCAGGACCAGTGTGGCGGTGCATAACGCAGCTGTTCAGCATCCTCTCTCCACGGTGTCGCCACTCGAATCCGACCATCATGGTGTTGCAGACAGATGCGTGACTCGTCAGTAAAGACAACTTCATTCCATTTTGCCACCCACATCCTCTTTCATCGCACCATTGGCTGCGGAGACGTCTGTGGTTCTGCGTCAAGGGTAGACCAAGCAATGGACGTCTTGCGAACAGACCACTCTGTTGTAAATGGCGTCAAATGGTACGCACAGACACTGAATGATGCCTTACAGACTCAATGTGCTGTGCTATGGTTCGTGATGTGACTGAGCGATCCGTCACTGCCATGCGCACAATTTGCCTGTCCTCACGTGAAGTGTTGCACTGAGGTGGATGCAATCGTCCGCGTCGGTCCATCGTACAATCCTGTATCCAACGATCACATATCCGCATTACAGTTGTTTGGTTTCGTCCAACACGACTACCGATTTTCCTGAAAGATAATCCACAATCTCGGTAGGTCACTATCCTTCCTCTGTCGAACTAGGATACTTGATCAAAAGCTGATCGCTGTTTTCTACGAGACATAACACTGATCGTTTTTGGAAAAAATCACAAGAAAACACAATTGTCGAACTTGAAATCGTCAAAATCTCCAAGTCTTAAATAGCGCTTGGAGGTGGCGCCACAGGCGTGCGTGATGTGTGTCTAATTATTTGCATATCTCACCTCCGCTAATGCATGTTGTAAATTTCATGTTATTTGCATGCTTCCTTCAGGGTGTTGCATTTACGGTGGCCAGCAGTATACATGAGAATATAATGAATCGGGGGAAAAAATTAAGGGCTATGGGGGAGGATCCGAACCTGCTTACCCTTCTCCCCCACCACTAATGCTGGGTGGACCACAACACCTGGAAAAATTAGAAGTAGCCCGTACCCTGGAAAAGTCTGCTCATCCCTGTTGTAGAGCTTCAAGATAGGCAGACCAGTTACAGTTGGTTCTCCGAAAATGAAATGCCCATACACTTTGCGCCGAGATATGGCACAAAAAATGTTCAATTTAGGTGAGTCTCGTTGCCATTTTAGCACCACGTGAGGATTTTTCTAAGCTCAGGAGGCTATGAGTGTTCACATGTTCCCTGAGGTGTCCACCGGAACACCTGTTGCACAGTAATAGCAGATTCTGTCTTGGCAAACTGGGGAACACAATACACTTTCTGTCAGTGGCTTAACGGAGAATTTTTGCCCCCTGTAAAACCAGATTTTGATGCGTAGACGGATCTTACGCAATCGGCATCGCTCAGGCTCAGGGGCCTCTAGAGTCCTGGGCCTCCCGTGGTGCAGGGGTGGAGGGGGTGTACGTTACGCCACAGCTTTCTGTTCAGTAGTCGCCATTTTTCTACAAGCGCACTGATCGGCGGAAAAATTAACATTCATTTCACGCGCATGCGCACACATGCCAGGATTGATTGAATATTAACGTCGCACTGCTCAGCTACACGAAGGCTTTTGGCGACGGACCACGTAATTTTGAACCATGGTCAAGTGACATGGACGACACCTGACCTGGCACCCCTTCTCCTAGCTACCACATCACACCAACGGAAGGACGTTTCAACTCTTGACAGATTTAACGTGCATCGCTACTCTTAACGGGTCTTTAGTAGCACTGGGCTCGAACTCGTGACAAGGCAAGCCACTATCAGATACCTATACCACTCGGCTACCGCGGCCACGTACACATGCCAGGAAACAAAACTGTTTCAGTGGGTCTTTCATTCGATGTATGAGTTATACTAATAAGTTAAATGAAATGCGTTCAAACTCCGGTACTTATTTCTAAACACCCTCATATTAAACTTGCACCTTTTTAAACTCTTGAAATTTTTGCTTGTGTTGAACTGTTTAAATTGGTCGCGAACTCTCAGCTGATGAAGTGGGAAGGTTCCCCAAAGGAAAACACATTTCTTAAAATGTGCTTTTTATTATGACTTTTTAATCACTATCTAAATTCTACCTAAGGTATGGTAGCACGTCAGCTGAAATAGTATTATGCCCAAATATCTGGAATCTAAATACAGTCGAACCTCTATAGAACGAAGTCGCTAAAATCCCGGAAAATATTCGTTATATGGAGAATTAGTTATGTACTCGTAGAGGTTCATCTTTTAATATACTTTATAAACCACATAAAACACAAATATTTTAAATTCATAAACACTATATATTAAAAGAAGTAATTATTCGCACCTTTTTTTTAATTAATATGTTTAACCATGAAAAAAGAAAGAAAGAAAAACTGCTAGGAAAACAAGAAAAAAGAATGTCGAGGAATTCATTGTATTTTCAATATTAAGAAAATAATTATGTACTAAAATTAAAGAATTTTAAGGACATTTTATAATTTAAAGCATACAAGTAATATTAAACATACATTATTTTATAATTAGAACATGGGGACACGGGACAGTGAAAGATAATATCGAAGATGTTTCTAGTGAACTGAGCAATGGGGGTTAAAGGTTACACTTCTTTGATGAAACGTTCTGAACTCTATTGCTCTCGGAAAATTAGGATCTAATAAAACCAGTTCAAGATTTATGACCACCAAAAAATGTGTTAAAGAGAGAATAACTTGAATTTTTTTCAGAAATACTTTAAAAAAAAGGAAGAACAAAAATTGAATCACAAAAGAAAAAGTTCGTTACATAGAAAATGCTCTTCGCTATGGAGAGGTTACTTTACAAAAGAAATCGTGAAATGTGCAAGGTTCCAGGAAAAAGTTCGCTACATAGAAAAAATCGCAATATAGAGGTTCGACTGTATATACTTTTCAACAGATGATCCTCAGTAATAATGCTTGCCCTTGATTGGCCCGTCAGTTCCTTTTAACTTGAACCACGGTGATTTCCAATATGAGCTTCTCTAACTTCTTAGTCTAAGAATGACAACAATTACCATCCTCAACTTTCCACTTCAAACTTGACTTTAAATAGCAACCTTAATTAACATAAATCGTGGCTCCTTTACAGAAAGAGGTTTCATAATCATATAACGTCATCGAAAGTATATTTCCTAGAGCAGGGGTAGACAATAAGTCGATCGCGATCGACCAGTCGACCGCCAAGACATTTTGCGGTGACCGCCTGAAGTTTAGCAGTTAGTAGTTATATTCCGAAATATTCAAGACTGGCTGACAATATGCAGACTAAGTCTTCTACTGACTATAGCTACGAGAACTAACTTAGATGAAAATGTTTTGTTTTTAATGTATTTTGAATTGTTTGATCATAAATGCATCATTTGATATTATTATACTTATGGCTATTATTATTATGTTTGTATCTTGCGTTTTCCTTTAAACACGGTTTTCAAAATGTGAATTTTTTAAATTTTAGTTATGTAGGTAAGTACATATTCCGCATTATTCCATTAAGTTGTTATAAATATTGTAGACATTTTACTTACCTCACTACAACTACTCCACTGGTTGGACCGCAACATCTTGAAAAACCCTCGTACCCTGGAAAAGTCTGCCCACCCCTATTCTAGATAATTAGAATCGCGAATAGAACCCATTACAAATTTAAAATGTTTGTATTGTTTCATAAAATTTCACTTATTTATGAAAGCTTCATGCTTTACCTGCTGACAGCTATACGTTTAAAAACGATTTTTGAATTATATTTATTCAGTTAATGAATTATGTTATTTGTTGGGTAGATTTTGCCTTTTAAGTAATCTTTTAAAAAGCAAAACATTTCCCAAGTAAATTACAGTAAGATTTAAAATCTCTCAATGAAAACTTGAAGCAATTTTAACATTACAGATTTGAAAGTGCAGCTTTCGTACCTCAATAGAAAACAATGTAAATCTTTTAAAGGGCTATCCAGAATGAGTAAGTGGTTTTAAAAACCACTAATTCTATTCGACTCGATCGAATAATTCTTGTTTTCAACATCAATAATCCCACCCCATGCTTTTATTCCCTTCAGTAATTCTCAGTAGTCCAATTCGAAGGTCATTTACGAAGGGAAATCCAACTTTTTTTGTCCTGCTTGACGTTCATTAAAACTAGAAACATTCTTATTACGTTATTGCTTTCGACATTTATCACTTCAAGGTTAATGGTTGACCAAATTCCAGTAAAAAACCAACCTATAGAAGAAATCTATAATCATTAGAAACCCCGAGTATTTAAATGACAAGCTGTAGATAAAAAATTGCAACAATATTATAGGCACTAACTGTTATTAAATGTTAGCTCTACAGTGAAATTACTTCCTTGTATTTTCGGCTCTGGGTATTTACGAAAACGTCACATCCAGAATGTTCTGGTCAATACCTATTATTTTTATTCATTGTTAACAATTTTATTTTTTGTGTGCATGTTTGCTTTTTAAGAAAACTGTATGTGTGTTTGCCTAAATGCAATAATATAATAATATAAAGATAGTAATAATTATACAAAGCGATTAGAAACATTAAATGAATGTAGTAAAAAATATAAAACATCTTCAGAATGTGTATACGACATTTCATGTATAAATTAAAACAAGAAAGAATAGTAATTTTTGTATGAATTGAATATATTTTAAAACAAAAATACTTATTTAATTCTGCTGAAAAAAAAACCCTACACAGAGACAACAAAAGATGCAAAATATATATCAATTATTTGGTACATAAATTATATTGAGTGCAGAAAAAAAATGCTATTTATAAACAACAACTGATGAGAAGAGATCCGCTAAGAGTGGGATTTTATATATATATATATATATATATATATATATATATATATATATATATATATATATGCAAATCGATTTCTAGAGGGGAAAAGTCGTAAAAGTCGAAAATCCCCATTTTTAAATTATTTGACCTTCAGACTTGAAATTTGGCAACATGTTTCTTTTATTAAGTAGAGATCTCCTAAGAGCAGATTTTGTGAAAATAGACTCGCAAAGGGAGTTGCGGGTGTCAGAGGGGCATCAAAGAGTTTAAAAAATTACGTTTTTGGAGCTATTTCGCCAACATACTTGAAATTAGACGAGCATGTTTCTCTTGAATAAAAGAAATCCTCTAATAATAGGTTGTGCGGAAATCGACTTCGAAGTGAAAGTGTTACGGGGGCGAACTTCCATTTAGCTTTCTTTTGAAATAGAGAGACGAATGCTATATAAGAATGTTTTGCAATATAATCGAAGCTTAATGCTATAGGACTTAGATACCAGTTCCTTAGAAACAATATATGGTCATACACAGCGGCGCACACAAGGGGAGTGTCCTAAGGGTCCAACCCCCTTCCTAAAGCCCTTGATTTTTTTTCCCGATTGATTATAATTTTAAGTATATAATACGTAAAATTTAACTAAATATTTGTTTTTAATGCTTAATTTTATTAATTAATACTAATTATTTATTCAATAATTAGTTTTTTTACTGTATTTTGTTCCCAAAAGTCGACAAAATCAAAAGGAACATGATACAAGAATGGTGGACTTTCGACCCTGGACCTCCCCCTGGAAAACTTCTGTGTGCGCTACTGGTCATACATCCTCATGAAATAACCAAAGAAGACAGGTTACGGCTAATGTGTGTGTGGGCGTGTATTAGGTTCATATAAAATAATTAATGTTTTCTGGTTGAATTTATTTTCAAAAATATTTGAAAACTAAATAAAAAACTACAGTCGAGAGAAATAAAAAAAGGATATAACAGTCATATAGATTTAATACCACCAAACACATAAAATACTAATGCTTTAGCAACCCTGAAAATCAAGCTTATTAAACAAAACACAATAACACAAAAATTATCACAGGAATATTTAGAATACAGTTTGATTTGCTACCAGACCGATAAATTTTCAGGGGGTGTAAAAGGTGTAGAGATGACTCGGAATCACATAGAAACGCAGGGTGGTATATGCCGTAGTTGCGAGCTATGGTGCAAAGAATGAACAGAAACAGCAACACATTAATGGGGCAGAAGACATTTTATTGAAAGGTTACAGCACATCAGATGTCCGAAATTATGACCAAAAGTCGTCTGACAGACCTGACAGCGGTGCTGCATGGAATTCCTTACGTTCTGGAAGATCCTTTCCGTTAGTCTTGTGGTAGATGGCGCTTAACGGAAGGTTTCCTGAACACTAATCTTGCTAGAAGTCGTCATTTGCGATCCGTTTCCCAAAGGTAGTAGGATGAACTCATATTCAAACGAAGAACTGTTTGAGATGCTGACCATGTATAGAGCTACGACTGGAACGGGTACGCCGCTCGGTGGTTGTACCAGGAACGATACTTGAACAGGCGTGTTCCACATCACATGATCTTCGGAAGTGTGAACAGAAGGTTATATAGGGTGTTTTTTTTTAGAGGTATAGAACTTTAAATTGCAATAAAACAACGATGTATTATTCGATTGACATGAATTTTTTTTATTCGAAAGATAATCTTGTACAATTATATTTTAAATATGATTTCTGGCATATGACTGGCTCGGATGTAGTCCAATCTGGACGTCCAATTTTCGATGACTTTTTCCAACATTTGTGGCCGTATATCGGCAATAACACGGCGAATGTTGTCTTCCAAATGGTCAAGCGTTTGTGGCTTATCCGCATAGACCAATGACTTTACATAGCCCCCACAGAAAATAGTCTAGCGGTGTTAAATCACAAGATCTCGAAGGCCAATTCACAGATCCAAAACGTGAAATTAGGCGGTCACCAAACGTGTCTTTCAATAAATTGATTGTGGCACGAGCTGTGTGACATGTTGCGCCGTCTTGTTGGAACCACAGCTCCTGGACATCATGATTGTTCAATTCAGGAATGAAAAAGTTAGTAATCATGGCTCTATACCGATCACCATTGACTGTAACGTTGTGGCTTTCATCGTTTTTGAAGAAGGATTCCACCAGCCCATAAAGCGCACCAAACAGTCAGTTTTTCTGGATGTAACGGTGTTTCGACATAAACTTGTGGATTAGCTTCACTCCAAATGCGGCAGTTTTGTTTGTTGACGTAGCCATTCAACCAGAAGTGCGCTTCTTCGCTAAACAAAATTCGCTTATGAAAATCGGGAACAACGGCAATTTCGTTTTGGGCCCATTCGACGAATCTACGCCTTGCTTGATGATCGTTTTGATGAATTGCCAAACCAAACTGAGAATAAATCACTTGACAGCTGTTAAATCGGTCGCCATCTTGGAAAGTAATGCCAACTTAAACTTCTATACCTGGAAAAAAACACTCTTTAAAACTAAATACTAAACAAATGGGAGTTCTGTACTATGTTAATCATTGGAAAAGGTTTCATTTGGCATTATTTTTATAATTTAACTGAAGGTAGTGGAATTTTAAAGTGTGATTTTGAAATCTTGAATGTTTGTGTGTGTGTGTGTATACATCAAATATAATTTTCTTTTCACTTATATATGCATGTAAGATTCCTCACACCCATAATATAATTTATTATTCTACACAGGAATGACTGTTATGAATAAAGTTATAGTGGTACAAATTGTTCCCTTGTACAGTACCTGTGCTGGTCATAGCTTCGGCGTCATTTTCGGAAATGAGTGCGAAAAGAAATTCGTATATGGCATGTGATCGTTGAGATATATTTTATGCCCTGCAGGAAAAATTCGATGCTCACATTGCTCGAATTTATTTGTACAAATTGACTCTGAAAACTCTTGTGTATATAATAACTGAGGGAATTTAATTTTTAACATTTAAAATCGTAGGTTCTGCAAGTACAAATTATACGGACCAATTTTTTTAATTATCTGTCTCAAAAAAATCGTTTGCAAATATAAATTAATATTTATCACGTGGTTGTAAACTCATTTCCATTTTGTTACATTAACTAAAGAGAATTTAACTAATCCATTTATATATAAATATATATAAAATTTCTTTGAAGAATTTTAATTTCTTCGTAAGGTATAATTATGTTTGAATAATCTTGATGAACTGTTATATTAATTTAAGACAAACTTATGGTATTTTTTAGTGATTTTTTTTTAAAAAAATTATTATTTTATAGTTATTTTTAAAAATATTTGAGTCCATTTTCATATTTTTTATCCAAAGAACCCAATTTAAAAGTTAAATTTGTTAAATTAAGAAATAGAGAGTGACGTCAGTTAGAACGTAAAACACATTTGTGGTTTTGTAATTTAATTGAATAAAGAATATTTACGAACAAATTTAAAATACTGTATTTTTTTATTTCAATAATTCTCGTAAAAATGCACACTACTTGTCTACATATCATGTTCAAAAATCACGTTTTGAAAGACAAGATTGAACAGAAGGTCAACAAATTGAATTTAAAAAGTTTTAATGTCTATATATATATATATAGATATATATCTATATCTATCTATCTATCTATATATATATATATATATATATATATATATATATATATATATATATATATATATATATATATATATATATATATATATATATATATATATATATATATATATATATATATATATATATATATATATATATATATATAGTGGGGAATATAGTATAAAAATTTCAAAACCAAACGGAAAATCAGGCAATTGAATTTTCGGCAAATTCATTTATAATAATATCCATAGCAGATGATTTTAGTTTTTCAAGTTTGTTTCTGTTGACAGTATTGTTAAGTCCGAAAACCGATTTTGGCCTATGAAAACTATAAGATGATTTTTAATAATTTTTAGCATAGAAAACGTTTTAGCTGTTGCAGTTGTGACAGGAAGGGTAAAAAGTAGTAGGCATGCTATAAGAACATTCGGAAAACTGCAGGTGATGCTATTGCAATTAATTAATAATAGTTTTGTGAGTACCTTAATATGATTTACTCAATGTGTTGTGTGTGTGTGAATTTTAAACAGCTTTACAAATAGCTAAATACAAGAAGCGGAGAATATAATTTAAAATGATTATTTCAAATACAATTAATATTTTGTTCTATGTGTTGAGCCAATATGTATACATTTCTCATTTTATTTTAATTTACTGAAATGAGTATAATTTAAAGTTTGTGATAAATGTATGGAATTTTTTAACTACGTTCTTAATTTTATAAGAATAAGAATAAGAATTATTTTTGCGCGAAAAGTGTAATGAAGTGTAATTAAAAATACCATTCAAGCCTGTCATGTTGCAACGAGTAGGTTATTTTTAATTTCTTATTTTTATATGGAAATTTTGTTTTCCTTAATAAGAAAGACATAAATTTTGTTTGGTACAACTTTCATTTTGTTTTTATGTATAATTTTTCAATGAAACTCTCATTATTTCTTCAGAATAACATTTGTATTTTTAGGAATGTGCGTCATTGATATAAAAGCCTTATCTTGATCTTTTTTTATACTTTGCCTAAATAGCTTTGGGCATTCTATACAATGCCTAGGTAAAGTATGTAACAATTCTCCTATTTCATTCTTTGCCTAAAAACGTCAGGCATTTCATACTTTGCCGGTAACATATATATATAGAACGAAATATATGGCAATATCTTTCACACAGAACTGGATTTTCAAATACTGTTAGCTGAGAACCTGAACTCCTTTTGCAAACATTCTCTCTTCGGTCTTAAATAACATTTCAAGAAATATATTCAACAATACTCAGAACATCCTCAAACCAATTATGGAAAATAAAAACATATAATTTTATAATTTAAAAGGAAAAACAAATATCAATTCTTAACTGGAACGTTTTACGAGAAATTTAGGAGACACTATTCTCGAAATCCCAGCAATACTTCAAATATTTCGAAACAATGTAATGACTCTTAATTAAAAAGAAGTAATTACCATTCTTGTAGTGCTTTTAACAATAGTTAACATCACGTTGCTGTAGCCCATAACTTTTTATATTCTAGTTAATTAACCTTCATTCCGATATGTAAATCAGACTAATATTAAGTACGTCTGATAATTTCCATGCATAAATCGCCGAGTAAATGGAAAAAGAAGCTCATTCATTCTGAACTATTGTTAATTGTAGACAAATTCCACGGAACAACAACGAAAACAAATACCATTAAGTATGCTCCGAGCGGTACTGTAAAGAACGAAGCGATCATTCGAAAAACTTGTTCAGATGTCATGAGGAAGACACTGGCAATTAATTTCTTACCCCATTAAAGTATCTCACAACGGGGAAGACAGTATGTTCGTATGTATGTATAAAAAGGAATGTCTTTCGTCTTGGAAACGAAGTTAAAACTTTTCTGATTGTTTTTTTTTCCACGAACTGGTTCATTTTCACGTGAGAATACCTCGTTGTAGGTAAGATTAGGGTCGTGGAAAGAAAAAGATTTAGAAGGTAAAATGATGGGGAGGTCTCCCTCTCTTTTCAAGTGATTTTTTTTGGTAACTTTCTTCGGTCGTTTTCCCACGATCCTGTGGTCTGTGTATTGTTCTCTTTTTTTATGGCAAGTAATGATACAGTGTATTGGGATTAGGTCGTTTTAGTACGATGTACTGATGTTGCCCTCAGTTAAAAAGAATTTTGTTTTTCATTTTTTCTTAAAAATATGGATCGCGTTTTTAAAAATTCTCTGTGGGATTATTGTATATGTATATGTAAAGCTTTTTTTTTTTTTTTGCTAAACATTTTGGCAAAGTCACGAATAAGATTCATGCTCGAAAATTCATCTTGAAAAAAAACCAGGTATTTCTCCCCTACTATAATTCAGACTTTAATAAAAACGCCAGTTTGATCTTGTTTCGTTTTGGTTTTACTTAATTCGTAAAAATTAAAATATAAGTTTTAAATAATAAAATATTTCTGAATATAAATGAATGTTAACTAAAACTAGTCAAGAACTAAAAGTGTTGGACAAAATGGATATTTTAATAAATATTTTTGAAATTTTAAAAAATGTTAGAATTTTTTATCTTTATTATAGTTCTTATGTAAAAAGAGAAAAATATATAAAGATAATTATTTTCTATTGTAAATAAATATAATTTTCAATATTATTGTTTTTATTTTATCAGAATAAATTATTCTTCGAAAGTGCTTCAAATTGGGTATGAAGCCTATGACATTTTCATCTCTCTGCCAGGCCAGATCCTAAATCGTGTTAATATGTCCAGGATTTTTTGGTGGTATCTAAATAAGCCAGTAACACAGTCTCCGAACAGGAATGATCACTTTTGTCTAGAGGTATGTTACGTGCTAACGAATGCATAGGACGTGGGTTCTTAAAACTTTACTAACGCTGTGTGGGAGAGACTGTTTTGCTTTTGTAAAATGTCTTAAGTAATACAGAGTTTTAAAATGAGCCAAAAATAGAAGAGGAAGCGTAATCCTTCAGTATGTTAAGAATATATTTAAAATTTCGAAGAGAAAGACACAATTAATTGAAAAGGGATAAGAGATAATTAAACTCACTGGTGAAAATTGCAGGGGTTTGGATAAGTTTCATTTTAGCTTCGATTATTTATTCTTTTAATAAGCTGATTATACTTTATACTTAAAAAGTTTTACAAAAAAAATTTCTGATATGTATTTTAATGTCGGTAGACTCGTAGTAGTAACTATTATAATATGTATGTGTGTGTGTTTGACAGAGTTATAAGAAGCAATGATTTTTTTCATATTTTAATTGGGATGATAAAAATTTCTGAATTTGAAATATAAATAGTTTTTCAACGTAAAGGAGTAAAATTTATATCTTCGGTGATTTATAAATAAGTTACAAGGGAAAAGATAATGGTACTCGGAGTTAGAACACCTACCGTTTTTTTTTTGTTGTTGTTTGTTTGTTTTTAAACAAATCGATACACTTAAAATCTGAAAGTAAGTCTGTATGGAGAAACTGAAGAAGGAGATCGCAGACTGTAGGATTTGTTTTATGTTGAGAAGCGTCGTAAGGATAACAGAGGACGTCACCCTAAGCAAATACGATGTCTGCTGAAACATACCAAAAACCTATGAGCTCTTTCTCTCCTTTCCAGCTTCAGAAGTTGAAGATAATTTAGATGAAAATAATGCAAAACATATATATATATATATATATATATATATATATATATATATATATATATATATAAATTATACCTCCGAGACAGAAAAACATAAAAATCTTAATGTTTAACAGATCTTCATTAATTTTGATTAAAACTATTTATTTATTTTATTTTACAAATAGCATCTATGCCATTAGTGAACACGCTCTCCTATATTTTTCAACCCTTGGAAAAAAACTTCTTTTTAAACCTATTAGTGCAGGGCACGCTTTCAAATGTTCAGAGGTCATAGGCTGACCAGAATCGTACAGAGTACAATCAAGTGAGCCGGTGATACAAATGCGATAGAGATGGGATCTCATACAGTCATGCCTTGTCGAAGTCTAAAACGAGCTACAACTTTTCTAGGGGGCTCAGGAACAGAGGATGGGGTTCTCTTTCAAGATTGCCCAATCCTTGTCCTTTGACATCTCTGAAGCTTCCATTTTAAAGCTACACTTAAAGGTCATATTAATAAAAAGCTATGAGGAATTAAAGGTTAAAATTCTTGTGGGTCTTTGGATCACGAGGTTTCCTTTCTGAGCAAGAAAGTCAGCAAGCTCTCTCCTCGTGTACGCCACTGCATCCTGTAAGTATTATCCCCTCCCATACTTGAATTAATATAATTATATTATGACTGAAAAGACAACTTCTATCAACGACCAACTATTATAATACATCTAATTATTAGACTAATATCTATATATAATACTGTTTACTTTATTTTTTAAACTGTTCTCTTTTCAAAATAAATCTACATTTATAATTCTTTATATTAGGGTACATTAAGTAAAAAATGTGTTTTTGTACTAAGCGTTATCTTCTGAGTTTGACATGCTTATTCCATGTAAATGAATCTAATGTGCACGCAATTGCAGCAAGTTTCAATTTAACAAACTATGACAAAATGTGTTTATTCTGCCTGACTACGGTGAGTTTAAGTAGCGGCGTACATGACAATTACGCAAAACATGCAGTGAACAGGTGAAAATGAAACACACAATTCTTTGAAATCTTTTTATTTATTTTTGAATCAGCATTGAAAACATATTTTCAATGAATATGTTAATGTTTTATTTACTGAAAACTTTTACTCTTTTAAGTAAAATGTGCGCAGTTTTTTTTTACAAAAACATCCTGTTATGGTATTATACGTAAAGTGTAAAACATGTTACTGTGTGTTACAATTAATTTTAAGTTCTGAGGAATTTAGCTTCATAGAATTGGGAAGTCATTAAATATAATTGTAATGCAAAAACAGAGTATGTTATTGCAGACATTTATCTCTAAATCAGAAAGTACGCCTAGGTACTGAAAAATTTTACCCCTTCGGAGGTATTTATAATTTTCCCCATCGCTTAAGATGACATATTTTGACGCCCATGTGACGACCTGTTTTTTTAAGCATTCTTAGGGATTTTTGTTTTTTTTTTTTTTTTTTTTTTTGCTGACCAGTAAAAAGATAGAACTTTAAGTTTTTTTTTTATCATTTATTTATATGTATTTTAATAGTATGTTTTTCAATGTTTTGCCACATGTATAGCGCTCTGAACACACCACCTCAAAAAATGGACACCCACTTCTTTCACGATTCCGGCTGATTGGCTTATCTGAAATGAAAAAAAAAATCAACGATTAAATCAAAAATTTTGATCTATAAGCTTAAACACATAGAATACATATCAAAAATTTGATTTTTGCTAGTTTTGAAGAAAGAGTGCCGAATTTGTTATGTTTTTACTATAAAAAATAGAAATATTTTGAATTTTGGAATGATCGTAATCCATTTGATGCGTATGTATATCCAGAGTCTACCCTATAAATTTGAAGCCATTCGGTCAAACCGTTCTTGAGATATGAAAATGAAAGTTTGAAAAACATAGTTTTGAGAAAAACGCGTTTAAAAAAAGTTTCAAGTTCGATCAAAACAATGAAAATCTTAACTAAGCGCTCCAAACAGCTGCTCTTCTAACACCTGCTTCTTTATAACGACTTCGAATTTTAAAAAATCGCTTTACCACCGTATCTAGACATGTTAAGGAAGCAATTTATGAAAATTGTTTTTAATTTTTTGAACCTATCACATGGGTGAACTCCTTAACGCTCTAGAGAAATTAATATTTTATCTTAAAGTAATCTTTTTGCAATAGTAGATATGAAACATTATTTATTCGAGGAGAAATGAACATTACTTACTATTTTAGGTTCGTATGGTTAAAATTTCCAAATGAATAAGGTATGACTATTTAATATTTATTGTAATACGTACGGTATACAATAGGTTATAGTTTGAATCGTGGAACTTTGGACCCAATCTATTCTTGAATGTAGCATTTGATTTAATTCCTCGTTGTCTTAGTATTATCGAGCAAATAAAGACAAGATTCAGTTCTTTGAACGAAAGTTGTTATTATATTCAAAATTGCAAAAATATCACATGGATTTTATTAATCATTAGCAACCTAAAAATGCTTTTCTTTTTAAGTTCTTTTTCAATTCCTACTATTAGTTCACTCTCTCCCTACACACACACACAAATATATATAATAATTCCCTCTAGTATCCTTTTTGTTAACTCTTTGTATTAATATTTAAACAAAAATTAATTCTTTAGCTTAAAAATAACACAGTAATCTTAATCGTAATAGGCTAGTCCGAAATTCCTGTCCCGCCCATTATATCCAATCAGAACTACTATTACGAAATAACCACTTGTTTCTGTTTGTGCTATGATGTTTGCTTCTTGTATGTGTAATGCCGTCCCTACTGGATCTTCATATGTTTCCACAGATGTGAATAAAAGAAATAATGATTTACAGGAGTGCCTCTTCGATAATACCGTATTCGACCACGCTCCACGTAACATAGAAAATCACACCACCGGCCACGCCCTATCTTTGTTTATCTACAGTAATAACATCCACTCGCCACGTCTTACAATAGCTTTACCAATCTTCAAGAAATATTATAGAAATATTTCATATATATATATATATATATATATATATATATATATATATATATATATCTTGTTCAAATTTTCAATCGTTAATAAAATACTTTCTATTCATTCATTCAAGTTTCAAGTTCAAATACATTTTTTTTAACTTGCAGTTAATGACACTTGATGTTAATACATTTTTTCAAATAATAATTCATTAATTAAATTAAAAAATGAATAAATAGTAACAAACAAAAATAATAGTCCAACATTATATGCAGAAAGGAAAATCGTTCGTAGTGTCCGGTAGCGCAATAGATAGCGTGTTTGACATCTAATCCAAAGATCGTGGGTTCGAATCTCACCTGGGATAACCTAATTTCTGAGAATGTTATTCCCTTTTTACTATATTATTTTATTAGAATAATTAAATTTAATTAAATTAGAAAATGGTAACAATAAAAAAGGGCCAACACACTATACAGAAAGGAAAATGAAAAATTGCAAGGAAAATCAATTTCTATTTTGGCACTAAATATTGTGATTCTGTCATATGTATATGCATATTTATATTAATTATAACTTTTTAATAAAAAGTAACTAAAATAAAAATTTTCTTTGTTCACCTAAGTAGGAATTGACTTAATTTTTATTATACACTGCTGGGGACAATTGCTAAGGACGGATCACAAATTGCTATGTAGCATAACATTAAGCGAGACATGAGGCCTAGTAGGATAAAATATAGTTGCCACACTGTTCAGACATTAGAATAAAGAATATTTATTGTTCTGGAAAGTACAAAAGCTGTGAAACATCTGAAAGAAAAAAAATGTTCATTTGATCTGCGTACGTAGAAATGGAACAATGCATCTAAAAGTCAGCAGGCACCTTAAAGAAAGGTATCAGTACGGGATATGTCCACCGTGGAGTGTGATGCAACATTCCACACGTCGTACCATACTTTGCACAACATTATCCAGCAGCTGTTGAGGCAATTTATCCCATTCCTCTGTGAGTGCACGAATGAGGGTGTTCTTGTTTGTCGGAGGATAGTTTCGACCAGCAACTTGTCTCCCCAAAGCATCCCACACATTTTCAATGGGGTTTAGATCTGGAGAACGCGCTGGCCATACGAGACGTTGAATACCATCGCTGTCTAGACAATCCTGAACAGCGAGTGTTCGATGACATGTTGCGTTGTCGTTCATAAAAACAAATTTATCACCGACAGCACCACGGAAAAGACGAACATGAGGAAGTAGAACTTCATCAATGTATCGTTGGCCCGTCATAGTCCCATTCGCAACCACATGTAGGCGCGTGCGGCCATTGATCATGATGCCGGCCCACACCATGATACTGCATGTCGGATATCGGTCCATTTCCTGGATATTTTCTGGACGATAAGCAGTACCACTCTCGCGCCAGATCAGTTGGCGTCTACAATCTGATGACAGACTGAACCTACTCTCATCTGAGAATAGTACGCATGCCCAGTCCTGTTCAGTCCAATTGTGATGCTCACGACACCATTGCAAACGGGCAGTACGGTGCTGCCTGGTCAATGGGACACACACAACAGGTCTGCGAGCGTATAGTCCTCCTCCCCTCAAACGTCTGGCAACAGTTTTTCGGGAGATCTGCTTTCCTGAGGCAGCAAGAAACTGATTTGCCACCTGCTGAGCTGTGGTGCGCCTGTTCCTTTTTGCTGATAGGACGATATATCTGTCTTCTGCAGGCGTCGTACTTCTAACACGACCTCCCCCGTGCCGTCTACTACACATTCCAGTAGTTTTAAATGACTTCCACAGCCGTGAAACAACGCTGTGAGCGATGTCGAACTCCCTGGCAACGTCTGTTATTTTTCGCCCTTCTTCGATCTTTCCAATAATTCGGCCACGCATAAAATCATCTATGTGATGTCGGGAAGACATGCCAAAAATTTTAAGTTCGTCTATAAAATCTTTCCTGTAAAACTTTGACTTGAAACAACAACTGTCCACACGCGTCAAAACCTTTAAAGCTCTTATGAAAGCTATCACGTGATGAACAGACGTGGAAAAAAATTTGCATACTCATACTTCTTACTACTATCCCGCACTCATTCTAATTTTCCACATTTTGCTTCCTTTCATTTTGTGGTTGCTATGGATGATAGTGTTATCCGTCCTTAGCAATTGTCTAGTAGTGTATATATTACTTGTTTTATCTGACTTTTGGGGTATGTTTAAAGTCACTTATATTAGAAAAATAAACAATCCAGGATTAATTTTTTAGCAGAAATTACAAATAAACGGTGTCGTCCATGTAAATTTTTTAGAAATAGGCTTCTGCGGAAAATTTTTGTAATCAAGGACATTTTAACAATTCCTTTCCGGGATGTATTCCTTTTCAAACTTTTCTGTACTTATGCCATGCCATATTTTGAAAATTACTGTTACAGAAGAAATACAGTTGGATTATATTAAAGTATGTGTAACTTCAAATGACAGAAATAGTGATTAGCTTGTGGATCTCTGGACCAAATTCAGTTAAGATTACACAACTCCCTACAAATTTCTAAAATACCGAATACTTGTGGCCCATATCATTGGGAAGCTTGCCACTAAATTTCAAATCAGATGGCAAATTAGTTTTTAAGATATTTGAAGTTTTCTAAGCTTAGGTTTTGGCTTCATTTTAAAGCATTTTTTCACTCTTATATTGAATTAATTGAAAACGCTTTCAGAGTGAATTGGTTGTTAATTTCGATTTTCATTACTAAAATCATTTCTGCTTGGTTATATTTTGAGTTCTCATAGTTAATTAATTAAGATTGTTTTCAAGGACAATTTTTGTTTTAAAAATAGTTTGTATTACTTAGAAACTTTATCATTAATTTTTTATTGTAGAGAAAATACCATGGACCAAACATTCTCAAGTTGCTATGAGAAACAATACTTCGAAGATAGGAAATACTACTGAAAATAATGTATCTAAATATCAGCTCTTTCACAGCTGATACTGCAATTAGAGACTTCAGAATATAAATATTCTAAATTCAAGCATTGCAGATAAAACTGAATAATTCCCTGATGTACCAAGCTACATTATAGTAAATATATTGCAGTACTGTATTTTAGTATTTTAAATTTGTGTAACAAAAACTCAAACTTGCTAAGCAGCTCAAATTTAAAATTGAAAAAAAATTTTAACTTTATGTAAAAACTTGGCAATTTTTAGCTTAATTTGGAATCATTATTATTTTGTACGTAAATGCTTTGTGTTTCAAAACTTTTATGAAAGTATTAGGTTATGATTAAGCTGAATAACCTGTCGTAACAAATGCTATCAATATTATGCAGAAATATATTTTGAATTTAAAAAAATGTTTTCAGTCATATTTAATTGAAGTTGTGTTTTAATGTAGAACACACATACACTGGAAAATAACATATTAAAAATTATAAGGTTTTGTTTCATGCCTTTACAAACTTTAAATGCGTTCTTCTCATACTTTTAATTTTAAAGATATAAGTATTTTCGAATTCCTGACTTTTTTTTTTTCTGTTCAAGATAGATTCTTGAAATTTTTTGTACATATTCCCAAACGTATATAATCCTGTAAATATTTTGTATATACTCCTCCATAAAAGTTGGAATAAATTTAGATCTGAGATTTCTAGTTATTTTTTTTATAAAAATGCTTAAGTTAATATTTAAAAAATTTTCCAGGTTTAGCTAGAAAAATAAATATTAAAAATCAACAAGGGAATAGATTTTCAAATCCATACTAACCTTGGTTTGCAATAACTCTAAGAAACATAAATCACTTAAAATGACTTGAAAATTTTAAAAATAGAGCATTTTCTAAAAGTTTTAAAAAAAACTCCAAAATTTTTTAATTTTTTAAAATTTTAAAATAATGGCTGTTTTAACTGACTTTTTACTCTCTGAATCAACTTAATAATATAATCTTAAAATAAAAGATACATTATTTTTACTGTTACTGTCTCAAAAAATTGTTTTGATAAAGGGTACTTACTGTGTGTAGCTTTAAGGTATCCGACTACGTTCGGAACCGTGATTTTAAAAAAAGCGCATAAATGGATAATTTTCATGATATTTAGTGTCACTTAGATTAGAATACATGTATAAAACTGTTTTAAGGACATTTTGAGAAAAAAAAATATTTAAATACAATATTTCAGCAAAAAATTAACTTAGAATAACCTTTTTTCAAAATGTTCTCCTCTTGTGACAAATGCTTCCATTATAATAATATTTTGCCTGTATAAAGCTCAGACCTCTGTACAGAGGCTCAACTATGATTTTTGAAAAATTCACATTATTTTCATAGTTACAACCCATTGAAATAGTTATCGGCGTTTCTTTCTTAAAATTTCTCCCCTCTGTTGTCGTAAAGCATGTATAAATCCACTTCTAAGTTATATATATATCAAAAATTCTAGTTGAGCCTCTGTACAGAGGTCTGAGCTATATACAGGCAAAATATTATTATAATAGAAGCATTTTTCCCAAAAGGAGAATATTTTAAAAATGTGTCATTCTATGATCAGTTTTTTGTCAAAATATTGTACTTAAATAATTTTTTATTGTAATACTATTCATAAAACAATTTTATAAACATTTTCTAATCTAAGTGACACTAAATATCATAAATATTATCCATTTATACCCTTTTGCAAAATCACGGTTTGAACGTAGTCGGATACCATAATGAGCAAACAAATTCAGACCTGAGATTGCAAATACATGTTTTAAATGACGAAAATTTCCAGTCAAAAGTAAGTCTTTTGAACTGTCCTGACATGCATCAGAGACTTGGCCATTTACTTTACGTGATTAGGAAGCTTTGGGAATTTTTGAGAGAAAGATTTTACGCTGCATTCTTGGTGGGATCCAAGTGAATGGATCATGAAAAAGATCTAACTTAGAACTCTACAAAGTTTACAAGCAACCTAATATTGTAAAATTTGTCAAATTACAGAGACTTAAATGGGCTGATCAAGTAGCTATAATGAATGAAGATCATTGCTCCAAGATAATCTTTCTGGCAAAGCCCATGGGAAATAGACCTCGGGGATTTCCCATGTTAAGATGGATTGACTGTGTCGAAAAAGACTTAAATATTTTAAATGTTAAAAACTGGAAAAATGTTGCCAAAAGTAGAGATGCCTGAAGAAAACTTTTGGAGAAGGCCAGGGCCCACCCAGCGCTGTCGAGCCATTGAAGAAATCTCTTAAAATCTTTTTGAAGTGAAAATTTGTTTGCGCACGTTTTTGCTGAACAGTGAACGCAAGTGAATCCTCAGGGTAAAATCGGTTAAGATGAATGGGGTTTACTCGGCTCCACAAGATCTTTGTCAAAATTGTTACCAATGAGTATTAAAGTTGCACATCAATACAGATTATTGTTTAAGTATATCAGAGTGATAATCTTTAAAGGGTTGATATGAATGGTATAGAACTGCTAGAACAAATCGTCTTGATAAAAATCACTGCTAATTTGGATAACTTAGATGCAGTGGCGTAGCGGGAGAGAGGGGTATGCAGAGGGGGTCGTGGCCCCGGGCGGCATACGAAAAGGGGCGGTGGCAAGCACCGCGATATTTAAACTCAAAAAATATTTCTACCTCCAAATCGTGCCCGCGTGACAAACTGACGGAAACGAGTGAAAGCTGCAATACACGCACAGATGCAGGAAGTTTATTAGTCGCTATGCAATCGCATTCGCTTTTGTGTTACTTAGGTTTCTGATAACCGGTACTGTGTGAAATCAATGATGCTCAAAATAATTTTCAAACAGAGTGACTAAATATCCATCGATGTGCTAAAAAATACGTGCTTTATAAACCATATTAGAAGCAAAACCAGAGGAATTCGTGGATGACGCTTTAATACATGAGATAAGTTTATGTGAAGAGCTTGAAATTTCTTTTGAACCCCCAAGACGAATCAGGAGGAAGCATATATTTGGCGAAAGAAGTAAAGATGTTCAGTTATCGTACGAAGATGACTTAAGGCGAACAATGTTTTCTTTAATAGACAGAGTAACTGCTTCAATTTTCGAGAAAGATTTCAACAGTTGCAGAATCTAGCGCAAAAATATGCTTTTTTAAGGCCTGAAGTGATATTGAGCATGGACGAATTCTTAACTTAAATCAAGCTGCTCAAGAAATTAGTGAAGAAAAATTCCAACCTGAGCGAGTACGTCTATAAGCTTTCGTAGCTGCAACAGACCCAAGCTGTAAAAAAGAACTCATTAGGTCCGGCTCTCTGGGTTTATTAAAATATATTATTGAGTCCAGACATATCAAACATTGTTATAATGTTGAGAAATTATCTTAACATCTGCCATCAGGAAAGTCAATTGTGAGAGAAGCTTCTCTGAGCTAAAATTAATCAAAAGTTATCTCAGATCGACTATGTCCCCGTTAAAGCTAACAAATTTAGCTATTCTAGCTATTGAACATGACATACATATTGATATTGACAATTGTATAAAAGATTTTGCTATGAAAAAAAACACGAAAGGTGCATTTTTAATGAATAAAAATATTTAAAGCTGCTTTTTTTTAACTTTTACTAATTTTCTTGATTAATAATTAAAATAGAGAGGCGAAAAATTTCCAGTCGGCCCCAGGCGGCGAAAGCCCAAGCTACACCCCTGCTTAGATGTAATATTAATTGGTGATTTAAGACAATTACTACACCACACACACACCAGTTAGAGCAACTCCGATTTATAAGTAAATAAAACGCTGAATGACGGGACCCCTAGTATCACGTGATTTGAAATTTTACGAGGTATGAGGCAAGCAAACACACACAAAGCACTTCCCAATGCTCTTACGAAAATTGGAAATGGTTAAAAGCAGAACGCGGATAAATAGTCATCGATTAAATCAAGATACGCGTAAGCAAAGAAGAAGCTGATATTGTTTGTTCTCAAGGAATACTCATGTAGAAGTTTTTACTTCTATCGTGAAGTCATAAGCACACGCCCATTTTTTTCCCTTCATAATTTAAGTAAATGTCTCTCCTCATATGAGCATATACTTTTCTCTTTTGAAGTAGAAGGGTTGAGAATATAGGATTATTTTTTAATCTTCAAAAATAAATCCATGTTCAATACTTGAGAGTTTAACACACAAAATATATTGCAAATGTTTCTTCCACCATTGAATGCATAAGATTATGTCAACAAATTGAATTATAGAAGAGAGAAAAAAAAAGAGCCGTTGCAATCTGAGAGAAACAAACATTTTCGTTGAATCTGACATGATATAGAAACGTAAATCCGCTGTTGTTGCATTAAGCCACCATTAAAACTGCGTAGTTATTATGTGTAGGGAAAATTTACTGTGGTTGTAATTTTTCTAAAAGTTAAAAAAATACACACACATATATATAGAAAATGTAAGTTAAATGTTGAGCTTTCATGTGGTAAACATTTTCAGAAGTCATATCATTTCGAAAACAAATCAAATTGCTTCTACTTTGTAAAAAGTATGATGTTGTTTACATGCAATAAGGAAAATTACGCAATGTTCTTATTATTTTATCAAAATTTATTAATATTTTATACATCAACAAACAAATATACAAGTTCAAAAGGACGGTTTGGTGAAAATACAAAATTATATTTACATAAGTACTTTTTGTACACATGTCCGAACAATTCTTTCAAAAATAGCATCACAAATTAATACATTTAACACCTTTTTAAACAATATATCGTGTTGACTAAAAAGTTCCCAACACATTTAAAAATATCATATAAAATCAGCTAAATAGCCTATAGATGTTGCTGCTTGAACTTGAATTTAAATCATAGATGTCATCGGACAGAATGCGTAACTCCATCTTGGGTGCAAATTTTATATCGGAGTGCTACGCGCCAAGCTATTGTTTACGTTCGCCAAGATGGGCGATAACAATACAATAGGGTTACCTTGATATTTGTGAGTGAGTGAATATTAACGTCTCACTGTTCAGCTACACGAGGGCTTTTGGCGACGGACCAGGTAATTTTGAACCATAGTAAAGTGTCGAGGACGACACTTGAGCTGGCACCCCCTCTCCTAACTATCACACCACACCAACGGGAGGACGGTTGAGCTCTCGAAAGATTTAACGTGCATTGCTCCCCTACACGGTGGGTCTTTAGTGGTACTGGGCTCGAACTCATGACATGCCAGCCAATCCGATACCTTGATCACTAGGCTATCGCGGAGGCGATTAAGGAATTGCGATTAAGCGCGATTCCTCAATTTCGCCAAACAGCGCTTGTAGCACTCGTATATCAAATTAGATTCCTTTGTGGGGTTACGCATTCTGATAATTAGGCCGACGACGTATTTCATTTGAAAAATATTAGTTTTGACTCTGCTAGTTAGAAATAAAGATTCCCCCGTCAAAAGAACTAATCGTATAAGATGATACCGTGAAATAAAATTTATCAATACAGTATAAAGAAAGTTTTGTTTACAATTTAAAAAACACTTCATTTAAAATAATATTTTGGATTGGCACAGGAAATTTTTAGAAGCTGGAATCATTTTGGATAAAGATAAAAGTGAAAGGTCAAGCACAACCTATCAGTTGATTTTTTATTAGTTTTCTAAATATGCCAAGGACTTTTGAACCTCCAAGATAATTAGTTTTCAGTTTGGAAATTATAATGCAAGTATTAAATTTACTTGGATATTTCTATAGTAACCACTATGATTTTCTCTAAGTTATTATTCTTTGATGCAGAATTTTAGCTAAAAACTACAAAATATAAAATACATTCCTCAAAGCATTATACCAATGGGCTAAATCCATGTTTCCATCCAATCAGTTCATAAATTAATATGACGTCATAATCACATGATAAATACAATTACGTGTTTCCAGTATTGATGCCAACTTTTGCTCTCTTTTCGCAGAAATTTTCTTTTAAGAACTACACATTAGTCAACAATAATAACTCAAAAACAAACAAAATGTACTTCACTTAAAGGTACATTTTTATGTAAAATTTTAGTTTTGATTCTGAAAAACATTTTGAAGTACTTTATACTTGAACATCTTAACTAAATTATAAAATTTGAACTTTTATCTAAATTTCAGAAGAGCAACTAGTACAAGTCTAATGTCAGTTCTGAATTCAATGGAGAACACGTGATTTTATTTAACACGTGACCGTATTGAATTTAGCCCATTGTTGTTCTTTTTTCCAATGAGCTGAATATTAACAACTTAGCCTTTTGCAGACACGGCAAGTCCCCAAGAGGAGAAGCCATTTCAATGGTGGCACCATCTAGTGGCGGCTGTTTAGCCCATTGTATATTATAATGCATTAGTAATAGTTTATCAAAGGCTGAAAAAAGTATATAGTATATGTTGTATCAAAATCCTTTTTGTCACGTGACTTTTGAATAAATATGGCATTACAATAAATCATACATGAACAAAGAAATAGGAACATAACGCTTGGATGCAAGCATCACTTTCTTTGAATGCTAGCAATTTGTACAAAATAACTCACAAAATAATAAATATCAACAAATATACAAAAATATATTAGCCGAACAAGGCTAAAAGACAGCTATTTGTAGCCAAATTTTAGAAATCCAACTTCACTTTCTGCTATATCTTTTTATGTAGAATACAGCAGAAGTGGTGAATTCAGGTTCTGTCTTTTATTCAAATTTTGACTAAAATTTTGTGGAAGAAATCTTTTCATCTTCATCAATACATATTATCTCAGCCACCAATGAAATAACATCAACTGACTGCTAACAAAAATGTGAACACAAATCAAAAATAACAATTTTACAATGAAAGGAAGAGCAATAATAATATTCCAACACGCTATATTTTCCGAAAACAGCTAACTGAACTGTTAGCCGTGACTATGACTGTATGTTTATTTTTTAAAACACACAGAGAACGTAAAAACGAACGCTTGGAGCAACCGCTCCAGATATTTCCTGCTGTAACTTTAATTGTATTATAATTCTCTAAGCTTTTCTCTATTTAATCTTAATATGTAATTTAAATGTCTTTTAAATGTTGTTTACTATGAATACAGACTCATCAATGATTGTGAGTATGTTTAATTCTGTTGGATCCAAGAAATAAGATGGCTCGAACCCGATCGACTTCGAGGCTAGCTACAAAGAAAAGATAAGCGTTTATCTTAATTTTGTTAGATATAGGCTTTGTAGCCAGATATAAAATGTTTGCAATTAATAGTGTCATTCTTTGCATTGTAATTTAAATATGGATTTATCTCTTCATTTTTTACTGGTACTTTTGATAACTGAATTAAAGGATTTCTAAATTATTAAATTTATAATACAACTGTAGGGTTTTTAAAAATAAAAATTTACAATTTCGAATACGTTCATCTTAAATTCCTTGAATGTAGAACTTTTTAAAAATTTTTACATAAATTAATGCAGTCTTGCTATATTATAAATATTATAACACAGCCTTTCAAATTAAAAAAAAAAAGGTTCTTGCTCCGGTTATGCACCGCTTAATCACTTTTGTTTTTCTGTCTTATTTTGTGCATATTATTCGTCAATGTCATGTCATCGAGTTATCTTTTTACATTTATCACGTTCTTCCATAAAAACGATCAATACTTTTAAAAGTCGAATGTGTTGCTGATTACTTAAATTAAGGTATCCGACTACTTGCGACAGCTTATTTTTTTAAAAAATTGGAGATTTTTTTTTTGTTGTGCTTTTTAGATTTATTTAGTACATTTTAAGAAAAATATGCTGAAATTAAGAAGAGAAAAATAATTTATCACAACTAAAATGGGAAAAAATGGGTAAACATTGACAAAAAATGACATAAACGGGGCCCGCTCTGTACAAATACAAAATGAACAAATTCTTAATTTTTCAATTTTGATGGATTAGTTTGTTATTCCTCTTTGAAATGACCCTCAGGATAAGACATATTTTAATTTTTACAAAAACTAGAGCACTTTATCTTATGAAATTGCTTAAAAAACAGTGGTTATATTCACATAGAGAACTGTAAATTTTGTAATAAAACAGTGCTTGATAAATCTGAAGGTTAAAGCACTTTTACTGTTATACACAGAACATACACAAAAAATTTCAGCAAATTATTTTTAAAACGTTTTGAGCAATCGCTGTCCCCGTTTGAGATTTTTGGGAAAAAACGCATTTCGAGTAAAACGCATTTTAAAGTTTGTGACAGATCTCTACGCGATTTTCTAATTAATCTTCTTGGGAAATCTTTGGGCTATCAATTCGAGTTATTCACAACCAACCCTTCGGAAGAAGAGAATCGTGATATGTAAATTAACTTACTATAAATAGGCGAGGTTTTCTAGCTTGGAAGAGAGAAGATATACTCGAGCCAGGTGAGATTGCTACTGATTTGATTCTTATAAGAAGGAAACCTTAAAGAGGGACGATTGTTCACTAAGATTGAATTAAGATTAAATTAAATCAGATAATAGGTTATATCCTTAATTAAGATAAGGTTCAAGTTTATTAGTCTCCTAATCGCTCACGTTTTACTGTGGTTGTTCCACTTTCACGGTTTTCATCGAGGTATTATCTTAATATTATTAGTTGAAATTGTGTGTGTTCTTAGTGTGGAAATAAATAGATTAGAGTTGAGTCATGTCGAGGGTTTCTTCCCTTCCTCCACACATCTAGGTGCCCGCGAGAGAGGCACGAGCCTCTTACAGTTTGACCTCTTGTGTAAAGTTTTGGCATCTTCTTTTACTAAAACACTTGTAGTTTTTGTTCTAGTGAATGGAAAATAAAAAACTTGGTTTTGTTATATAGCTAATAAGATAGCCTATAAAATAAAAACATATAAAAAATTTGTCAATTTTTAAAATAAAAAATCATGGTTTTAGGGTAGTTGGATACCTTAAATTAATCGCTAGGTTCTATCAATTCGATCCATGAACTTCTGACAGCTCCAAGAATATCAAGTCATTTTTCAAGAATTATTTCAATTTATGAATACATATTATATACATGATGAAATTCAAGCATTCATTCATGATACATTCATACATCACGAAAGTCAGTTAAATGTTCAAGAAAATCTATGGACCAGCCATAGGAATAGTGTCCTATTTTTTATTGTTCAGCTGTTGTTTGGAATTGTATTAAATTTAGCAATTAAGTTTTAATATTGGCATAGAGGGCAATATATACCTGTGACTGCAAGTTCTATATTTTGGAAGAGGTAATATCGTCAGCCTAGTTATCAGAATGCGTAACTACAATATATATAGGAGTGCTTCGCGCCAAGTTGTTTATGTTCACCAATATGGGCGATAACATTACAATATAGTTACTTTGATATTTTTATCATGTGGTAATGCGGTTACCATGGGGATAACGTATATTAAGAGTTAATGTTTATGGGTTTTTTTCCTCGGTAACCCTAATAATTTCAGACGATTTTAATTCGATTTCTTTAAAAATTTAACCACTTCCATTGCATTTGTTTTTCAAGCGATATTCATAGAAGGAACTGGCAATTTTGAAATATTGCAAGTTATCAGCACTTATATTATATTGATGTTCATTATTAAGTTTATAAATATTATGTAATTGTTTTTATAATATAATATAATAATTATTACATATAATGATTTTTTATATCATTTATTTATAATAATTGTTTTCATATTATTTATTTATAATAATTGTTTTTATATTATTTATTTATAATAATTATTATTTTTATTTTACTTTTTTTAAACACTGCAAATGTGATTTAATGTCATTTATAATAATTATTATTATACATAATAACTGTTATTATATAAAAATTATATGAATATACCGTACATCATAATTACTATTAAATTATGTGATAATAATAATTTATATTACAAAATATTATTATTATATATAATTTTTATTATATTATATTGATATTCATTATTGATTGATATTAGTTATTTTTAGGATATGTTGGAAAGCTAAAATCTTATTTTTTTGTGATAATTTGAGATTTTTATATTTTAACCTTTCTAAAAATACCTTACTTTAACCTATAGGGTAATAAAAAGCCCTTAAAACCTATTTTTAAATAATCGTTGAAACTGGGCCATGCCCATTTCAATGGCGAAAAATATAAACAAGGTACTTCGTTTTTGCTTAAAAGTTGAACTTCTGATGTAAACCAAAACATGTATCTTTTAATGTAAATTGAGCCTTTTATTTTTTTATTTCCTAGCCAATTAGGCGTCTCACTGTATACATTAAAATCAATTTATCTCAAAATGTAAATGTTGATGCTCAATGTACCTTTTCTGAGAAACTACTGCTCACATGTAAGTAAATTTCTTATGATATATTTATAATGATGGCTAATATATATTGAAATGAGTTTTTCGTAAAAAATTCAAAAATTTATTTTTTACAAATTTTTTTTATGTGAAAAATGGGTTAAATTTCACTATGTTTGATAAAATATTTCATAAATTATGAAAAAATTCAAAATTAGCTAAAAGCTCATTTCAGAAAAATGAGAAAGGTAATTGTATGAAAAGTTTCAAACATGTACATATAAAAGATTTTGAAAAAAGGTACATTGAATACAGCCAAATTAACATTGTCGGTATAGAGGTTTCCTACTCCTCTTAATCTATCCCTACATTCTTCATTTGAAACAGTTTTTTAAAGTTATTTTCCTGACGTTACTGCTAGGCCATCATCATCGATTCCACGTAACTCGACTACAGCCGCTGCTTAGCATGATTAAGGAATCGTGACTTTAGTGGTACTGGACTCGAACTCATGACATGCTGGCCCCCATCGGATACCTTGACAACTAGACTACAGCGGCCGCAAGGAATTGCGCAAAACAGTGCTTGGCACTCCTATATTAAATTGAGTTCCTTTGTGGATTTACACATTCTGATAATTAGGCTGACGATATGTGTACTTTTCAGTGGCGTAATGGAGAACATTAAAGCCCCCTGCAAAATCAGGTTTTGGTCCCCTAGCCAGATCTTACAAAGGATTGCAAAACCATAACATAGGCTTTGGGGCCCGAGCGTTACACCACTGGTATTTTGAGTAAAATTTCTGCATCACTAAGGCAATATTTCAAAAGCTATCGTAATAAAAAACAGTTTCACAAATGCAAGAAAAGGAAGACAATGCTTTACTCATGTTTATATCTTGGAATACGGTAGACTGATTTCCTTCAGAATTTAAGTCCGTGCACATTATAAAACATTCCGAGGAAAAAAATGTCTCATGGAACCAGCCATCTCGGAACTTAAGACAAATTTATATTCAGATAGGTCATTGAAAACTGAGTTCTGAAGAATCATCCATTGGGGTCACGTGTGTAATATCACTTTATTTTCAAGCCCTTTAGAGCCATGCGAGTGTTCAGGACATCCTTTCACGTATCCATTGGGACTGACATTCCCAAATTCTGGATCACAGAATGTGTAATGTCTCCTCAGCAGATACACAACGATGACGGTGACCACTCCAAAGCAAGATACACCAATGGCCACCATCACCAAATATATAGAGTTTACTGGTCTTTTAGGACTGTCATTTTCTAATGGAACTTCTGAAGTATTTGTACCTGAAAAAATAAGATTTTCAATTAGAACTAAGCATATAAATATGAATAAAATAATAATTAAACACAAGATACGCCTAGACAACAAAATGGATATCATGTAAAAGACCAAAAGAATCTAACTTGAGTACAAGCCTTTATATGAAAAATGTGCGCTTAAAACTCTTATTACTGAATTTATGCTAATATAAATGGAATTATTGTATGAGCAATATTGTCTAATATGTCAGCTGGGTAGCATAGCTGGTTTGGCGTTGGCCTTTTACCTCCAAGTTTGCAAGTTTGACACCGGCCAAAATCGGTGGATTTTCATGATGTGGAAAATCGACAGTGTCCATGCCGTATGATTATACGGCATGCAAAAAAAAGATCATTTGAGTGCCTTTTTGGCTTGGATGCTTTAAAAAAAATAAAATCCTTGTACGGTTTCGTATCGTCAGAGTTCAGGTGCCCCCATCTGGGGAGGAAACTAAGTGTAAAAACTGCTTGCGGCAATTGGAAAACCGCCTATTTGGTGCCACGCTAAGAAGAGATACCAGTTCTCGCGGGATGTACTAGGTCTTCAATGGTAAAACACCAACCCACAGCCCTATTAGAAATAAAATATATACATTGCCTAATACGGCAACAACAATAGTTCTTAACATTCTTATGTCGTCATACTTCTCACATAGAAACCTAACATGTGACACTCTTTTCAATAAGGAAACGTCGAAATTTCAGAAATTTATACATGGGGTTTGGGCTTAGAATATCACTATTATTTTTTCTCTTTTTTTAACAGCTCAAAGCTTCAAAGGACTTCATGCACCCCTAGCGCGAATCCCGCGTTCAGCAGTTCGAGGGTTCCTAGTTTACATTATTGGTTTATGTTAGTTGTGGTTACATTGTTAATTTCATCAAAATACAAAGAATTAAATGAGCAGGCCATGTTGTCAGAATGGACGAAAACCGCACCACTAAAAAAGTCTTCAATGCCCAACCAATTGGCACAGGAAGAAAGGGCAGGTCAAAGCTTAGATGGATAGATGGCCTAGAAAAAGATCTTCTAGTCTTAAGAACTAAGAATTGGAAAACACTAGCAAGAAGAAGGCTCGGGCTGTTAAGCCACTGGGGAAGTAAGTTGTGTGGTTATTATTTCAATATCTATCTAAAACACAATCTATAATAAATAATTTTCAAATGCATATTTTTCTTTTCTTTTGTGTTCCGAGTACAGTAATCAAGGTTCAATAAACTAATTTCGAGTATACGCGATAAAGGTCATTGTGTTTGCACATGTGCAAAAACGGTAGAACCCTTTTTAAAACGTAATTTTCTAACATACGCTAGTAAAATTATTGCGTTTGAACAAGCACGTGAACGGTTTTCCGCTAATGACTGCATATCGTAGTATGTGTGGCGACTTTTTCAAATTGATAAAGTTGGTTGACGGTACCCTACGGAAATACCGAATATTATTATATACAAATAACTGCAATACTTTTTTACATCAAAAGGGTCCATTGTTCTATGTTATACGAAATTCACAATAAACAAAGACATCGATAACTTACCAAATTCATACTTCGATGTTGTGGTAGTGGGAATAGTAGGGAAGACTTTGGCGTTGCACATGTTCTTGTCGCAGCACATGAGTGCTGGCCAGCTTCTGTGTTGGTCAACTGCTGGACGTCGATTCTCGCACAGCAAATGTGTTCGGCCAGATATGCACCCTCTAACCAAGGGGTCTGTTCCATCTCGCCGATCAAGGTACTGGCTGAAGCACAGCCCTGTTGTACTACAAGTACGTGTACCTTCCTCGCGACAATGTACAGTTGTGCAAGAACATGTTATCATTCGACCTGAAAATAAAATTTTTGAATTTTAATGAATTATATTCCCGTTTGAATCATAAAATTAATTATGAATATTAAAGTTGTATTCTGTACATTAAAAGCGTGTTTAACAAAAAAATACACACACACACATCTAACTTTTTTTACTCAGCTGATTACTCAAACGCGATTTAATTTCACTGACTGCTCTGCGAAACAATGCAATGAATTTCATCAATTAACAGTAAATTTAACACTTCGAGGAACTTAAACTTGACGCAGATATGAAAAACAATTTTTAACCTTTTATGTACCGCAATATGATTTACTGCAGTTTTATTCATGTAATACTTTTTTTTAAAATCAATGCATTGAAAAAATTAAGGGATATATATATATAAAATACTCAACTTTGGGAAATGTATAATCCTTAGAGCAAATTAATTAACTGTAAAATTAATTATATACACTGTTCACTTAAAATAAATAGTCAAATCGTTTTCTAAGGTCTTCATTAACATACAAAAGAAGTAAGACACTTAACTTTTGACATTAATTATTTTTTCGGATCAAAAATGATAATCCTCGCAATCCGCTGAAAACGCCGTCAGGTTAAAACGCAATTTTTGCTATAAAACTATTCCCCTTTCCCGTTAAAATACTTATCATAGAACCCGTGTTGCCATATATCTTGGAAGAGTGGATTTAAAAGAATATTCCTGCTGAGTATCGTCAGAGTATTCGTAAAAATGCTTATTCTATGTAATTTTAAAGTGAGTGGTACTTATAAGTATCGTCGGTAGATAAAGGGTTAAAGCATTGTTTTCGACATAGAGCATAGACCTTAAAATTCGAACGGAATCTGAAGATTTATTTAACTGGATACAAGAGTTATACAAGAAATCGCAAATAAATAAATAAATAAATGAAAAAAAATCCATTACCACAAAATATTTCGGAAAGTATTTCATCTTTTCAAAATATTGTTATTGGGGACGAAAATTTTCAAACATAGATGTGGTAGATCTCTTTCTAGTAGCCGTGGTAACCGAGTGGTCATGGTCACGACCTCGTTGCCGACTAGTGGCGTAACGTACACCCCCGCATTGCGGGTGTGGGGCAAGCCTGACTGCCACCAAGCATATATATACATATACATATATATATATATATATACCCTTTGTAAAATACAACTTGGGGACCCAAAACCTGACTTTGCAGGGTGGCCCAAATGTTCTCCGTTGCGCCACTGTTGCCGATATTTGAACTGTGTCATTGAAGACCTACCATGAAAACTGTCAAGGCTCGAAATTCTCCCGTTGGTGTGACGTGGAAAATGGAATGTTAGTTCAGGTGCAGTCCTCATCGCATAACCGTGGTTCAAAATTACTTGGCAGAAAAAAGCCAAGTCAGACTTTTTCAGCTTGTTCCAAGTCTTCGGACCAACAGAAGCTGTCATCTTACCCATGTTTCCCATGTTCTGTAGTACCCAGTGGCAGTAGCGCACACAAATTTTTTTCACGGGGATGCGGAGGGGGCAGGGTAGAAAATCCACCATTTTGGTATCATGCTTCAATACGCCGTCAAACATATTCTTTTGATTTTGTAGATTTTCGGGAAAAACAATAAAAAAGTTAAATGTTCAATAAATAATTAGCATTAATTAGTAAAATTATTAATAAATAATAAATTTTACGTAATATATACATAGGATTATAATCAGTTGAAAAAGAATCCATGGACCCCCCCTTTTTGTGTGCGCCACTGCCCAGAGGAATTTGAAACAACAGTACTTCGAAACAGTTTCAGTAGTTTTCAGTTCGATAAACTTATCATTATTGTTAACGAAAATTTCTCATTTATTAAATTTTTCTTCTCCATTTTCGATACCAATCGAGTATCATGAATATTTTGAATATAACACGTTAAGGTTTCTTTAAAAAACCAACATTTCATATTCGAGTTGAAATTTCTTTATTCTGCTGTGGCAGTTAAGAGAGTGGGACACTAGTTCAGGTGTCGTCCTCGTTACTTGACCATGGTTCAAGATTATGAGGTCCGTCACCAATAGCCTTCATGTAGTTTTGCAGTGCGACGTTAATGTAATCCCCTCAAGTTTTTATGCTAAGCATGAAAATTAAGACGTATTTTACTTTTTCAAAAGCTTCGATAAGATGAAATAAAAAGCTCTTAAACTATTTCTTAACTTGTATGCGTAGGGAAAGGCATAATATTTTTCTTCTATTAAACGTAAATAGTCCTCACAGAACTTTCCCGATTGCATTAAAATTTTGTTAAATAAGTTTAAACATTATAATATATACCAGTGTACTTTTACGATCAGTACAAAAGTTATACATACTTTCAGAATAATTTTATTTTTTTATTTAATTTGGTCCTATCTGCTTCTGATATGTCCTTACTGATAACTAAATAATACTATTTTAAAAGGGCTTTCTATGAAAGAGAAGTGTAGAAACGTGAACGAAGTAAAGACGAGGTGTTTTAAAACAGATTCATATCATAAACTATCTAAAAAATATTTTCAATGAAAAAAAACTTAATTTAAGTATAGTGTAAAACAAAAAAAGTACTCTTAGTTTTTTTAAAAAAGAATTATGATTTAGATCGCTTTTAAATTTCAAAACTATATAAAAAGTTGAAATCAATATAAATAATGCAATATCAAGAAAAATTATTCCTACTTTAACTTGTGAAAGAGTTGAAATGTCCTTCGTTGTGATATACAGTGGCACTCTCTCTCAAAAGTGTTCGTACACTTGCAATTTTCAATAAAATGTAATATTTTCGTCTAATAAAAATTAATATATTGGAAATGTAATTTTTTAAATAATATCTGTAATTTGTTTTTATTTAAATAATATATAATCAATTTTTAAAGCATAGTATAACTATTATTTTTAAAAATAATAATCCAAAAACTACCAAAAACTTGCGGTACAAAAAATATTCGAAGTTTTTTTAAAAAAATCTCAACATAGTTTTAAATATTGTACTTTATTCTTAATTGAGTATTTATATATAGTATAGGATATCTTTTAAAACGTCCACACACAACAACTTGATATAGATTGCATCAATTTTTTGAAAGTTCTGCATCGATGTTCCTCCATTCTTCTGTGATCATTGCTTTTACTTCACATTTTGTTTTTATAAGTTATGTTTTCTTCCTTTAAATTCAAATTCTTACCAAATATGTTTTATTGGGATTAAATCAGGTGATTTAGGAGATGTTTTCATAATTTGGCGACAGTTTTAGAGATACTTGTTAAAAAAAATGAAGTCATCTCCCATATCCAAATTTTGGGCGGATAATTTCAAATTATTCTTTAAAATATTTAAATAAAGCTCATGATTCACAATGCAATAAAAAAGAATACTAAATTACCTAATCCTGAAACTGATTTACACCCCTACACAAGAACACCTCCTAATAGTTATATGATGTTTTAAAAATAAATTATGTTATTTAAATAAGAACAAATTGCAGATATTATTTTTAAAAAATTACAATTCCGATGTATTCATTTTTATTGGTCTAAAACACATTAAATTTTATAGAAAAATGCAAGTGTACGAACGCTTCTCAGCGCCGCTGTACAAATTTCATGCAAACGATAATGACGAAACAGCAGTTTCTTTCCACACTTTCAAGAATAGAAACATATCATAAAATTATGAAAAGAATTCTGGTGTCAAAAGAAAAATCGTCTGCGCTTTGGCTCAGCCGTCAGAAAGCGATGCGTGAGGTACACGAAGGTCGCCATTTTGTAGAATGGGTTATTATTTTGTGTGCTGGAAGGGGAAAAAAAACGCGTGTTGGGATGGAAAATTCGGATGTTTTTCTGAATTGGCGCCTGTCTGACGGGGATCATTCAACCATAGATCGTTAGTACAGGAAAAACGTTCGCCATCCAGGTCCAGAAATAAAACGTGAACTGAGAAATTGTCTTTTAACTGCAAGGAAACCCGTTTCTAAAGACTTTTATTTCTGTTTCAAACAGGCCCTGAAAGGGGTAAAATCATTAGTCCAGATATTACAATGAAAACAACAAACAGCCGACCTCGGTTCTTAAAAGTGAAAATGCACGATTTTTTTGCTTTGTTTTTATTTTCCTTGTATTACAATGTAACGGTGTTCGGTGTAATGACTGGTTATGAAAAAAGGTGAAATATGTATTCATTAGTGTGAAAAAAAAGCATCAAAAAATGTTTTAAAATTTAAATGTAGGCTTATTTTTTTTAAGAAAATTCAGCTGTCAAATTTTGGTATTTCTATTTAATGCGTTGATGTTATAATTTGTCGTTCGTTCTTTTAGCACTGGAAATTATTCGACGAGGAAACAGAGATAAAAAAAAGAAAGAAAATATTGCTTAAAATGACACAAAATAGCAATAATGGCGGCATTTTTTTTCCTTCATATTTTTAATTGTTTACTTATAGACATATTTATTTATTTTTCACTTATTTAATGCAGGACAAAAAAAAATTCATTTGGAGCATTCGTGAAATGTTTGACGTAATTTGAAATATGTAATAAATTAAAATGAAATTTTTTAATTTTTTTTATCTCTCTAGGGAGGAAACTGAGCGTCAAAATTACCTGCGGTAATTGGTATCGCCTATATGATGTCGCACTAAAGAGTGATACCAGCTTCTGGGGATGTAATAGGTCCAATCCGCAGCCCCATTGGATAAAAAACCCTTTTCGACTTTTTATATTAAAAAAAATCAATTTCTTAACAATTTATAAACTGTACACTCTAATTAATATTAGGAATTCAGAAACTTTCATAATAATATGCAAGCGCTAAATTATAAATTACGAAGTATCAATTTTGAATTCCAATATTTAGATATATGGCAAAGGGAAATCATAAAATAATATGCAGGTGTACAACGTGCTGACGTAAAACCGCCCCATAAGGTATAATATTTCTTAATTAACCATGTAGATAACTACTTGCTAAACAGCTAATCGACTGTTAATAAATTAGTTAACTAATAACCCAAGCTAACACGTAAGCGCCTGTTTTAATAGCACAACTTATCTTTCTCCATTTTATTTGTTTTTACTCAAATATTAACATTAAGAATAAACTTAGAATAACTTCCTTCAGTATAAGAGCACCCAAACAACACTAACTTAATTATTACACTTATTCATCATCCAGAAACTATAATTAATGCCTTCTGCTTCTTTCTCGAACACGTGTCATAGTAAATTCGTCCTTGAAAGACAAGTTTCCATTTCGAAGTAAATCTCCTTTTGCATTATTTTCCCCATAAATCGAATTTAGAACGATGACGTTTCATAATTGTATTTCTTTGGAGTGTTAAAATGATAACTAGATAGCAAATATATACCGTAAAATCCGGCGTATAACGCCACTGGTGTATAACGCGCACCTATACTTTCAAGCACATTTTTTAATTTTTTTTAGATATATTCGCCGTAGCACCCCCATTTTTAAGCTTCCCTTGTGTACTTCCCTTGCTTCCTCTTTTTTTAAGAAAAGAGATATCTATAAAATTTACATTTATGCACTTTTAAATACTTTGCTCAATTTTATATTTTTCTTCTGACACTTTAAAATACATTTTTATATTTATATATATATTTATTGTGTGTATATATTTTTAAAATTTTAATATACTAACGAATGTGTGGCGCAGTATAGCCAAACTAGGCTCTTGCGCCAAGAAAAAAATCAACAATCAATCAATTCTTGTACGTAACAGAATCGTTGAACTCAATTTTTACCCACTTTAAAAAGTCAGATTAGTTCGAAATTTTGCTCACTTGTCCAGGACCGACGGCGATACAATAGTTTTTTTTCCCATTGTCCTGATCAGGATCACACATCAGGATTAACGATTTTCCATTTTCAGATCCCATCCGCATCTGGCGACTAATTTTAGATCCCATTTCCAGATTTGGTGACTAAAAGATTATGTTATAACTTTGTTCGATGAACTATAAAAGGGTGTTTTTTAAACTACAACTTATTATCACGAAGAAAACTGAAAAGTTAGTATACAATACACTCCTATGTATTGAAGTCGAGGTGTGTGTTGTCCCAGACTTTTGAAAAATAGTATACTTTTAGAATCACAACTCTTTTAGTTCATCATTTCTTTTAAATAAACAGTATTTCGGTACGGGTAGAAGTAAACTTTTTTTTTATGCTTATCTCTTTTGTTATTTTTAAAGCTATCGTTATTATACTCGGTGTATAACACGCATCCTTAAATTTCGATCTTATCTTTTGTGCTAAAAGTACGCGTTATACGCCGGATTTTACGGTAAATTTTAGAGTTTATTTTATTTACACAGATTATGTGTATATGCAGGTATTTAATAAAACTGATCAAAAACATTTCCGTAATTTTCTTTCTTTTTTTTAATAATTTTTGATAAGAAAGTTAACAGTACCAAGATTTTTACAGATTTTCACGAATGCGTATAAGGCGCACTTTCAACACAAAAAATAAGTCTGAATTTAAGGGGGCGCTTATACGCCGGGTATAAAAATGGTATATTTAAAAAAAATTTAAAAAAAGAGATGAGCATAAAAAAAATTACACTACTACTTTTATCGAAATACTGTTTATTTAAAAGAAATGACATTCCTTGTGAACTTAAAGGGTTGTAGTTCTAGAGGTATACTATTTTCTCTAAAGCGCTTGGAAAAATACCTTGAATAAATTACTTCAAAACGAAAAAGCATTTCACACGCACTTTTCCGGTTTCTTTGAAAAAAAGGGAGTTCGCGTTATACGTTTAATATACCTAAAAAGTGAGAAATGCAGCTTGAAAGTATAGGTGCATGTCATACGGCGGTGCGCGTTATACGTCCGATTTTACGGTAACTTAAATACAGCTTAGATTTTATTTTTGCAAAACATATGTCTTATTACATATTCCATCTAGTATATGGAATCTAATTTCCAATGCACCTAATATATATCTGAATAATTTGTTTGCATACGCCCAATTATGTTTTTACACGAACTTCTTTTACTCGATTTTGATTTGATACGAATTAGAAGGAAAAATAATCTCTTTTTTCCTACTTATTTTAATTCAACGCGGTCGACCAAATTCGTAGAAGAACTTTACTTTCACATTTGTAACTGCAACAGTGAAGACGACTAATGTAATGTCATACGACGCGTCAGACTGACCACCAAACCGGAACATCTGCTCATGCACCTCAGTGCCCAAGGCCATGAAAACTGAGATAATCTCAGTAGGCCTAAGCCCTCATGGGCTGTTGTGCTACTGAATTGAGTTTTTTTTTAAAAAAAACATTTAATGCATTTTGACACTCCTAAAGGGAATCAAGATATTTTTTATTGTATCCAAAATGAATTCAAACTTTTGATTGAACATACCAATTCTGGAAGTCATATTATTAATTACAAAAGATTTCAAATATTGAATCTTATGCTGCTGCCACGCCAGAGATATAAATTATACTTACTACTGATTGAAATTATTCGTTTGAAACATTTATTTAAATATTTATTAAATAATACTATTTTTCCATATTAACCAATTGTTGCCATCGAATAAAATTATATTTAATCTTAATAAAATCACCCTCTTTGAAAATTCTATTTTATAAATAAAATTTTAATTTGATACTCATAACGTTGTTGTTTTCTCATAGAAGTACGCGAGTTTGAGACACTTATTCTATACTTTTCGAATACTTTGCTTACAATGCTGTCATCGACACAATAACAGAGCCAATACAATACAATTACAGAGATAAACATTAAATATCTATATTGCAACTTAAATACATACACAAGACAGAACTCCCTTTCATAGCAACAACTATACCTGACTCATAACATTGTTGTCTTCTTACAGAAGTACGAGTTTGAGTAATTTAAATTATAAATATAAAATGTTCTGCATATTTTGCTTAAAAATGCCGTCATCGACAAAACAACCAATATAATACAATTACAAGAGATAAACATTAAATCTCTACCCTGCAACTTAAATACAAACCAGACGGAATTCCATTTCATAGCAACTACTATACCTGATATAACCTACTATTGCTATTAAAATATCGAATTCAATTTAACCTTGACTGAAATCACCCAAAACTTTTTCTTCTCCCTTTCTCCAGAGGTTAAAAGAAAGTGAAATTTGTTGCTGGTTGAAACGTCGTCTGCCAATAAGACGCGTGAATACCCCCTTAATTGGTCTTAATTTGATTCTCGCTCAGGGCATAATCTACAGAAACCTTCTTAATGCTCAATTACACTCTTCGTCATAATAGGCTTCTTTGTGCAATTCACCCGGCTTCTGTTTCATCATGTTTAATTATTGAATGCATAATGCCTCGTCTCCCTTGTCGCGTAAACTAATATTTCGGATCGACCACAATTATTCGTTTTTTCTCACGCCACTATTAGCTCATGCGGTTGGCCAAAAAATAAACAGAACGGTGAAAAAGAATCGTTTGGAATGAAAGAAAGAAATTGAACGATGCGGAAGTCGGTGCGAGTGGAATTCCAATTTTGTTCCATGGAAGTTTTTTCCCCTTTTGAATATACCATTTCTCTCTATATACGTGATTAATATCGGTTCCAACGACGTGATTCATAATAATAAATTTTTGGGATCATTTTCTTAAAGAAAATACAGTCGGACGTCTATATAACGAAGTCACTAAATCCCGGAAAAAAGTTCGTTATATGGAAAATTCGTTCTTTTTTTTACTCATCAAAAAAGAAAGAAAGAAAAAAAGAAAAACTGCAAGGAAAACAAGAAAAAAGAATGTCGAATATTAATATTTTCAATATTTTTAAGAAGATAATTTTATACTAAAATTAAAGAATTTTAAGGACATTTTATAATTTAAAGCATACAAGTAACATTAAACAAACATCATTTTATAATTTGAACATGGGGACACGGGAAAATTCCACTGAAGGTAAAAGAGGATATCGAAGATGTTTCTAGTGAAGTGAGCAATGGGGGTTAAAGGTTGCACTTCTAGGATGAAACGTCCAGGACTGTTGCTCTCGGCGAGTTAGGATCTAATAAAACCAGTTTAAGATTTATGGCCACTATAAAATGTGTTAAAGAGAAAATAACTTGAAATTTTTTCAGAAGTACTTTAAAAAAAAGGGAGAACAAAAATTGAATTCCAAAAGAAAAAGTTCGTTATATGAAAAATGCACTTCGCTATAGAGAGTTTTTTTTACGAAGAAAATTGTGAAATGTTCAAGGTACCAGGAAAAAGTTCACAATATAGAAAAATTCACAATATAGAGGTTCGACTGTATATGGTTTAATTTTGAGCTTTACAAGTTTCTTGTTCATAAGTTATCTAATTAGCGATCCACTTTACTTCATGATAACTCTACTGGTGAAAACGTTAGTTGCCAATGTGTGAATAATAAATATAACAGCGAACAATAATAAATAATAAATATAACAGTTTAAGTATCTGTGTTGGCAGTTTTTCCTCTTTTAAATAAATACACATTTGACTTTTAAACTTCGTACAGTAATTAATAAGTTAAATTTAAAAATAAAAAAGAAATCCCATTACTTTAGAAATATTTATGAGCTTTAGAATCGATTTGAAGTTTTTTGGTTTGACATTTGCTTTAATGTAAATACTTGCTCAATAGCGAAAAACAAAATAAAATTTAAAATCGTCTCTTTTTCTGTCTAAAAACATTTTTATGCATGTTTTAGCAAATTTCTTTCTGAAAAAAAAAAAGAAGACTGGATATGTCTAGGATATATAGAAGTATTTGGTATACGTCTAAAGCTTTAAAAAAACACAAAATTTAATTTAATTTAATTTTTTTTTGGCCCTAAAAAGAGAATTTAAGGAGAAATTTCCTTTTTGTATATTTTGCTAATTACCGGTGCTCATTCTAAGACGATTTCGCAAGCAAGTTTTGTTTCTTTTACTTTTTAATTTGACAACGCGTCAAATTAAAAATAATGTTAAATAACGCGTCATTTATGTGTTTATACTTTTCTTATATATTAGTGAATGACTAGAAATAGATGACATTTTTCGTATATTCATAAATTTATAAAAAAGTAGCTGATACAAACTGCATTTTCATTGGAAAAATCGTACTGTTTAACAAGACATTATTTATTTAATTTTTCTATTTTCCTTTTTTCAGATCAGAAGAATGAATTGTTGATGTATTATGTATTTGATACTTATTTGTATTATGTATTTGATACTTATTTGTGTTATGTATTTGATACTTTGATTATGTATTTGATTCACATGAAGTTATTATTTTTCATTAAAATGAAATATTTAAATAACAAAATGACAATAAAACCCTTTTTTTATTACGTATTTATTTAAATATTTATAAGTAGTCTCTAGAAATTGTTTCTCTAATTCCACAGTTATTGGTTCAATACTACAATCATAACCTTTCGAAGAGGCAATTATAATAAGGGATTAGCATTCTATAGTTATTTTTAGGGTAAAAAAATGAATAAAAAATAATGCAACGTAATCTTTAAAAATTCAATTAAAACTATTATTTTTAACTTCTGATATAAAAGTTTACTTTTCATTTTATTTACAATTACTATTTACTGATTAAATAAAATATTTTCAACATATTGGACTCAACTTGTAATAAATTTCCTACACTAATACATTTCTTTTTTTCGACAGTAGATGGCAGCATGGTCGTTATTTTTGGGCATCTTTTCAAAACAAGGATTTTTAGATCAAGAGCTTTCGTTATCTTTCGATTCCTCCCCCTCGGAAATCTTATGTATATATACGCTAAGTAACGATATAAAAATAATAAAAAATTCAGAAACTCGAATTCTCTTCAAATTTTTTTAACATTTGTGATACTAATGTTTGAAAAAATGCTAAATTTCAAAATATTAATATTTATAAATATAATTTTATTTTTTACGTTGAGAAAGAAAGTGTACATAACTTTTTATTTTAACTATTTTTAATTTCCGTTAATTTATCATGTTATCACAATGTAATGGAATTTTTGGAAAAAAAAATGCGCTCGTATATTTCTTTTTCATATTTTCTAAATAATAAATCTTCATTTTGGTCTCGTTAACATTCTCGAAAAAAATCTTTTTCTCTCGTTTTCTTTTACTTTTTTTTTATTGCGGTTGCGTGGAATAATATTAATGTTTGGTTCAAGAAATAAATCTTCTGAGAGAGACTATTATGTGATACGGCCATTTTTTTACTTGATTCCGCGATAATTGCTTTCCTCAAGCTTATGACACTGTAAAATGTAAGGTTTAGATTAAAAGAACATGAAGCTCCCGTTTTTTTTTTTCTCTTATCATTTTTACTTCATTTTATTTTAACGAAATTATTTTTACACTAAACAATGAATTATACTAACCTATAACTATTGAAGAAAGACACTTTTATTCACAAAGTATCAAAATCGTTTGTAAAAAAACAATCCTTGAGAGGAACATTAGCTCTTTCAAATCAAAACAACTCAACTTGACTCACATCTGCCGCCGAATCCTTACATTAAACAATAACTTATCACCCCCCCCGCCTTCCAATCGCGCCGGATACATTAACCATCCTTATCTCAATCACGAAATTCATCTGGATAGAACAGTTTACCTTCTATGAGACATTATTATTATTTTTTCCGAACATTCTATGTATTTTTTACGATCATTATATCGTGCGGTAGCTATTTAATGTTGGCCAACAAAAAGATCCTGTGTTGTAAAAGGGGGGAAATGCAAGGTTCCATGATGCGTGTTAGAGTTTGGCGTCATAAAAGCAGAATGGCGTCTATTGTCAACGTATGTTTTTACGCCAACAATTATTTCTTTCGTAAAAGGGTTACATGCTCGGGGTGGAAAATAATAATAATGATAAACGTGGTCGTTTCTTTTATATGTGGCGCCGTCTTTCATTCTTTTTTTTAAATATTTATTTTTATGATTTTCGAAGGTTACACGAATATGAAGTGCTTCCTTTTTTTTTGTAATAAATAATGTTTACACAGAAACGCATCTTCCCCTAGATTTTATATTATTAGTTCGTTTGCTCAGAGGCAGATGAATTCTGTATTTAAATAATCGTGAAATGTAGAAAATTTTCAATTCTCTTTTCAGTCTCTTTTTTTTCCCTCGAATTAAGGTATCCGACTACCCTAAAATCATGATTTTTTTCAAAAATTGACAAAAAATTTTTATGATTTTATTTTATAGGACATTTTATCAGCTTTATAAAAATACCAAGTTTTTTATTTTTCAATCATAAGAACAAAAACTACAAATATTTTAGTAAAAACTGATGCCATAACTTTACACAAGATGTCAAACTTTAAAAGCGTTTTACTCGAAATGTGTTTTTTTCGAAAAACACAAACGGGGACAGCGATTGCTCAAAAAGTTTTTAAAATAATTTGCTGAAATCTTTTGTGTATATTCTGTATAACAGTAAAAGTGTTTTATTCTTCAGATTTATCAATCACTGTTTTATTTTAAAATGTACAGTCCTTTATGTGAATACAATCACTGTTTTTTTAAGCAATTTTCTGTAGTCACTATGATAAAGTGCTCTAGTCTTTGTAAAAATTAAAATATCTCTTATCATGAAGGTCATTTCAAACATGAATAACATAGTAATACATTAAAACTGAAAAATTGAGAATTTGTTCATAAAATGTTTGTTTAGAGTGGGCCCCGTTTGTGTAATTTTTCGTACATTTTTACCAGTTTTTTCACATTTTAATAGTAATAAATACTTTTTTTATTTTCCATTTTAGAATTTTTTTCTTAAAATATACTAAATACATCTAAAAATCACAAAAAAAGTCCCCATATCTCCATTTTTTCAAAAAAAAGTTGTCGCAAGTAGTCGGATACCTTAAAACAACAATTTCTGGGAAAACAATAATTATAATTTAAAACAGGGTTTCGAACAGCGTGCGACACGGTTTCGTTTAGTAGTCAAGTTATTATTTGTTGGGTCGCAGAAATTTATACAAAAAACAGAAATTTCTGGAATACACTACAATTGTATAAAATAAAAAAAAAATTATAAAAGCATAAGAGGAGTTAAAAAAGCGTCAAATTGATTCCTTACTAATGCCATATTTCAAGGCAACGTGGAGGAGGCTATTTTGGATTAACTTCGGAATTTTGAATCTCGGTCAAGTCACAAAGACGACCTTTGAGTTGACACAGCATTTTCCAAACTTACACAGCACGGCAACAAGAGAATTTTAATAGATTTAACATGCATTAAGCTCTCTATACGATGGTTCTTTGTGGCGTGTGAAAGTGAATGAATATTAACGTCGCACTATTCAGCTACTTGAGGGCTATTGGAGACGGATCTCGTAATTTTAAACAATGGTCAAGCTGCAACAACCAGCTAGAGATTGTTGATGTTTGGAGGTTGGAGTAAAGATCAGCCATAAGAAATTTCAAACTCAGATTTATTATCCCATTGACTTAAACCAAACAACTGTTGTTGTTGTTGTGACTAATGCCACCTGCCTGACGAAGTCAGATCGAGGCCCGCGATATTCATTGCGGTTAAAGGCTAGAATTTATACGCATGTCGTTAGCCTTAGCTTTAAGCACCATGCAGGTGACAGTAAGATTTTGCTTGGTTCCACCCCAATTTAGAGGGAGAAAACCCTGGGAGTGGACCTTTACCCCATTCCTTTAAGCAACCACTTATAACAGACTTTGACCCCATAAGAATCATAACATCCACAATTGCAAGATTATGAATTTATCACAACAAGGACATGAAAATCCATTCTGATGAAACACGATCTTACATACTCAGTGTAGAAACTGGCCGGAAATCCGCTCACGCCAAAACATGTCTTCGAGTGCCCAGCTTTCACACCCAAGAGTGCAGAAGATCGGTTTCATTCCACTCATTGAAAGGGCGGCTCTAGGGCCGGACGATCCGGACTCCTGCCCAGGGCGGCATTTGGATCGAATTTGAAAAATACTTTTTTTTTGTTGTAAAGAATTTTATATATTTTCTGAAATATTATTGGGTGTGAATTTGGTATTACATTTAACTTATCTTATTTTTTTTTATTTTGTACTCGGTTTATTTAATGACGGTTTTCTTTTGTGTTTAGACTTGAAGGGTTTGAGGCGGGAGTATATGTTAAAGCAAGAAATTTAATATATATATAATTACACATCTTTCACTAGTAAAATTCTTCCCATCCCGGAGTGAGGTCACAAAGGACATTCCTTTCACCCTTACGATGTCCGGTGTCAGCTATCCAAAAGAGGATAAGGGTAATAAGAGGTTCTGATAGATAGAGAGTTACAGGAGGAGTTTTATTTTAGTCCTGAGTGTAATTACCTAATTTAAAACATACGTTTGTGACCCCCGCCATCAGTAGACTATTTTTCGAAGAAATTGGCCTGCTGAAATTGACGATTCCTTCTCTTACATTTCACTCGTTTGATATAATAACAAGTAATTATGTCCTTAATTTCGAATTGTTTTGAATCTTTTAAGACTTAAAATAATATATATATATATATATATATATATATATATATATAGAGAGAGAGAGAGAGAGAGAGAGAGAGAGAGAGAGAAAGAGAGAGAGAAAGAGAGAGAGAAAGAGATAGGCGGCATTGGGAAGAGGGGCGGAATTTTCCATTTTTGTCCGGGGTGGCAACACTGCTAGAGCCGGCCCTGCTCATGGACTCACTGCAAGCGATCTGTTACAGCAGTGGTTCCTAAAGTGGTTCCCGATATTATTCAAGGAGTAAGTGAAACATTAAAATTGACTTGGGGGTCCCTGAGCAACATCAGGGGTTCCACGCCAGGTTTAATATAAAATAACAAAATTTTGATCCACTTTTATTTTATGGAAATTTAAATAAATAACAATAATTCACTTAGATATTCCCGACTGGATGTTGTACCTTTTTACACGTGGACTAACTGAGATCCCAAACACAGTTGAATCCATACTAATACAGGAGTATCTTATTGAAATATACACAAGTGGGGGACTTAAACCAATGTTTGAACGAGGATGCCACAAATTCTGGTTACAAAAATATATCCCAATTTTATATCCTGCATTAGGGGCTATTGTACAGCAGAAGTTGTTGACTACTTTCCCGTCTTCCAATTTGGTAGAACGTAGATTCATTGCCACAAAAAAATCTCATCAAAAAAAAAAAAAAAAACACGACTAAAATCTAGTGCTCGTAGGGATTAGCGGTTGCTACTCACAAACAGTGAGATACACAGTGAGTGAGTGAATATTAACGTCGCACTGTTCAGCTACACGAGGGCTTTTGGCGACGGACCACGTAATTTTGAACCATGGTCAAGTGACGTGGAAGACACCTGAGTTGGCACCCCCTTCTCCTAACTATACACCACACCAACGGGATGACGTTTCAGCTCTCGACAGATTTAGCCAGAGACTGACACAAATACACTCATAACATTTCATCAAGTTCACCCAAGTCATTAATTTTTTTAAAATTTTATTTTAAACAAAAATTAAAATTTCAAAAAATAATTCTATCAACAAAATGTTTTTTTTTTTAATTTGTAATTTTAATGCAATGTATATATTTATGTAGCTTTTTCACTTGGGGATTCTTGGGGTTTTGACTATAAAAAGGGGTCCATGGGCAAGTTTTGACTATTAAAAGGGGGGTGTATGTCTTGAATATAAAAAGGGGTCCATGGGTACCACTGCGCTTTATAGCCAGGGTATTCTGAAATTGGCGCAGTTGTTGCTACCTTCGTTGGAGTCTAGTGTTTTTATACTTTTTTTTTTTTTGCCAAATCCATGGACACAAGAACAACAACAGCAATTAAAACATGTTTATCTGATATTATTAACCAATAAATACTTCGTTTATAAAGCGGTCATCTTTTTAAAAGCATTTTTTTCATACAAAAAGAAATCAGAGCTAATAAAAATGTTACAAACACTTGCCTTACTGGGAAATAAACGTAAAAAAAATATTGAGAGCCAATGTACAACGTGCATTAAAAGTAGAAAAGTATATATAAAAATTAATATCAAACCGATTGTCGGAAATAGAAAAAAAGTATTATTAATGAAAATTATTTCTTATACTTAATTATTGCTAATTATATATAGATATAATCCTTTACAAAACCTTTATCCTTTTTTTACTTCATAAGCTATTTAGCTTATTGATCAAAAAGGAAGAACGAACATAAACGCGTATATTCCTTGCTTTCTTTATACTTTGACATTTATCTCTAGTTTTGTATTTAGTATACAATAATGTAGGAAAATTGGACTAATTGTTAGCATCCGCTAAAGAGACTGGCAACTTTATTAATTAAATAAATAGCACACACTCACACACACATATATATATATACATATATATATACATATATATATACGCACACACACACACACACATATATATATATATATATATATATATTATTTACCCCTGTAGATACTATAAATTAAGAAATGCAAACAATACACTGTACCTCGCACAGGAGAAAATTTTTTTTTTCGTCTCGATTTGTCTTTAGTTATATATATATATATATATATATATATATATATATATATATATATATATATATATATATACATACACAAGGATAATTGTTTTTCCATTCCTAAAACGAGAAATAATGACGAAACTGCTGCTTAACGATTCCTTATAAAAACACACGTCGCTTCATGATAAATCCATCCAGAAAAAAGTCTTAAATGATAACTGCGGGAAAAAAATCTCTAAATAATCCCTTTCGGCTTTTTTCTATCTCTGTCTTTCTCGAAACGCTAAAGAGAGTGGAAAAAATTAATAGCGATGAAAAGAGGGGTTATTATAACCTATAACCCTTTTTTCCTTCCGTTTTGAAGACAAAGACGGAAATAGGGACCACCCGCGTAGATGTGGTTGCTTCTCAGCAACTGAAGATTGCTCTTCTTTTACGCAAATGTAGGCTCTTTACACACACTCACACACAAAAAAGAGTTTTTAGCCATTGAGATATTTTTCTGCTCTGGAATATTTTTACTCTGAATTTGTTTACTTTTAAAAGACTTGATCATTATACCATTAAAACGGTACATGTGTTTACTCTATGAAATACAGATTATTCTCCTATAATAAGATCGCTTGTGCTTAAAGATGCTTCAACATGATTTCCTTTTACGTGAATTTGTGTTGATAAAAAAAAGAAAAAAACCAGAATTAGAATCGATAAATTAAGAAGTATTATGCATTATTATCTTACAATTTAGATTGATTGGTTCTAGACGTCATCCATCAAGTTTGGTGTCAGCCGTTGACTTTGCTTAGGGTATTTGATTTGAGCTAAATACCTGATAATTTCTAGACGTTTATCGAGCTGCAAAGATCCCCCGTGATCTAGTTATTAAGCATTTTAACTTTTGCCTTTGCTAGTAGCAATGCACGAAGAAGAGAGTCGTCATAAAAGCAACACTGGAGACATCGACGTTGCACCATGTTATTTTGAGCAACGGTCAAGAGACAAAGAGACACATGCGTTGACACCCTACTCCAAATTTCCAGTGGTCATCTTCACGAGCTCGTAGCTAGTCGGCATCGTTACAATCGTAGCTAGTCGGCATGCCATATATATGGCATCGAGCCCTATGCCCCTGGAGACTCAACGCGTAGAGAGGCTGAAGTATATTAAGCCTGTGGCGAGTCAAGATCCTCCTGTTGGCATTAGGTGGTAGTTTAGAGATTTGCGTGCATTTCGTCCTCGTCATTTGACCGTGATTTAAAATTACTAGTCCCGTCACCAATAGCCCTCGTGTTTCTTTATAGCGCGACATTAATAGATATTCACTTATTCCAAACTTCCAGATCACGCCAACTTCAAAACTGATATTCAAAGTGTATTAAACCGAATGCAACACGGTCTTTGATGGCATCAAGAAACCACGATTCAAACAAAATAACACCGGTCACGAGTTCAAGCATCGACCACTTCGCATTTTACAGATAAGAGAAATATGTTTTCTTCTTTGACACAACAACCATGGGTGGGCCAAGGCTTTTCCCAAACCTTCTTCCATTCCAACCTCCACTTAGCGAGACAGCTCTCCAATAGTTACTTTTAAAACTTTAAAATCGCCCCTCACACAATCAGCCCATCTCAATTTGCGCTTACCCCTAGTCTAGTTTGTAATTGAAAATTCTGAATGTCAAGGATGAGGTTCGTCATCCATCTGAAAGTCAAGAGTTCATTCGGTAGATGTAGCCCACAAACCTCAAACGACCAACCTTGATGTATTTAATGACATCTGCTTTTTCCTTTAAACAGCTTGTATAATTCAAAATTATGCTGCGGTCCATAATCCATTCTCATTCACAGCACCAAAGATATATCAAAGGAGCTTTTCGCTCAAAGGTAGCTAGCCTCTCAGTCTGTGATTTAATCCAAGTTTCAGTGAGTGAGTGAATACTAACGTCGCACTGTTCAGCTACACGATGGCTTTTGGCGACGAACCACGTAATTTTGAATCATCAAGTGGTCAAGTGACGTGGACGACACCTGAGCTGGCACCTCCCTTCCTAATCCAAGTTTCAGATCTATAGGTATGTACGGGCCTGATAATTGTTTTATACAGAGTAATTTTTTCATGTCTTGTAATAAATTTTGACTTAAAGAAAGCTCCTAAATTATGAAGACAGCAAGAGAGAAATATGTTAATTAAACAATAATCAATTAAGGATATTGTATCAATATCACAAAAATGCACTTTGTCAGATTTAATTATAGTAATTTTAAAAAAAGTTGATGAAATAATAGTTACTATTACATAATACGTTTTTGGGTGAGCTAGTTGAATTTAAGAAATATTCATTGAAGTTAAACACTACTAAAAAAATAGAGAATCAATATATATTCCAGATTAATAACATACCTGATTATTTACTCCTAAATTCACACACACACACAAAAGATTTTTTTCTAAATATATCAGTCATGATGTATATGAAATATAATTATTAGTTATTAATTTTTTGTTCTTATATAAATTTAGAAAGCTCATAGTTTTATAAATCGGACAAATAAATAAAACCGGTTCAACGAAATTTAAGATGAAATTTTACAAAACAATAAAATTTAAGGGAATTGTCTTAAAAAAACGAAATATTCTCTTAACGTAAAACTCAAAGGATTTAGATTGAATTCTAGTGTCAATTTTTTTCACGAAGCTTTACAACTATTATAAAATACTTCTTAAAATACCGCACCTCTCAATTAATTTTTTGTTCTGAGTATTTATCAGCAACCGTAATTCCTTTAGTTTTGATTCGAAAATGTATTTCTCAAAATCAAAAATCTTCTAAAAAAAACCCCTATTATATTTCTATGTTATTTAGTCCAAGAACTCATCTCAGTACTATTGCCAGATTCCCATCACAAAACGTTCCACAACCATTAAAAAAACAAAACCATCTCCTGTTTTTCGAAGAATACTCCTTCCATTTCTTGCAGACGATATTAAAAACGATGGAAAAAGGAAGAATTTTTTTCAATAATAATAGTACGTTCTGTTTTTTCTCTTTTCGCTTTAGATGCAGAAGCGAGGTACCGAAAAATTGTCATCCATCGCTATTCATCCTTAATGCTAAAATAATGACAATACTTTTCATCATGAGAGTGAAAAAATGTCGGCTGCACTACCCCTGTAATTTCAAGAGGGGTATGCAGCGAAGTATCCGGCTTTTTCCCTTGGGTCCTCCCCCTACCAAACGATCCTTTTCTTGTCTCGGAATATCGTCGTCAGGTGTTGGGTAATGTTTTTTTTCTCGTCTGCTCGCATCAATGATCATGTGATCAAGATATTTCGTGCCTACTGAAAGTTAATGAGACTTTTGGGAATTCTTATTTCTTCTCATTTCCTTGAAGCGGTCATTTTCTGGAATCGGAAATTGGTGTTTTGCGTTTTAAAATGGGGATGGTAAGTAATTGAATGGGAAAATGATTTCCTTTTCTTTTCCATCGAATGTTCTTAAAAATATTTTAAAAGAAGGCAACACGTCTTCTTTGGATTCTATTAGAATATTAGATAATTGAAAACACATTAAGATGTATATTTAGGTGAAGTTAACTTAATATTCGCATGTCCTAACAATAAATCATAAAAATGTGCTTTTTATTTATTTATTCGTCCATCCATAAAAAATTTCCGATTTAAAAATAAAAAGAATTACAAATTTTCGAACAGTTGCTTGAATTTTGAAAGCTAGAGAGTACTTTTAAGGTATCCGACTACTTGCGAGAAATTTTTTAAAAAATAATGGAGATGTGGAGATTTTTTGTGTGTGTGTGTGTGGGAGGGGGGGTTCTATATGTTCAGTGCATTTTAAGAAAAAAAAAGGCTAAAATTAAGAAGAAAAAAGTAAATTATTATTTCTAAAATGTGTAAAAATTGACCAAAAGTTACATAAACGGGGCCCGCTCTGTACAAACAGTAAATGAAGTAATTCTGAATCTTTCAATTTTGATGCATTACTTGGTTATCCCTTTTTGAAATGACCTTCAGGATAAGAGATATTTTATTTTTTACAAAAACTGGAGCACACTTTATCTTAGTGATTATATGAAATTCCTCAAAAAAAAAAAAAAAAAAAACTGCGATTATATTCATATAAAGAACTGTAAATTTTGAAATAAAACAGTGATTGATAAATCTGAAGGTTAAAACACTTCTAATGTTATACAGAACATGCACAAAAAATTTCAGCAAATTATAGTCAAAACTTTTTGAACAATCGCTGTCCCCGTTTGAGCTTTTTCTGAAAAAACTCATTTCGAGTAAAACGCATTTTAAAGTTTGACATCTTATGTAAAGTTATGGCATCTGCTTTTAACTTATAGCTTTTGTTCTAGTGAATGGAAGATAAAAAAAAAACTTGGTATTTTTATAAAGCTTAAGTAGTCAAGCTGTCAGTTTTTTTAAAAAAAAATCCTGATTTTAGGGTAGTCGGATACCTTAAGGAAAGCAGGCTGCGGCAGCCTGTAGGTAATGGTCAGGAACTCCTGGCCAGAGCGTCGTAAGTTCGAGTTCTAGTACCACTGAAGACCCGTCTTTGAGAGGGGGTCAATGCCCATTTCCCTTCCAAGAGGACCGCAAGTAAAATCCTGCCATTCTAGAGATGCTTCGAAATGCACCGCAAGTATTTTTTGCCTTCAAGTAAGATTCTCAAAAGCGGTTGAAACGTATTTTTAAAAATACGGCTCAACCGCTTTTGAGAATCTTACTTGAAGGCAAAAAAAAGCATCTCTAGAAAGACAGGATTTTACGTGTAGACAACTCGAGGATCAATATCCTTTCGTTGGTGTGGAGTTAGGAAAGCGCGTGCAAGCTCAGGTCCTCGTCACTTGACAGAGATTCAAAATTACGAGGTCCATTGCCAGTAACCCTCGATTTGCTTTATAGTGCAAAGTTAATAACTCTCTCTCCCAACAGAATTTTTACACACTTTTTCAGTTGATGCCAGTAAAATCAAATTTATTTTAAACCTAAAATGCATTCCCCCACAGTCTTTTTACAACTATCAAAACCATCTTTAAGCATTTAGACACAATATGAAATAAACCAGCTCTTTTCTGTGTTCGCGAAAACAGCGATAGTAAACTTTGGTTCTCAAAAAGAAAAAGAAAAAACGGAATAAAATAGAATTATTCATATACAGAAGTAATTAAAAATTGAAATCGTACCTCACACTACACCCAAGCTATTTAAAATTTACTTTTATGTATGTCTTCTTTAATGACACAAGAAGCTACTCACAAGTTATTTTTATGTACTCTGACTACTACATAAACAAGATATATTATAAATAAAAATATTACTAGTTTAAAACACACACATATATCGCGTCCAGTAGTAAAAAAACTTCAAGAAGAATTTCAAATGGCACACAATCTCTTTATTTAAAATGAAGCCGATTAAATATTTCTATTTACATGGCGTGGCCAAGGATACAAGAATTAAACCAAAACCACAAATGCAGCCAACATAAAAAGCATGAAGTATAGGATGGGAAAAAACGGTCTCTAGGATCCAAAAACCATCAACCTCTCAAACGATTTCTAAAGTAATCGATTGTACTGCAAATCACAAGATTTAATAATAGCATGCCAATTTATCAATCTGGTAGATAATGCAATATTACATCAATTGCCTCTTAAATTTGATGGAGTGAAATCCTTAAACAAATAATTTTATAATTTCCGCTTAGTGCAGCGAAACTCAATCTGCGGCCCACAGGGCCATTTTAAGTGGCCCGGTCATGGCCCATTACTCTGAAAAATTCATTTATTTATAAAAATTTGGTGGGAAATTCTTTGTTAAGAAATGGAATATATCAATTTTCATTTTGATGTTGATGTCGTATGGATGCGAATTGATGTTTTTTTTTCTGATTAGTGATAAAAAAACAACAGTGGAGTAGCGACTACTTTATGAGTGGAACTAATTTTCAACAATGTTTCATACCTTGCGAGCGAAAAATATTCAGGTTGTTTCAAGACGATTGGGAAGTTGACTATTTTGTAGGGAAAATAATCATGGATCTCAGCAATTGTTTCATTTGTCTCAAAAATGTTGTATTTAAAAAATACCAATAGACAGGAATCGTGTTCAATGACACTTTTCGTCGAAGAACTTTTTCAAGAGGTGATAAATAGGCCTTTTTGAATAATCTTTACAACAGCAAGAAAGTGTTTTGCCAGTGGTGATGTCAAAGTGGTAACAAAGGCACGGTGTGAAATTTGCCACATTATTGGTAAACATATGAAACCGTTTACTGATACAGAAATTGTGAAGGTGTGATTTTTAAATGCTACCAATTTAGAAAAATTCAGTGACAAAAACAAAAAAATAATAATTAAAAAAAGCAAAATAGGAGTTTTAATATTTTGATCAATTTTTCACATTTTAAATTTTTTATGTTATCTTGGTCTTAAAGTATTTCTGCCCCCCCCCACACACACATCCTCCATTAAAGTGCCCACGTGAAAAAAGCTAACATATATATGTAGCCTGGCAGAAAAAAAGATTTAGTACCCCTGGTTTAGAGGCTATTTCATAAAAGACTTATAAGATATCTCGCGCGATGTCATGGATGTGACATAGGACCAAAATAAATGAGAAAAATATCATTCTCAAAACAATTATAATAGGAAATCTTTGTATACATATTATAAAGAAAATAATTAATTCAATGGTAGAGAGAACTAAATATTCATGCATCTAAGTTGTGTTTCTAGATATATCAAATAAAATATGGGCACCACCCTTAAATATTTCCTGGCTACGCTTCTAATCCGCTTGTGTACCAACCCCAGATCGTCCTTGATCTCAAATGACAGAAGAGTCATGACATTAACAAAGGTAAAATTGATGACGCCTCAGCAATTACATCCTCCCATCTTTTAACTGCCTCTTTTAATTGATCTCGGCGATATAATTCATTGCTGTACAGTCCCACCATTGTTGGGGCGGCGGTTCGGCGCCCCTAGAAGGTCAGCCGACCATTGGGCGATGACCCTTCCCTTCCTTCTTGCTTTGTGATTCCCCTCCACGGTGGAGAAAGATGAAATGTGTGGAGGTTAGGCGTGATTTGGGATTTATGGGCCAACTACTTGTAGAGATGAAGGATGAGAAGATGATAGATGAGGTGATTGGAGATGTGTGATTGATTTTGTATCGGTCTTTCAAGCAGATGATTGTTTTAGCAATCCTTTTAGGCGCTATGTAAGTTAGGGCGGGAATTGGAGAGGCACGTGTATGTTGGTGTTGTTGAATCAAGACTGGATAAAGAATAAGAACAGTAGAGCATTTAAAGGACGGATGAGGGTCGTTATATTTTTATGCTACAAATAGAATTTTTTAAAATTTGATAATGGAGAAATTTTCTTTTTGTTCAAAAATTATTATAAAGATATTATCCACCTCCCTTTCTTTTTTCTTTCACACAAAGTTTATGCAGCTTTTGGTATTTTATTGGTATTGATTAACACTTACTTCAATAAATAAAAAAATAAGTTTGAATTTAATGTGAAATATAATAATTAGTGAAAATAAGAAAAATATGAAAAAAGAAAAAATATTTTGAAAAAGAAAAAAGGAAATAAGATACAAAAAGCGATATTAATTTTACACAAAACCTCGTAACGTACGCAAACTGTTTTCGTCTTTTTTCTTCATTATTCCATCAGTATTTATATAATTGAGGATCACGAGCACACACACAAAGAACCCATCAGAAAGTATTACTGAAAAACTATCTTTATTCACTACGAATAAAATATTTCAAACTCAAACTCTTTTCTGGAACACAAATAGAATAAGTTAGAGAGTTTTGTTTTTATTTGAAAAAAAAAAGCCACTTAAATGGCTGGAGGGAAAGAAGGATATATATATATATATATATATAACACAACGGAAGATTTTAACTAACAGTTTCAATAAGTAACTGTATTTTTAGAATATTAAGAATATTTTAAACACAGTCTTATAACAAAATAAAAGAGAAATTATTAATAAATTGTAACTAAACAGTTTTTAAAATATAAATAAACACTTCTCTCTCGGCGTTGTTTCAACGAATTGTTTGTAACAATTCTGTCCTATTACGTCCTTAAATCATAGCAGTTAGAGAAAAAAAAAGAATCCAGTTAGGGAAAAAGCATAAAGTTTAGTAAAATTCCTATCTAATGTGCCCCAAAAGTACGATACATAAACATCAAAATGTAACTACATTTCTAACGATGACTTTCAACAATAGATGGCAGCACCAACAATTTGTTAAACGTCTACAAATAGAGAATGTAACATTTCCAATAAGGTAATCTCCGCTGAGAACTGCTAGACTCTTTATACTTGAACAAAATATTTTCACATCACAGAAAAAAAAAAAAAAAAAACTTCGTAGTAAATTTTTTTTTTAATATAAATGAAAAATACTATTTTTATGCGAAAAACGCAAGTTGTCTGCAATACATAATTTAGAGGTTTTTAACTACTACTGAATTTACTACTTACATTTTCCCTTAGATGCAGTAAAAAGAAATTTAAGGAAAAAAAACGTTACAGCAATTAAAAATAAAGCTAAGATAGAAAGATATTGTTTATTGAATGACTAAAATGTTTTGCAAAAAAAAAAAAAAAAAAGAATACGAATTAAATATAAATAAAGAATAATTGAATGTAAATATCCGTTAATGAAATTCGCTTTTCCGAGATGGGTTTGATAATTTTTTAAAAGATAAGTTAATAAATTCATTGCTGTTACTCCTTTAACTTAAAGCAATGTCCGAAAAAAAAGTATAAGTTGAACCATTGAATTTTTTTCGAACAACGTTAAGTATTTTTGAATTTAACGGATTATATAGTACAATTATAAACATTTGAATTTATGTATTGCAGTTTTTATCATACATTCTTTAAAAATTCATCATCAACATTTTTATAATTTATTCATACAACTTTAATTTTTATTTAAAGTGAAAAAAATGCACACAGTCAAAGTAAAGTTTCAATAAAGAAGAATCTCCCAAATATATTTGCTCTTCAACAGTTATAATTTTAAAAAAAATTAAAGTACTACTTTAAAAGATGTAATCAATCCTGTTTCCTGCAGCTGATTTATTACATACTTTTGTTTCTGCATTAAAATGAAAATTAATAAGCATTTCTCATCAATTTAAAAAATACATATATTGCCAATTATATTTTTAAATAGTAACTTATTTAAGCCAAATAAAATCCCTATCAAACATCAAAACGACTGGAGAATCAACTTCAAAAAAGAAAAAAAAGAACCCACCTGCCATGAGAGCAATTATTGTTTGTCTGCCCCCTCCCCCCCTCTTCTTCCTTTTATGAAATAACAAAAAGGGAAGAATAAACCAGCTGTAATGACCTATCTGTTGCCAGTGCAGTCATTAGAACTCTTACAAACATCAACTCACTTCAGTTCTTAATGAAAGAGTGGATATTGGAAGGAAAAGGAAATCTATTGTTTTGCATTCATTCAATAGACTGCAGGGGTAGTAAAAAAGAAGTATACAAAAGTTAAAATTGCCTGAGGTTTATACTCCTGCTCGAACATACATTTCTGACAGGCAAACAAAAGATTTTAAAAAAAATCCCTCGGGACCTTTCACTTGATAGAAAATCACACAATGCAGACGAAAAAATTTAGTATTTCGTGTACTTAAGCTCTGCGACAAAGTAATCGAACGTTGTAGCAATTAGAAGGGGCTGAAGGGTGTAGGAAAAGGCGCTTAGCCATTGGTAGATGACTTAATAAGAGAGGGATAATTATTGGCTTTTCGTCATTTTTTTTCTTTTCCTCGATGGAATCTGAGCTGTTGTTGGAAGAAATAACCAGTTATGAGTGATGTCTGTAGTTGTGAGCGAACACCTAGTCGCTGCAATGTTTCAGATGCCTATATTGATAAAGATTTATAGGCACCAATTATTTAGATGGGTGTTGTTGTTGTTAAGGAATGGATTTTTAGATTTAGCGTTCTAGAATATTATTTTCATTAATTTCTAAGTTTTTCGAATTTGATACGTTAATGAATTACTTTTGTGAAAAAATCATTAAAATTGTATTTTTTTTCTTTTCTTTTTTTGTAATTTTTTAATTTCTACTAATATTAGCTCACACTCTCTATCTATTTATTTATTTATCTTGGTGGAATTTTCAATCGTTAATAAAATACATTTTAAAGCGCTCAATTGAGCTGAAATTTTATATACATGATTATTTTAGATGACAATACAATTATTTAATTATAATTAATAAAAACCAATTGATTAAAACTAATTATTCAAAGAATTACAATTACAGCCACGTTAGCATCATTTTTGGCGACTTAGCGACCATTTTGGCGACTTGTGTCAAAACATAAAAAGGTTTTTTTCTCACATTTTAATGCGCTCGTTTGAGCTGCAATTTTCTAACAGTGGCGCACAAAGGAATTTTTCAAGGAAGGGGGTCCGGGGTCGAAAGTTCACCATTCTTGTATCATGCTCCTTTAGATTTTGTCGATATTCGGGAACAAAACACAGTAAAAAACAAATTTTTGAATAAATAATTAGCATTAATTAATAAAATTAATCATTAATAACAAGTAATTAATTAAATTTTATGTACTATATACTTAGAATTATGATCAATCTGAAAAAAAAGTCAAGGGCTTTGGAGGGGGGTCCGGACTTTCAGGACCCCCCCCTTGTGTGCGCCACTGTTTTCTATACATTATTGTTTGGGGTAAAAGTACGATATTTTAATTATAATTAATTGACTGAAACTAATTATTTGAAGAAATACAGATACAGTCACGTTGGTTTCATTTTTAGAGACTTTTAGGTAAGTCGGAATTGACTTGGAAATTTTTTTTATATTACTTGTTTTAAAAAAAAAATTACTTATCGCAAAAGTCGGCGTATATCGCATACTTTTAATACAAAAAATAAGATGGAAATTTAAGGATGAGTGTTATACGCTGAATATAAAAATGAGAGCTTTGAAAATAAATAAAAAAAAAAGATAAGCATAGAAAAAAATTTAGATTTCGGGATATATTGAAATACTGTTTATTTAAAAGACATGACATACCTTACGAACTTAAAGGGTTGTATTTCTAGAAGTATATCCCCCCTCTAAAGTTTTTCATGAAACATCGAATACAGGACTTCAAAACATAAAAGCATTACGCATGTAAATACCAGATTTCTTCCTAAAAAACAGAGTGCGCGTAAAACGGCGAATGTACCTGAAAATTAAAAATTGCAGCTTGAAAGTACAGGTGCGCGTTATACGCTGGATTTTACGGTAATCTAAAATTGTGAAAATACATTCCTCTTTTTACAGCTAAGAAAGCTTTTAAATTTACAAAGATAACGTATAATTGAAATTTTAAGGCTAAATTTATTTTTAGAAAACTGTTGAATACACATTTTTCTTAGAATGAATTACGTAATCCTCAGTAAAATATTAATTTGAACAAGTAAACAGAAAATATGAAAGAGTTAAATTTTTCTGAAGTGAAAATCAATGTGTACATGATTACTTGATTGTTTACACGCATCGCACGTGAAAGCAACAAGGGCTACTAGCAACGGACCTCGTAATTTTGAACCATGATCAAGTGACGAAGACAGCATTGTGAAATAAAAATGATTTTTAAAACAGGAATGGGGCTTCTCAAAAAAAAAAAAAAAAAAAAAAAAGAGCTGAGATTTTACAGAAATAATGAATTATTACCGTTCTTCATTTTGAAACCACACTAAGATTTTGTATAATTTTTGGCAGACCCTATGATTTCAAGCAATTCGTATACCGCGTCTCTAATGTTTTACAATTGAGTTCAGAAGAAAACATCTATTAAAAACAATTTATATATTTCAATAAAAAAACTTTTCTTCCCAATAAAAACCATTGACATGTCTTTTTTTTTATGAAATAACAATTTAATTCTAAACTGAACACAAAAAGTATTTCTTTTGACAAGTATTAGGGGGATGACTCAAATTCAACTGTCCTTTAAAATAGCTCATCTAAATTCGCTTGTGTGTTCATCCAAACGAATCACATGATAATTAGAATGTTTTCATCTGTGCTTAAGCCCCTACCCTCCTAAAACGCTTAGTAAAATATTGCTTTCTATTCTGTTCTTAGTAAATAAAACTGAGAGTGTTTTCTAACAAAATGAATTAATTTTATAAGAACACTTTTTTTTTATCAAAGCAAAATATAGATTATGCATGATATTACTTATTTTTTCATAATAGGGATAAAAACAGTTTCAAAATCCGTACTTGCAAATAGTGAGCGTATGTTTTAAATGCTTGATAAAAAAAAAGAAAAGAAACAAAAACTTATACAACTTTTGTGTTGCCATATGAAAGAAAAAGTTCACAAAAAAATTAAAGATAAGGTATTAGTGTAGAATTTTACAAATCCATCAGAATCTATATTATAAAGAGAGTTTGAATTTAACCTACATAAAAAAATCTACAGATAATTAATTTAATGTATCCGAAAACTTTCGGAACCGAGATCTTGCAAAAGCGTATAAAAGGATAATATTTATGATATTTAGTGTCACTTAGATTAGAAAACGGATGTAAAATTATTTTAAGAATATTATTACAATAAAAAAATTATTTAAGTACAATATTTTGACAAAAAATGAACATAGAATGACCAAATTTTAAAACAGTCTTCTTTTACGAAAAAAAGATGTCTATTATAATAATATTTTGCCTGTATATAGCTCGGAACTTTGTACAGAGGCTGAACAAGAATTTTTGAAACATGTAACATAGGAGTGGATTTATGGATATTTTACTACAACAGAGGGGAGAAATTTTAAGAAAAAAAACGCCAGTGATTACTTCAATTGTTGATAACTCTGAAAATAATGTGAATTTTTCAACAATACTAGTTCAGACTCTCTAGTCTACTTTATTTAAGCAAAATATTACTATTATTATTATAGAAGCATCTTTTATAAAAGGACAACATTTTGAAAAAAAGGTTGTTCTAAGTTAGTTTTTTGCCAAAATATTGTACTTAAGTAATTTTTTTTGTCATAATGTTCTTAAAACAATTTTATGCATTTATTCTAATCTAAGTGACACTAAATATCTAGAAAATTATCCATTTATGCGCTTTTTTAAAATCACGGTTCCGAACGTAGTCGGATACCTAACATTTCTTCGTTGAAGATGGAAAGATATACAAAATATCATTACAAAAGCTACAGTCATAAAAAAAATTTTTAAAAAAAAATAGCAATTAACTTTACAAAAAGTAACAGATTACTCCCTAATATAAAAATATCGAAATAAATAATAATTTTATAGATAGGAAAGAATTACTAAAGAATTTAATATATACTTCATCATACTCGTTTGGAAATATGAAAGACGAAACCACGAGAATAAAAATAAATAAAAGAGAGAAAACAATACAATTATAAATTATCTAAGGGGGAAAAAAGGCAAGAGTTTTAAAAGATGAGGAAAGATCGTACATCAAATCACATTCTTTCTCTCAGCGTATAATATTATTTATTTTCTTAGAAAATTCTAATAAAATACACAGAATATTTTGTCACCCCAGGAGCCGTATCTGTACTTATAAATCAGATGTCAGTGGGATTTTCCGCAGGGAATTGATTCTTAAGCGCTAGTATTAAATCATAGCGTAGATCTTACGTGACGAAAAATTAAATTATCCATCTGGTTATTTCGATGGCATAAATAGCTTGGATCTTTTTCCTTTCTTTCGCTTCTCGTCATTTTCCATATGTTTTCCTTTTTGTGAAGATGAATTCTTTCGAAAGAATCAGAGAAGTCAGACTTCGGTATAATTTTACTACTATTTTTAATATCAAAGAAGCATGGGAAAAATATCAAGAACATGAGCCCTGTTCAGTGTCAGTCTCGAAGCAAATGTTTCCTGTATTTTTTTTTAACTTTTAGAATTTGAATTGAATTAATAGCAGCGATGCTAAGAATTGTTTTTCTTTTAAAAATGTCAGCCGTCTCTCACAATTTTGTTAACATTACCGTGTCACCGTCAGAAGAAGATAAGCGATGTTATTCATATTTCCTTAAATTTAACACCCCTTAAGGTATCCGACTACGTTCGGAACCGTGATTTTCAAAAGCGCATAAATGGATAATTTTCATGATATTTAGTGTCATTTAGATTAGAATCTATGCATAAAATTGTGTTACGGACATTTTGACAAAAAATATTTATTTAAATACAACATTTTGACAAAAAATTAACTTAGAATAATCTTTTTCCCAAATGTTCTCCTTTTGTGAAAAATGCTTCTATTATAATAATATTTTGCCTGTATATAGCTCAGACGTCTGAACAGTAGCTCAACTAGAATTTTTGAAGTATATAACTTAGAAGTGGGTTTATTCATATTTTACGACAACAGAGGGAAGCAATTTTAAGAAAAAAACGCGAATAATTATTTGAATGGGTGGTAACTCTGAAAATAATGTGAATTTTTCAAAAATTCTAGTTGAGCCTCTGTAGAGAAGTCTGAACTATATACAGGCAAAATATTATTATAATAGAACCATTTTTCACAAAAAGAGAAAATTTGGAGAAAAGATTATTCTAAGTTAATTGTTTGCCAAAATATTATATTTAAATAAAAAATTTTTTGTCAAAATGTCCTTAAAATAATTTTATGCATGCATTCTAATCTGAGTGACACTAAATATCATGAAAATTATCCATTTATGCGCTTTTTTAAAATCACTGTTCCGAACGTAGTCGGATACCTTAATCTCTAACTAAGAGCTAGAGCAGAGGTTTTCAAATTTTTTGTCTCATAGATCCCTTGCCATGTTTTTCGGTTTTGGGTAGACCAATACTTATCTAATAACGAATTTTTGTATATTTATCAATTAAATGTCTTTTTGACAACTGTTATAGAGCTATACTTAATTTAAAAGATTTGAATTTCTAACCATAGTGAAGTATAATGTTTAAAATTTAAGAAACATATGTTAATTAATCAAATTAAAATTTAATTAATAGATAAAATAACTGTTACTTAAAGTAACTGAGCTACAAACAAATGTTTTTAATGGGAGGGATGAGCCTGATGCTTCCAAAATTGCTGATATCGTTTCTAAATTTGATTTTAAGATCTTCCTACTGCCTATTCTAATCAGTTCATCTTGTAATATGACGTTTATTATTTCTTTCAATGAATTCATTTCCTACTGTAGTATTCCCAAAGTCAAAGCATTCTCAAACATCGAAATCAGAATAAAGGGCATTTAAATGTTGAACGTAGGTTAGAGCGTCCTTTTCCTGGCAGATTGTGTGCGACAAATTGAGAAGCTAGGAAAGTTCGAGACGTCCAATATTATAAAGGGTATAGAACTTTAAATTGCAATAAAACAACGATGTATTATTCGATTGACACGAATTTTTTTTTATTCGAAAGATAATCTTGTGGCATTACATTTTAAATATGATTTCTGGCATATGACTGCCACGGCTGGCTCGGATGTAGTCCAATCTGGACGTCCAATTTTCGATGACTTTTTCCAACATTTGTGGCCGTATATAGGCAATAACATGGCGAATGTTGTCTTCCAAATGGTCAAGCGTTTGTGGCTTATCCGCTTAGACCAATGACTTTACATAGCCCCACAAAAAATAGTCTAGCGGTGTTAAATCACAAGATCTTGGAGGCCAATTCACAGGTCCAAAACGTGAAATTAGGCGGTCACCAAACGTGTCTTTCAATAAATCGATTGTGGCACGAGCTGTGTGACATGTTGCGCCGTCTTGTTGAACCACAGCTCCTGGACATCATGATTGTTCAATTCAGGAATGAAAAAGTTAGTAATCATGGCTCTATACCGATCACCATTGACTGTAACGTTGTGGCCTTCATCGTTTTTGAAGAAGGATTCCACCAGCCCATAAAGCGCACCAAACAGTCAGTTTTTCTGGATGTAACGGTGTTTCGACATACACTTGTGGATTAGCTTCACTCCAAATGCGGCAGTTTTGTTTGTTGACGTAGCCATTCAACCAGAAGTGCGCTTCATCGCTAAACAAAATTCGCTTATGAAAATCGACCATTATTTTCGAAATAAAATTGCACAATTTGAAAGCGTTGTTCAGGCGTGAGTCTATTCATGATGAATTGTCAAACCAAACTGAGAATAAATCACTTGACAGCTGTTAAATCGGTCGCCATCTTGGAAAGTAATGCCAACTTAAACTTCTATACCTGGAAAAAAAACACTCTGTACTTCTTATCTTAATTATGGCAAGAAACGCCTAAATGATGCTCCTTGTAACTAAAAATTCACTTCATTAAATTTTATAAATAAATCTCTTAAATAGGTAAATCTTGTTTCCACTTGATTAAGTTTTCTTTTAAAATTAAAGGCATGATCTGAATTAATGAGAGTCGCTATTGTAGACCCCCATTTACACCTCATGGACCCCCAAATTATTTTTTCGCTGACGTCGACCCCTTGCAGGTTGTCATACACCCCTGAGGGTCTATATAGATCACTTTGGGAATCACTGTGCTAGAGGATGTGGTATACCATAATCAAAACCACATATACACTTTTCATTCTTGAGGAAGATATTGAAATATTACTCAGGGTAATTCCCGTCGGGTACTGCAGTCAAATTTATTCTTGTAAAACACATCACCTTCAGAAGAGTTTAAACGTGAATAATAATCGTTTCAGAAAAGTAATACTATTACATTATTTAAAACATACTTTTGGTATTTAAGTTTCCCTTTAGCTATATGTGTATATGTATGTTTGCAGGTATGTATAACCTAGATATAATCATATATTAATTGGTCATAAACCTGTTGTTTCTTATGCCACCTTATCACGACTGCGTCAGATCCAGACCCACGAAATTCATGATGGCAAGGGGTTAGATTTACGCCGATGGTTAGCCGTAGCCTTGAGCACCTACAGGTGACAGTACGATTTAGCGCCCCATTTCAACTCATGCCTCAAAATTATTTTTAAATTTTATTGCTTACTTTCAAGATGAAAGGAACGTTTATGTGGAGTATGGGATTTTGAACTTGAATTTTTCTGAAAAGGAGGTATAAAAATTAAATTTTTATTGCATGACAAGATATCTGTCTAAATTTTCAGTATATAATAATCCATAAGGGGTGTTACAGCTCCTATATATCCCTTCCCTATCGCAACATCACTATTTGGATTCCTAAACTGCTAGACATGAATCCCATTGAACATATATAAGACATAATCGGAAAGTCAGTTTGTGTACAAAATCCTATCCTGGAATTATTTTCGTAATAATGGATATTGTATAAACAGAATATCTCAATATTTCTTTAGACGATTCCCGATGACTCGTAGAGTCAATACCAAGTGGAAATGCTACATTTCCACTTCCACATTTCCACTTCGCTTCGCAAAAAGAAATCTCACATAATATTATGACTTTTGGCAATTAAGGGTATACATACAAGGCGAAGTTTTAGTAAATAATTAAACCCTTATATTTCGATTTGTATATCGATTAATACTGATTTACTAATTTGAGTCTTTATTCAAATGGTAAATATACAACTTACAGCCGGGGTAGGCATTAAGTCGATCGCGATCGACCGGTGGATTGCCAAGACATTTTGGGGTGACCGCCTTCACTAAGACCTAATATAATCTTTTCATCTTACGAAGGTTCGGAAATATTTTAAAAAATACGGAGAAAAAAAATCGAATCAAGAGAAAATTTCGACAAATAGATAATGTACTTTGTTATTTGGAAGTTATTTTGAGAAGAAAATACTAAAATATTCTTGATCCCAAGCAAAAGTTCGCTAAATAGAGAAATTCGTAAGCTAGAGGTTCGTAAAATGAAGGTCCGACTGTATTGTATACCTTCTTTTAGCACACTACCCCTATGCCACTGGACGGACAGCAACACCTTGAAAAAGTTAGAAGTAGCCCGTAACCTGGAAAAGTCTGCCCACCCCTGACTTACAGTGATCAACTTAAAGAGGCCCGGCCCGTCTCCCATAGCGTGGTACATTTCATATACATAGTCCGAGGTTGAAAAGTATGGTCTTTGACACTGGCGTAGAGCAAGTCTTGAGTGGACTCCACATCAAAATTTCTTGCACATCCTTCTGGGATGCCCTATATCAAGTATATTAACAAATTTTTCTCACTTATGTTAGGGCCCTTGTAACTTGGTGGGCCTGTATCATTGATATGGCTGATACGGCGGTAGCTATACCCCTGGTCTTTGACATTTATATTATGAAGGACCTTACACCCTTGAACTGTCCTCTAAATTCTTTCAATTCCTATGCATCATCAACAAAATAACAGAGATCATAAGCTCAGTGAAAGTATAAAAAAAAACTTTCATTTCTTTCTACGTAACTATGAGTTACACTTCAACCTTGAAAGCTTGATAAAACCCTCTGATAAAGTAACATTACACGCAAAAAAAGCTTTCTTTTATGAATCGCTCCTGAATTACATACATCGCTTTTCAGGTATAAAGTTTTATTCAAGAATCCAGGCTTCAGACAAAGAAATTATATTACACGAGACCAGGTTCCACAGGTATTCCAGGCCATTAGGAAAAGAATGATAGAGAGAATCCTCATTATTTCCGCCCTGAAATTCTCGTGACGCCCCTTGCAAGGCAAACAAAAGAATAGCGGATACTTTTTTTTTCCTTCTGTGGCCACAGTCCGAATGGCATTCGCGGACCCCGTAATCAGTGAAGGGCTTTTTTTACAGGAGCCCCGCGCGTCGCTTGGCTGGCCGGCCATTGGAAACGCCCTGGCTGGCAGAGGGTGCCAATTTTGAGCCATCCGCCGTGACCGCCCACTCGCCACCATTAGGGAAAGATGGAACAGAGGGGTTGAGGTTACCATGGTGGTGTGATGATGCACGAAATTGGCGATATATATAAGATTTATCAGCCCGATGATAAATTGAGTTTGTTGTTTTTGTAAGTTCGCATTTTTGGATTGTTGCATTTGAACTTGGCGTCATTTAATACATTTTAAAGTGAGCACGATAGTTTTTTTACTCTAACATCTATTCTAAAAATTACCTAGTCTAAAATATGAGTTCTGCGTTTTTATATTTTAAATGTAGGAAAGATACAAGCAACATGTGAGCAAAATTATAAAACCCAAATTTAAATAAATTTGCATCATTTTTCTAATGTTTTAAATTGTAGTTAGCAGTTTATTTTATTTTACCTTATTCTATTTTTTAAAAATTTTTTAACCACCAGTAATTTTTAAAAAATAGATTTCAATTTCAGAAAGAACTTTAAATAAATGTAAAAAAAAAAAACCTTGATTTGTTTAAAATGTATCTCTCAATGATTTAGAAAATCATATTGATAAATCTCTTTCCCTGGCTTGTAGTTTCAGCTGTTTGTGACCAAATAATGAAAAATGGTGACATAAAAAAACATTTTAGTTAGTTCTGATTTAATAGGCAAACAAAGAAGAAAAAAAAATCTGAATAGAATGAGGTGACAAAATATACACATAGTCTCAATATGTGTTTTTGAAAATAAAATAAAAGTAATTGATGTGCTAGACAAAAATGCATGTATAACTGTTATTTTTTTATGATGTTTCACGGTACTTTCTCTAAAAAAGCTATGTTGACTGAAGAAAATTTGTGTTCATGACACAATTCACCACTTTAAACAGTAAATTCGTTAAAGGGCATAACAAAGATTGATTATGTGTGATGACCTTTCATAGATTAAATATTCTTACCTAGTGGCGTAACGGAGAATATTAGCCCCCCCCTGAAAAAAGTGAGGTTTGCGTCTCAAGCCAAATCTTACAAAAGATTGCAAAACCCTACTCTTACATAGGCTTTGCGCCCCCTAGAATCCTGCCTGCTCCCGCGATGCGGGGGCTGCAGAGGTGTACGTAACGCCACTGTTCCTACCCCCTCCCTCCACCTTGTTCTTAGGTTTTTTTTAATACGAGTTCTAAAATATTCTCTATGTAAAATACTACTCAAAAAACGATCTAGCTTTACTAGAAACAACATTTGGTGTACTATCATGATCCAGGGGCGCAGCTATCGCCGTATCAATAATACGGAGCCGCCAATCGACAGTTTTAATAATGTGATATTTTTATTTCCCAAAAAAAGGGCCTTCAATTAATTTTTAGACAGGGCCCATTCAAGACAAGCTACACCAGCATCACGATCCCAAAATTGGTAAGTTTACAAATTTTTTTAAAAAAATTAAAAATCAGTACTGCATAAACTCTAAATATGTAACAATTTATTTCAATAAAATATTATTATAATATAATGCACTACTAATATGTATTATATAACATAATTTACTAATAACGCATTATTTAAACAATAATAACTATAAGACTTGTTTATCTTTTGAAAATTTGTCGTTTTTCTTTTAGTAAAATAAATATTGAAAATAACTTCTCAGAACTAAAAAGAACGATATAAAATTATTTAAATTACTTTTCATATGCAACAAAAATAGTTGAAATATTTTTTTTACGAAAATTCATTTTAATTGCCAAGTAAGAGAAACCATTTTAAGAAAATTACTAATTTTATTACTATGAAAACAAAATGAATATAACAAGTAAATTTAAATTGAAAATATTTTTCCTAAGTAAAAAGGTGAAATTTTTTTTACATACTTTATGTTTTTGCAAAAATCATTCTTATTCACAAAATTAAAATTAAGAAATTATTCTTTATTTTAAAAAAAACGAATTAGTTTTTTTACAAATATAATAATTTGAATGTTTATGAAATAATTATTAAATATTTCACACGCAGGGGAATTATAAATATATTATTAAAAGTAAGTAGTTTTAAAGTAGTTAAAAGGTCTTTTTTTTTCGTGAATACTTTGCGTATATTCTTTTCAATAAAAAAATTACCACGACTAAGCAATTAAGTTCTGCAATAAACTATTAGCACTGTCGTTAAACGTAGTAGACTACATTTTATTTGGCGCGATTTCCCTTGCAGTTTAATTTAACCATTAATTTGGCGATAAATAGCTGGAATGTGGAAAACCCATTTATAAAAATGATTCGTGTATCATTAATTCGTACGAATAATTAATAACTATTATTATTCGTTAACACATGCCTGTTAATACAACAAGTTAAATGCTTATAAACGCGGATATTACTGCCTGCTACTATCAAATAAAATTTCGAAAAGTTATAACGTAAAAGAAGTCAATAAACCTTTAGTGAAACGATTTCCTTCTTTAGGTCAAGGAAAAAAAGGAAACTTTAAAAAAGAATAATTTTTTCTTATTTTCGATTGCAATCCAAAATAAAAATTGAAGAATTAGAATTAAAAACCACTTAAAAAAAGGTTTACTAAAAATGTTAAGCAAATGTACAAAAATTAATTAAAATATTGAAAACTTATTCGAGAAATTGAAAATTTTAAAGGAGTTTTTAAGGTACGGAACTTCTTGAACTTTTCAAAAGTTCAGCCAATGTTACGCCGCATTGAGAATTGAAATAAATACTTATATAAATAAAATAATAAAAGCACACAATATTATACGTTGCAGAAAGTTAAAAAAAAAAACCCAACTTATATTTCTGAAAACATATTAACAACACTTGAAGTAATTTAAACTTTGAAATGCACAGTAAAATTAAATGAAATGAGTTCAGAATTCTCATGAAGAAGAAAAATATAAGCCTGTCAGATTTTAATAAATAAGTCAGATTTTTTTTTAAAAAAAGATACTTTTTGAATGTAATTTTGCATTGAATTTTATTTGTTTATTTTTTCTTTATGAATTTGGAACATTATAAATTTATTTTGACAAACGATTGTAAAAGTAATCATGAGAAAAATTCTCAATTAATTGAAATATTTATACTTTAATTCGTATACTATCTTTCTGAGTGTACATAAATAACTGAAAGGGTTATTAAAAAAAACGCGCGCACACACACAGCTGCATATAATTAATTTTTTTTTCCATAAAAATTCTTCGATAAAAAAAATTGAAGTGAACTTATTCATATTTATTATTTATGAAAAAAAGTTAACTTAGCAAAAAGACACAGCCATTTTGCAATTAAAAAAAAACTGTAATTATAAAATTCCTTCTTGTAATAAAATTAAAATTTGAACGATATCTTTTTCTGATTTATACAGCAGACAAATTACGAGAAGGGCTGATGATAATTAATTAAAATTTAATTATCAAGAAAAGAAAAAAAATAGAATATAAAATTTGGCAACCATTGGCGAAATTTCGAACGCAACTCGTGTATTTCGTATTTCTTTTTTTGGTCGCGTGACTTTTAACGTTCTTTTTTTGATGAACATTCCGGTTTTACTGGCGAGGGAGACAGATGCTACCATTTTTTTCGTCTTGTAACCCATTCCCCAAACATATAATCATAGAAGCCAATTAAGAATAGTCTGAATTGGAATGATTTGAGGTAGTTTTTCTGCCGTTCGGAAAAGAACTTTTTTTTATTATCGGCAAAGGAAAATGCCAGACTTTTTTTTCTTTTTTCTCCTTTTTAAGAAACTATTGAGATTCTTTTTTCTTAGAACTTTTCTTTTGTTCGACTACACATATTTTAGAGGTCTTTGGTTTCCATCCTATTTTGATTGAATTTTTTGCTGTTGATAAAATGACAGTTGAAGTTGACAAAAGAAATAGAAGTATCTTATTAATGTAGAAGAAAACCTTTTTTTTTTTTTTTTCACTCTTTAAAATTGGGGAAATAAAAATAAAAATTTGATCAGAAAAATAGCAGTAAATAACATTAATTAAGAATAAAAATATTCGATAAAAATTCATTAAGTCCACGCTTTTTTTATGTTTTTGCGAAAATCAATTTTAATCTCAATGATTAATAATTGGGTAAACCACTAGGCATTACGATAAACATAGTTTCGTTTAAAATAAAAGAAAAAGTATGAATATGTTACTGAATAAAATAATTGAAAATGTAATAAAAAAAGTCTAAATTCTTTTTTTTTTCAAAAAATGCAAGTACAAGTTAACTGTAAGAATACAGTTTTAATTGAAATTTAAAATTCCTTTTTTAAAATTGAATAAGATTCTAAAACTGAATTATTTGTAAATTCATTTAATTTGAAACCAGTGCTATAAATTTTTTGACAACGATAATTTTAAACATTCAAGGCAATCATGAAACGACTAATTTCGTTGTAGTAAGTACTTTTTAATGACTGACTATTCGTAAGTATATATTATTTCCGCCTATGTAAGACAATTTTTATTCAAATAAAAAGTAAATGTAGGCTATTTAAGATAGAAAATATGTTGGGTGTACTATTTATCGGTACGAAATAAAGGGAAAATAAAAGCAATCGTAATACAGCGTCATTAAAAGGGTAATTACAGTGTACTATTTTACATCAGGATAAATGCATATTAAATAACGGGTTCTAAATAACATATTTTGCAAACCCAGCAATTTTACAAGTGTTGCATGTTTGTCAAAATTTAAAGAAATATCAAGAAATAAGTATCTACGTAAGCATCTGTGAGATCGTATCTTATGCATTTAGATGCCTATTAATATTCGAAATGGGACAATAGAGAAATATAACTGAAAATTTACAAAAAAGAGAGGTAGAAGAATGTTATGTTCATCTGAACTTTGGACAAAATTGCTAGTATTATTCGTATGTAATTATAGTTTATTTCCTTCTAAAGAATGAAATATTCTTTCATCTACGAATCATTTAAAAAATTTATTTTAGGAATGTTGATTTTTAAAATCGCTCAACTGCTTCTGCTAGTTTGCTTTTATATTTTAATTATGGCCTTTTTTGAATGATTTCATTTTTCCGGATTGATTTTATTTTTAGCAAGCCTACATCGATTTCTCGAAGTTAATTTACATAATGAATTGATATTTGAAGTGAAATACATCTTTTAGTTAAAAATTGTTTTAAAAGCTGTCTAAATGGAAAAGATTTGTAATGAATTGAGCGATCATTTAAATTTTTGCCACGGACACAATATATTATTGTATTTCATTTGTATAGCAGCATGCGCTGAGTCAGTAGCGCACACAGGAATTTTTTAAAGGAGGTCCAGGGTCAAAGTCCACTATTCTCGTATCATGCTGTTTAATACGTCACCCAACATATTTTTTGATTTTGTCGATTTTCGGGAACAAAAACCAGTTAAAAATTAATTATCGAATGACTAATTACCGTTAATTAATAAAATTAATTATTAATAACAAATAATTAATTAAATTTTACGTACTATATACATAGGATTATATTCAATCGAAAAAAGTATCAAGGGCTTTGGGCCCCTCCTCCCTTGTGTACGCCACTGCGCTGAGTTTATTAGGGATATATCCTGTGACTAGATTTAGATATTTATTAAACACAAACAGAAACTTGTTTTATTTAGACAACTTATTCCTTCCATAGATTGTCCCCCCTCAAGTAGAGATTTTCTTTGCAATGTCTTTTTTAAGCAGTGGCGTAATGGAGAGTATTAACCCCCCTCCCTGCAAAGTCAGGTTTTGAGTCCCAAGCCGTATCTTACAAAGGGTACATGCTTGGCATCGGTCAGACTTTGGGCTCCCTAGAGTCCTGCCCTCCGGCAGTGCGGGGGTGTACGTTACGCCACTGCTCTTTTAGGTTAAAAGTTTCTTAAATAAGCTTGTTTCAACAAGAACCTGACATACTCTGATTAGTAGACACTAAGAAATTAATTGAGGAATATAGACTTTAAATAGATTAATTGAGGAATATAGACTTTAATAGATTAATTGAGGAATATAGACTTTAATAGATTAATTGAGGAATATAGACTTTAATAGATTAATTGAGGAATATAGACTTTAATAGATTAATTGAGGAATATAGACTTTAATAGATTAATTGAGGAATATAGACTTTAATAGATTTCTTACGAATTTATTAAAGCAAATTTCGAGTTGTACTGGTTAATTCAAGTAAATATGCGCATTTTATATAAACTATGTTTAACCGTTTCGCTACACGGTCAGGGGTCTAGACTCGCACTAACCGGTTAAAAGAGTTCTTGCAGTATTAATAAATCTGTAGAACTTTCGGAATTCAGTTACAATCATAGTTAAAACCGGAAGCTGCTATAAATGTAATGAAATCAATACGACTGGTTTCCCTGTTTTTTTTAAGCAGAACTTAACATTTTTTGATGTTATTAGATGTTAATCTGATATATAGGTCAAATAATTTGCATAAAGAAAACAACAAATTATCGTTCAAACAATAAACCGGAAATTTGTACGAACAGCAATTAATCGAAAATTCCGGTTTGATTGTGACGTTTTGTAAATAATAAAACCTTCGAATTTGTTTCCCTTGAAATTTGTCGCAGGTGTAAGTCAAACTGTCCCATGACTATGATGTAAGAATATTATTATTATTTCGATGCTTGAGTATTTCACAAGATTTCGTTACAATTCAAAGCTTCGAAAGTTTTAATGTATCAAAAAATGCTTTTTTTTTTTTTTTTTTTTTTTTTTTGGACTCTAGATAGACTCCTTGTGTGCCGACAAGTATAACACAAGGCTTACAAACGTAAGTCAATACACAAGACAATGGAGATTACATGTAGAAGTATATAGGCACAAATGGGAACCAAAAGGGGAAATACAGAAACAACAATACAGAATTAAATACAAGAATGCTCACATACAGACGGAGAAAACCAATAATAAAATTAAACAATGAGGAAGATAAGAAAAAATTTTAAAAAAATGTTCAAAAAACAAAAACATAAAGCATACATATAAACACATACAAATATAAATACACACATATACACATGTATATTCACGTACAGAAAATGTTAACAAACACACAAAATTTAGAATCTAATTAATACAGTCAAAAATGCTATTAATGAATGCACAAAAAAATGTAAAAGATGAATTTCCATCAACAAAAGCAGATAAAGGAGGAGGCCACTCTATATTGTTCTTTTGTAGGCACTTCATGAGTGTACATCTTTCCGAAGAGAAATTAGTACAAACAAGAATCAGATTAAAAAAAATTAATTATTTAAAATTAATTATTTAAAAAAATGCTTTCTTTACTTTTATTTAAAACTAGTTTAATTTTTCTTTGTGATAATTCTTTTAAATATGTGTAATAAAATATTTTTATCTCCACTGCTAGTGTATTTAATTGTTATATGGATACTAAAGAAATTAAAATGTAATTTTATTTCTTTATAACAAAAAATTATAGAGACAGGAATTTTTTAAAATATATATACAGTAAGTTCCTTATATTAAATGTATATAGAGTTGATAATTTTAATGATTTACGTTTAATTAAATAAAATAACCTTTTTTTAAAAAAAAATGTGCTCACAAACATTTGTTTGTTAAAAAAATAATTTATATATTTCCTTATGGAACTTTCCGAAGAATGAAAATCACAAACTTATTTATTAATAACTGCTCAATGAAAGGAAAATTCTTAAGGTATTTGAATAAAATAATTTTCTATTTATACAAAAAAAATTACGTTTAAAACAAAATTTTAAGAAACAAATGAAACATTTGATTAGATTTACATATCATTTACAACACGGAGATGAAATACATCATGTAACTTTGATAAATGCGAAACTAGAATTAATACATATCCAAGCAGAGACAAATTCGTAGGTATTTTCTCTCTGTCTTTCCCGTCAATTTAAATAAAAATATTACATTTAAACCCAAGCTTCAAATAAAATGACCAAGAACCATTTTTTAAAAACTCGAAATAAGACATTAATCAGTTAAATAATTTAAGAAAAATATGAGAATTTTATAAGCGTTTCAATTTATTTTTTAATCCGGATCGTAAAAATGAAATGTAATGAACAAATTTAAAATAGTAAAACTCTGAAAAAAGGTAGTAAAATCTCAAACTTTAAAAAATAAAAATAAAAAAAACCCCAAAAATATTGGAAACATTTCTGAATTAACAAGAACCAATACTTCAGTTAATATTTTCAGTTAATTTAGATAATTCTGAAACTATCAATGCATTACATACATTAGAGCATTAAATATACATAGAAACTTTCTCAGAACAGAATAAGAAAGCATCGTAGTTTATGCCTTGGGAAAAAGATTGAAATTCTAAGAGCATAATTTTTAGAACGTCTCCGACTATGATTCTCAATTCTTAAATATCACAATACTTATTGTTATAAAAACAAAAGCATTTTAGAAATTTTAAGTTTCGAAATGTTCCTGACATATTACTTACCTTATATTACACTATACACAAAATTTTTTTTAAAAGAAACGTCTAAATTTATAATTTTTTTTTCAATGTAAAATGAGTCATAAAAACATAAGAAAATATAATTCGGTATTCCGAGATATGAACCAGAAATTCATTACTTTAAATAACAAGGTTTCGATTCTAAAAAATATATTCTCATGTTTGAAACGAAATAAATTTTTAGCAGACGATAATTATTTCTGTAAATAGAATTGTTTTTTAAAAATAAATTTTTAGCAGAGGATAATTATGTCTGTAAATATGTCCCGAAACTCAAAATAAAATCGTCTTGCTTCACAAATGAAACATATCACGTCTTGTAAGTATACAAACACGTGTTTCACTTCATATTATTAAAAAAATTTAAAATCTTTACTATACACATTTCCCGTTCTAAAATCGAGAAATCATTCCAATAGGGCGAACATGAAAAAAAAATCTAAAAATTAATCAGTTCATCGATCACTAAACAAATTAGAAACACTAAAACCTTCAAGAACTCACCTTGCACCAGAAGCAAAGGCGCAACAGACAGGAACATCAAAATCAACGTAAGGCACATGTCAATGGCGCCGCAACGTACGGCACGCGGCCGATCTACCTCCCTGTCAACTGATGATTATTGAGATCCTTTCGCACGGACTCGGCTCTATTCGTAGGGTTGCCGAACTTTTTAAGAACGCCAACTGTTTCTACTCAGTAGCACTGTCAATGTTTGCGGCTCTCGACTCCCCGCGTTTTGGTTTTATGAAACGGTTCGGTGGTGAGGTGTGGGGAGGGGATGTTGAGGACACAATGAAAACACAGCAGTTTTTGTTTTTGTTATTACTTGCTTGCTGGGGATTTTCGTTTCTGGACTCAGGGAAGAACGACTTGATGTTCTTTTCGGGGGTGGGGGGAGTTTTGTTTTGTTTACAAAGCAACTTGTCTATTTGTCCTCGGCTACAAAATTTAAAAAAATTAATTTAAATTGCTTGGTTAACAAGGTTTTTAAGAAAATTTAAATTAGTTTTGAAAGACTTTACATCTATTATAAATATTATAAGAATTTTTTAAAAAAATTATCATAACATGAATTGCTTGTTTTCCTGTATAAAGTACCTTCATCTAAAATTAGAAAATATATACCAAACTGAAGGCATTTTTTAAGAAAAAGTTATTCCATTTTAATTTTATACTCAAATTTTGCCAACGTAGGGATTTAAATCGATATGACGTAAGAGTAATTTATTGTATTTGGCCAAAAAGTTAAAAAATTAATGAATTAGACTACTTTTGAAAGTAATCAAAGCACCATATAAATGTAATTGTCAAATTTAAAAACACCTGTGAAGCCAATTTAATTAGATGAATTCTATCAATAACACAAAAAATAAAAAATACATATGAATGATATAAAAAGGAACATGTGTGGGGTGTATTCAAAACTAAGTATATATACATGTATATATGCATGGCACTGATTCAATTATTTTTTATTTACTCGAATTTTAACTACTGTTTTTAATGTATCAATATTACCATCAAATCTCATTAGGTTAACACAACTTCTATTTAGTTCTAAATTTAAGTAAGAAATAATGATACTATTAATAAATAGATCAGGCCTGTCAAACTCATATGATATTAAGAGCCACATGATCTATTTTATATTTAGGGGGCGCATGTTTACAATGTTCTAAAAATTGATAAAATAAATATTTTTAGAATGTTTTATGTATTATGTATCTATTAGACTCAGTGCATGTACATTATGTGTGTATGCACGGTCGTTTTACACAGTGCCGGTTTATCTATTGATGCTTGGAGTCCTGAAAGGCCCGGATAAGCTGGACTTAACCAGATTTTCTGGTCATAAATTTTGATCCACTATTGGCAAGGGGGCCTTCTGTGCCCAGGGCCCAAAATGAGCTTAAATCGGCATTGGTTTTACATTTCATGTTATTTTTAAACTTTAACTTTAAATATTTTACATTTTGTATAAAAAACAAAAATAAAGGTTCTAAAAAGAAATATGGTTTGAAGAAAGAAGTTATGTATTAGAAGTTTGGTAGAAGTTATTTGATAGAGTTTTTTCATAAAGCAAGTCATCAAAATTTGATTGAATCTATTGAACTGAAGCAGTTTTTTAAATGTTAATAATAAATGTTGATCTGGTTTAATCTTGATCTTCTTGAATGTTATTATTTTTCATCAAAGAAAACAACTAATCGTGTAAATAAGTTCTTATGAATACAGCCAATATACGCATGTCAAACGATAACATTTTAAGAAACCTTTCGACTCCGTAAATCTGGAATTCTAACATCCGAACATTTTTGGTTCAGCAAAGAATCCCGTTGGATTTCAAGTAATTCGTTTGCAAATTTTCATCAACAGTTTCGATATCGATAAAGATCAAGTAAAAAAGATGAGAAACTGTGGCTCCCAGCTTTTTAAATTAAAAAAAAAATCTTCGATCGAATTCCGTTTTGAATGATTTAATTTGGTAAAAATGTTCTGTAAATTTTAATTTAGTTAATTTTTATCAATAGATATTGACAACTTTCAAAGTGAGAGAAGTTTTCTTTTTCTACTTGTTTTTACCAAAATAATAGTTTTTATTTAAAAACGTTAACCCTTTATCTACCGCATTATGATTTACTGTAGTTTTTTTCACGCAATATTTTTTTTGGATTACTACATTGAAAATTAAGGGATATACATAAACAAAATACTCAACTTTGGGAGATTTAATCTCCGTTAGAGCGAATTAATTCATTACAGATATTCCACTGTAAAATTAATTGTATACACCGTTCACTTAAAATAAAGAGTCAAATCGTTTTCTAAGGTCCTCATTAACATACAAAAAAAATAAGACACTTATCTCTTGACATTAACTATTTTTTCGGGACAAAAAGGATAATCTTTGCAATCCGCTATAAACGCCGTCAGCTGAAAACACAATTTCTGCTATAAAACTATTCGCCTTCCCCGCTAAAATACTCATCATAGAACCCGTGCTGCCATATATCTTAGAAGAGTGGATTTCAAAGAATATTCCTGCTAAGTATTGTCAGAATATTCGTAAAATTGGTTATTATATGTTATTTTAAAGTGAGTGGTACTTATAAGTACCGTCGGTAAATAAAGGGTTAAAATTACCAAATAGCGTACTAACAACATGATTTTCGCCTTGAAGTTTTAGATTAAATCGTTTAAGATGACTTTTAGTATCAACTGAGAAAGCGCCAGGTCCTTTATTCATTTCCCATCTTTTAATTCAGCACATTCGTAATTTATTTGTTTCCCCAAAAATTATGATTTCGTCCAGTAATTTAAAATACCTTTTTAACATATGGCGCAAAAGCCGTCGAACTTCTGTAAAATATGGTAGATAGAGGAATTCACATTCTATATCTTGCAGAAATGAGGCAAATTGACGATGATTAACTCTATGTGTGCTTGAATATATTAAAATTCTCTGTTTTTAAAACATATACGATGTTTAAGACTTCGGGACACGATTCTTATTGGTGAATAATACATTAAAAATGCTCAAAAATTACTATTACCATGCTGTTTACATGTTCCAACAATTAGCATAGCTGAAAAAAAAAGAAGAGTACAATTTTAAAAAAAACATTTAGAGTGAATTCTGTCTATCGTATTTTTATATATTCTGTGTCACTTTGTTACTTTATTGTATATTATTGTGTACTGATATTGGCCGGGCCACAAAAATGTTCTTCGTGGGCCGCGAGTTTAACACCCCTGAAATAGATCTTAATATAGAAGTTATTTCTTGTAACTTCTTGTTGTTGGGATTTACTATGCCATGGAAATTTAGTTGTGAATGTTAACTTCTGACATGCAAATGAATGAAAAAGTTAAAAAAAAAAAAAAAACCCTCAGCATATATTTTTATTATGTAGCTCATTTCTACACAATTGATAAATTGTTTATAAAATCAGTACGTAGAAGCAGCACTAGGAATATTAGTGGGGTAATTTGAATAACTGTCCATTAAGAGAAAGAAGGCCTGAGCTAGTACTCCACGGGAAATTTCCAAACTTCTATTCGCTTACATAAGGACTTTGAGCCTCGATAGACTTAACATGCGTCAACATCACTACACGATATATTCATATGCGTCAGGACTCGAAACAATATAAGCCACGAGATCGCGACCGTGACTACACACCTAACGCTTGTTTTCTGCTTAAATCAATTCCTTTACCTACTCTTTGAAAAGAGATAGCGTTCAAATAGGAGACTATGAATTTCTGATTGATTTTTATTAACGTCGCACTTTGAACCTGCATGGAAACTATCCATGGAGGTTCTCGTAATTTAGAGCCTCGATCAAGGGACGAAGACTTCACTTTCAAAATTCCAGATGTTCATCAGTCCCTTTATATGGCGAGTTTTTAGTGGCACGGCCATTCAACCCCACGATTCAACAATGCTAGCCATGAATTTGGGACCACGTTTTCAAGCCTACCACCTCTTTCCTGTGTTCAAAACATTTATTGCATTTATACTTTTACTACTCAAACGAAAGAGGCTAGAAAGAGGCTTTACTACTAACGAAAGAGGCTAGAAATCTTAATAATGGCAATTTTGTCAAGGTTACCTTATTGGATGCAAATGCTGTCGTAAATTTCAAATTGAGAAGAGTCTAGCCCTGTAAAGCATCAATTCTGTAGTATAAGTGGAGATCGCCTTATAACAAAGTATATTGCTAGGCTCAGAACAGGTCATCACAGAGGAATGAAGATTGATAGGAAGGCAGAAGAGCTTATTGGAATTGTGATAACTATTCAGATACAGAACTAACACCTGCTTATATTTTTGACTCTTAAACTATTCTTGCTGTTCTACAAGAAATAGAGGTCTTCCTTTCACTCTCTATGTGGATAATATTGAACAGATTGCAAGAACAGGAATCTGGGTCCATAGTTCTGTCTGCTTTGGTCCCGTCATGGACACGACATCATCATCTCGTCATGGACACGACATCATCAGCATTGAACAGATGGCAAGAACAGGCATCTGGCTCCATAGTTCTGTCTGCTTTGGTCTCGTCATTGTCACGACATCATCATTGAACAGATGCAAGAACAGGCATCTGGATCCATAGTTCTGTCTGCTTTGGTCCCGTCATAGATACGACATCATCATCATTAGCAGCAGCTTTCAAATTGTGGCCTGTATAACCTTCGGGACTCACAAAAGTGCTCTAAAGGTACGTGAGTTGTTCAGGAAAGCATGAACAACAATATTCGTTGAACAAATCCATTAAGAAAAATCGAACAAATTAATGTGAATATTTTGTCTCGGAGTACATTATTTCCTCGTCATCAGCCAAGGTGTTCGATGACAAAAAAAATCTCGAAACATTTACTTTAAAATTAAAAATAAATATTTGTATTTACTGAGCTTTTTATTATTGAGTGTACCTTGATTCAGATCAATCATAATTATAATGACGTATATGTATCGTACAACCATATTAATAAAGGGTGATTTATCTATCGACAAAAATGTTTGCTATACGTGTCTTATTACTTAACATAAGCGAAGATAGTCTGTAACACACTAGCAAAGGTAGATAATGCTGTTTCACAATTTTGAAATCAATGCAAACTTCTTTGAAACAGCTTCAATATACTTATATATATTTTTTTCCAGGTTGAGGATGTTAATACCGAAGTCAATTTTCCGCTGACCGAACTTTCACACTGCACTAACTAGAGGTATTTCAGTCTAATTGATCGACTAGGGGTCCCCAAAAAAAAGCTCTTGATTTTTTTTTTCCCGATTGATTAGAATTCTAAGTATATAGTACGTAAAATCTAATTAAGTATTTATTAATAATGATTAATTTTATTAATTAATGTGCTAATTATTTATTCAATAATTAGTTTTTTACTGTGTTTTGTTCCCGGAAATCGACAAAATCAAAAGGAGCATGATACAAGAATGGTGAACTTTCGACCCCGGAGCCCCCTACCTTTGAAAAACTCCTGTGTGCGCAACTGCTCAGTGGCGTAGGTGTGGAGAGCGAAAAAGAATTCTAATATATATAGAATATTTATTCTAATTTAATACTAAACACGCAATATGTACTAACAACGTAACTACAATAAAATAACTTACTCCTTTAAAACCGCGTTTAAAGCAAAACGCAAGATACAAAGATAATAATATAGCCGCACATATAATAGTTTCAAATTATGAATTTATTATTAAACATTTCAAAAGACGTTGAAAAATGAATGATTTTTCTCCTAAGTTAATTCTCACAGTTATAGTTAGTAGAAAACTTATATTGTGCATTAGTCTTGAATATCTCGGTATTTAATTACTAACTGCTAATCTTCAAGTGGTCCACCTAAAATGTCTTAATAATCCACCCATCGATCACGATCGACTTAATGCCCATCCCTGATTTAAAGGAATTAGTTTTTAATTTCAGAGTGAATAAAGTAATGTACAGTAATACCTCGACACACGTGAACCCGACTTACGTGCGAACCCGGAGTTACACTGGCCTCAAAAAGTTAAGGTACAACCGGGTTTTTGTGTCTAATTTGCAAATGAATGAACGTAGAAACAAAAAATTTGGAGGATATGTGCATTAAATAGTTTTTTATTGAATGCGTCATAGAAATTTGTATAAGTGTATTGCAAAAACGATTTATAACAAAAAAAAGCAATCTCTGCGGAAAAGTCCATTCTTGGAGAAAACAGCACATCACAGTGTTATGTGGTAAAATGGCATAAAAACAATACAAAAATGGGTTCTAATAAGGAATGTGTCCACCCCTAACTTGAATGCATTGGCGGCATCGATTTCCCATGCTGTTTATTAAGTTGTCGGACACCGGAATAGGAAGCGAAGACCAGACACAGAGTAAGCCTTGTTTCAGCTCATGTAACGACCTTGGGGGAGGATTTAAAGCAGCAACCTCTCTGCCAAGATAGTCCCAAAGATGTTCTATCGGATTCGGGTCTGGAGATCTAGCTGGCCATTCCATTCGTTCCAAACCGTGATCCTCCAGATACTCCTCAACAATCCCAGCTCGGTGAGGTCGTGCATTATCATCCATCAGAATGAAGTCGTTACCAATAGCAGCAGCATATGGGCGGACATATGGATCAAGGATCTCATCACGATATCTAAGACCAGTTACGGTTCCTCCATGGAACACATGCAGGTCAGTGTGGCCACCGAGCGAGATCCCTGCCCAAACCAGGATTCCACCACCTCTATAACTGTGTCTTTCAACAGTGTTGGATTGATGGTATCTAGTGCGTTGTTCCCTCCAGATCAGTAGACGCCCTGAATCATACTCCATTGTAAATCTGGACTCGTCTGTGAACAGCACAGAAGCCCATTGTTGCTGCGTCCAAGAAACATGTTCTCTTGCCCAGCATAAGCGGTTCCTTCGCTGTCGTCCGTTGAGGGGAACGCACACAACTGGTCTTCTTGCATACAGACCTGCATTGTGAAGACGATTTCGCACCGTAGTAGCGGAGATTCTTTTTCCTGATGCTTGAAGTGGTCTGCAACGAGCTGCGGCACAGTAGTGGTTCTTCTCCTTCGTGCCGAAAGAGCTGGAAAACGGTCTTCTGCAGGTGTTGTAGCTCGTGGTCGGCCTGGAACAGGTCTTCTGGACACAGAATCTTCGGATTGGTATTGATCCCAAAGTCGCTGAACAACACTACGAGACACATTGAGACGTCTAGCAACATCAGCCTGCGACAATCCCATTTCCATCCATCCAACTGCCCGCCACCTTAACGAATTGGGAAAACGACGTCTCTGAGACATTTTCTAAACTCTATTAACTATTGTCACCGAAACTGCCAACAACTGTTGAAAATCAACACAACTTACACACAAAAGTACGAAAGCTTGATATTTGCATATTTTTCTCTCACTCATAAATATACGTTCTTTTCTATAAAATAAAAGTTGTAGCAATCGTTTTTGCATTAATGTTTTTAAAGTTCGTTATTATCATTCATGTAAACTATGCATTTTATTGTTACTGCCATTTTTTTTATGGCGAGCTTCGAAAAACATGTTGTACCTTAACTTTTTGAGGCCAGTGTATATGATCTTCAAATCTCGTCGTTTCGTCTTTTGTTTGAGCGCTACACAACTCGATTACTCACTCTTCGCTTCCTGTTTAATGAAAGCCCATGTTTGGACGTTTCAAACGGAATCAATACTTAGCCATAATAATTTATTTTGTGTTATTTATCAATGGAGTGTGTGCTTGCTATAACGTGCCATGCTTGTAATATCGTGATTGTTATATGTATTATATCTATTTGAGAGACGACTGTGAATAAGAACTCTGATTCTTCTGCACCAAACAAGAAAAGAAAAATTTTATCTTTAGAATGTAAACTTAACACTATTAAAGAACCCGATTCAAAAATAAAAATGTGTGAATCAGAATAATGTTTAATCTAACGGAATCAATGACCAGAACGGGCATAAAAAAAAAAAAAAACACTCGACGCTGTGAAAAAATTCAATCATCGTCCGTAAGCGTCTTGGTATTATTGCTGAAAGGAAACTATGTTAACTATGTATTTGTGTTATCTAATGTTTTATTAACCTTTTTTTATTTTCTTTCGCCTCCGGTCCCAACTAAAAATAATTTCTATGTATTTATATGAGAAATTTTACCCCGTCTTACACGGTTATCATTCAGTCCCACCTATCGCGTAAGTTTGGGGTATAACTGTATTAGTTAATAATTAAAAAATGTTTGCATATATATATATACATATAATTCTTATACGAGGTTTGCTTCAGTCTAATTAGAACATTGAGATAAATTCTTCAATTGCTTAATTATTTTAAATAATTGGAACGGCGACTGATACTTCTCATTTTTCTACTTTAGATAGATGGTTTAGTTAGTTTTCCCACTAATTATTCTGTTATTTTCAAATAAACAGGCAGCTTAAAAAATGTAAGCCATGACAAAAATGTAATAAATGAATTTGTATGGAATTACAGTGAAAATCGTTTATCACGAAACTGATGGGACTGAAATATTTTTTTCGTGTTAAAGGATATTGTAAAAAAATAAATAAATAAGAAGTATATACGCAACAAAATTACGTTTGTTAGAGTACATTTTATTGAAATAGCTATATAAAAATGCAGGTATTTAATAAAAATCAATGAAACAAAAACGTTCAATTGAGAGAACTTATAGAAACTTTGTACAAAAATTTTCAAATTTTTTGAAAAACGAAACGTTTATCAAGTTTTTGGAAAATAATCTGATATTTTTCTTTGCATTGCTTTTTTAGCATCAAATTGTTCGATATCATTCATTTTGCTACTCATTTCACCTTTGGAATGTGCGCCTAAATAACTGCGCATACTTTTCATGATATTCTTCGTTTTGGATGATGTGGGAGCAGGAGCTGCATTATTCATTTCGTTTTCGTAGTCGGAATCTGCGTTTATGATATTTTTTTGAGATTTGAACAAACTTCAAAATTTCTTTTTCTGCCATGTAATCGGGGTTTTACATATACTATCATCATCCACTGCAACTAATTCTTCCGATGATGAAACTACGTGGCTGGTGTTTTCCGCGTATTTTATTTATTCCCGGAAGGGAAATCTTTCCGTATTAAGCGATTTTCGTTTAGAGATAAGAGAAAAAAGATACATGGAAATACATGATAGTTTGTCTGAACCGTTGTATAATTTCGTGTTAACCGATATTTGGTCTTAAGCGTTTTCGTATTAAACGTATTTTATTGTATTATTATTCTTAGCCATTTTAGTTATTTCTTTTCGCAATTGCTATTGATTGAAAAACACTCTGCATTCTTTAAAAATGGCTTAGTAATTTTCAATAGAATTATTCTTATTGAGCAAGAGGAGAGTGGAAGGAGGGGGGAGATAAAACATTTACTCTTACTTTAAAATTCGAACAAAGAACTTTGGCAAATTAAGGTATCCGACTACGTTCGGAACCGTGATTTTGCAAAAGCGTATAAATGGATAATATTTATGATATTTAGTGTCACTTAGATTAGGTAACGTATATAAAATTGTTTTAAGAATAGTATTATAATAAAAAAAATTATTTAAGTACAATATTTTGACAAAAAATAAACATAGAATGACCCATTTTCAAAACTTTCTCTTTTTGTGAAAAATGCTTCTATTATAATAATATTTTGTCTGTATGTAGCTCAGACCTCTGTACAGAGGCTCAACTAGAATTTTTGAAACATATAACATAGAAGTGGGTTTATCCATATTTCACGACAGCAGAGGGTAAATATTTTAAGAAAAAAACACCGATAATTATTTTAATGGGTTGTAACTCTGAAAATAATGTGAATTTTTCAAAAATTATACTTAAACCTCTGTACAGAGGTCTGAGCTAAATGCAGGAAAAATATTATTGTAATAGAAGCATTTTTCACAAAAGGAGAACATTTTGAAAAAAGGTTATTTTAAGTTAATTTTTTATTGAAATATTGTATTTAAATAATTTTTTTTGTCATAGTGCCCTCAAAACAATTTTATACGTGTATTCTAATCTAAGTGACACTAAACATCACGAAAATTATCCATTTATGCGCTTTTTTAAAATCACGGTTCCGAACGTAGTTGGATACTTTAAATTTAGGTTATTGTATAGTCTCCCAAAAATAGCACATTACAAAATGACTCTTTCTCTCTTACATAAAAGAGTTGCCCAGATGAAAAGTGGACAAGTTCAATAAAAAGAATGATTTCATTTAAAATCAAAATCGTTTCGGTAGCATGTCTACGTCTTCTATCTAGTAAGAACGGTTATGATTCCCGAGGAAGTCTTGTCCAGCTTCCTTCAATTCATCACCCAAATACAAAAATAATGCTCGCTTAAGTAGCCTTCAGACCTAGAAATTACAGGGTAACAAATCTAGACTGTAAGGTGGGTGTTCTAACATTTCTCAACGGATTTTTTAAAATTTGCCTTGGTTTCTTGGAAGACATACGGGCGGAGATATTTTCATGGAGAATCGATATGGTTTGTTGACCTCGAAAACTTTTTCACCGACTATTCCCATATATTCGACCTAATCAGTGCTTGCCATAGACTGCCATAATTCATCGATAGATGTCCACATTAAACTTAACCTCCTGCAATCGGAATCCGTACTACCGCATGCTGTTTCGATCAGGGCGCATCCTTAAAATGGCATGACTTTGCTTTCCATTAATTTTCTCTATCACTAACAGGTTCACTATTAAACGTCGTATGCAGTGCACACTTATTACCATCCTTTGTGTCCCTGTAGGCCATGGTAGTCGAGTGGTCAAGGTATCGGATCGTGTATGGCCTTGTCACGAGTTCGAGCCGAGTACCTCTAAAAACCCGCCGTGTAGGGCATCGATGCACGTTAAATCTGTCGAGAGCTGAAACGTCCTCCCGTTGGTGTGGTAGTTAGGAGAGGGGGGTGCCAGCTCAGGTGTCGTCCACATCACTTGACCATGGTTCAAAATTACGTGCCCCGTCTTCAAAAGCCCTCGTGTAGCTGAACACAGTGCGACGTTAATATTCATTCACTCACTCGTGCCCTTGTATGGTGGCTCTGCTATAGCCGCACTCATTCTGACGCAATCGCATATCTACACTTTTCATTTGGGCAACAATTGTACATAAAATTTGATTTCTAACTCCATTCTTCTGACATAAAAAATAATTTTTTTAAAATGAAATATGCAATTGTCCGCTTGTTTATCTTTCCATGGATTAATTAAAATGTGTTGATTAAAACAATGAATCAGTTCTGAGAAATTTCATTGCAAATATAGTAAGAGAACTGTAATTAAAAGGCAGAATATCTTACTATTTTTAGCTGTGATATTTCATTTTAATAATTAAATTTTGAAACTATGTTAGGAGTTGTAATGAACGAAGTTAGCTCTAATTTATACCCAATATAAAGTTTTTTAAAACAAACTCTTATTTTATATTTTAAGTATTTTTATTTTTTTTATACCTGTCAAATATATTACAGATATTTAAATTCTAACCCTTTATCTACCGACGGTACTTATAAGTACCACTCAATTTAAAATTACATAAAATAACCATTTTTACGAATATTCTGATGATACTTAGCAGGAATATTCTTTGAAATCCACTCTTCCAAGATACATGGCAGCACAGGTTCTATGATGAGTATTTTAGCGGGGAAGGCGAATAGTTTTATTGCAAAATGTGCGTTTTCAGCGGATTGCGAAGATTATCATTTTTGTCCCGAAAAAATACTTAATGTCAAAATTTAAGTGTTCTATTTTTTTGTATACTAATGAAGACCTTAGAAAACAATTTGACTATTTGTTTTAAATGAACATTGTATATAATTAATTTTACAGTTGAATATCTTGAATTAATTAATTAGCTGTAATGGATTAAATTTCCCAAAGTTGAGTATTTTGTTTATGTGTATCCCTTAATTTTCCATGTAGTGATCAAAAAAAATATTGCATGAAATAAACTACAGTAAATCATAATGCGGTCGATAAAGGGTTAAGCCTTTATAGTATAAAATTCAAATAAAAATACACTTTAGTACGAAATAGCAGAGATGTTCAGTTCATTTTCTATTTCGAGTGAGAAACTTCACATATACTTGTATATTAGGATGCATAGCTTCAAAGAAGACAAGAAAATTAATGCTGTTATGATGGATTATTTATTAACTCGCACGGTGAAACAACACGAGAGCTAATGGCGACGGACGTCGTAATTCTGAATTATGATCAAATGACCAAGACGACGCCCAAGCTGTGACACCTCACTCTTCAAATAATAATGTCAGGAAGTTGACGGTATTTTGGTTCTGATATTATTCCATAGCTAGTAATTCTAAAATATACATACATATTTATCTTATAAAGAGTTCTCTCTTCCTCTTTTCAGAAGAAATATATAAAAGAATTTTGGGCCTACACACAGTAAAAACCACCTTAGAAAAATCAAATTTGCTAACGGCATTTGAAAAGCTTTTGTTTCTTATTGTTTATGCTAGTTCTTCACGCAGTATTGTTGTTTAGAACTGATATATTATATACTGTTCAATATTTAATTAAGAGAAATTCTTAAAAATTTAATTTCAATTTTATAACATATATAAAACTCAAACTATTAGATATCTGATTTTAGTCAAACATGTAGTGCCACAACCATTATTATGATTGTTGTTTGTTATTCCCTAAAAATTAAAAACTCAAAACCATTTCTCTTCTGGAGCTATTATTAGAATTTTACTTTTAAAATCTAAACAGAAGAAAAAAAAATATTTTACCGTTTTTAAGTAAACAGGTTCGCCGTACGGGCTACTCAAAGCTGGCCACAACCAATTTGTCCGTACTCTGTACGGGCACACATTGACATTTTCTTCTTTCTATCATTGTGGTTCACACATATTTTTAATTCTTACAGGGAGATTATTAGTGCTAGTGTTTTTAAGAGATGTAGGTTGACCATTAGGGATTTTCTTTGTGGTGAAGGCTGGAGAATTATTCATTGAAGGCAGGAACTGAGATTCTTGAAAATATTCGATAAAGAACAAGGATTTGCAAGACAATGGGCAATTTGTTGCACGAGGAGAAATAAAAATGGAAACATAATCCAAAAAAGCCAATAATATACATGTCCTCATTACAATGTAAGACTTAGTATTACATTTTGCTTCAAACTGTGTGAGTAAATATATATGCACACACACAAAATCCTCAACCGTTTGAAAAAGAAGTGCTAACATGAAATTTTTATGTAAGCATGAGAGAAATTCTTTTAGGATATATGAAGCATTATTCATAACATGCAGAGTGTACTCAAATAAAAAGCAAATATTTCGGGGGTTTGTGTTCCACCATTGTAAAATAAAAAATAATGTGAAAACTTTAATTTTGTAAATTAATATAAAACTCTTCCATTTTCGCTTTCTGTTAAGCATTATACTTAAATATGTGCAATAAAAAAATGAACTTTTTTTCTGGAACATTTTGGGCAGAAAAAAACTGACCGCTTTTGGGGTTTAATTTCAATACCGTAATTGAGAATCTGTTTCTGAAAGGCGAAATTTAATTACCAAACCATTATAGGTGTCGGAATATAAGTTAGTGTTGTGTCTATTTAATTTAGATACTTTCAAGATTTTCTCATAAAATTTGATCTAAAACGTAATACATAATGCATAGTCTTGCCAGAAATAACATTTATCTTAAATATAATTTAATTCCGATTTAATTTATATTGATTTCAAGAATCTCAAACAGTTATTCTAGTAACGCAATTTCCAAATATTGTGAAACGGCATTACCATAAAATTAAAACCTTAATAATATTCAAAATTCCATCATCCTTGAAAAACAAATCTCAGAGACCACCTGCATCACCCAAATGTCACGTTTAGCACTGCACATGGCGCCTTCAGTGCTACAGTGACACTAATGACTTCCCGACTGTAAACAAATCATTAAAAAAGCGCAGCACCGCCAAATCCGGCGACTCCACCTCCATCTCTTAGGGGGCTAATTTTTTCGCCATTAGACCAAGGAGGGGTAGAAGAGGGGTCTGGTAATGATTCTTTCTTCAGGTTTTTTCCTTTGTACCTTTCCCACGACTGCAGAAAAGTTACCGCGATATGAAACCGCACATTAGAGGGGACACAATCCATTGTTCTTCTCAGTCTCGTCCTTAGACCATTATTATTGCCATATTGCGGCGCACATTCGTCGTAGTTCTCTGTCATCAGTTCCGGAACGGTGGAACAGGTGGGGTATATTGTAAATACATCCGATGGCTTTCCAATCAAAAATAAGACTTACTTCTCTGTTGTTTGGATGCATTACTGGTCTGTTTGGTCTTCCATGTTGCAAATTTCGCGGAAGATGTCGCTAAGAATGGTATCAGCCCACACAAACATCCTCTTTGAGTACTGAACCGGAAAATTTTAAGCGGCAGTGGTTGTTGAAACTTTTTTTTTTAAATCTTTGATTCAACGAAATGTGTGTGGTAAAAGCCGGCAGGATGTAGGCCGTAACGCTCATTAAAATAGCTTTAGTAATAGTTGTATTTATTTTTTTGCTTCAAATATAATCTAAAAGAGGGATTTATTTTGACTGCATTGGAATTCTTCTGAACGTAATGAGCAATAAATATTCTTTTTTTAATGACTAAGGATTTTTGAATATTTTGAAAAAGTAATTTGAATATATTCATAGTTCACAAACAAATAACACGCACTTCTCCCTCGAGGACACTTTTGGTACAGGCCTAGCTTACCTTCATTACTCAACATCATTAAACTTTAATTATAGTTCTTGAAGATTGTTTGACTGTACAGAATATCATGATTCATGAACGTTTCGCGATTTTTTTTCTAACTCATTATGAACCACAAAAGAGTAAAAATCGCAGTTGTTTGGGCTACGTTCTTTACAGATAGGAGTATTCGTTTCTTCTTTTAAGCTCTAACAACCCTACAACCAGTAATATTTATTGATAATTTATATATCAAAGACGAAATCAATAAACATTCCACGCATCAGATGTACATATTAATATTACCAAGTATCGGGATGAAAATGCTGAAATGAACATTATAAACAAGCGTATTCATTATGCAAAGAAACTCTCTAAAATATATATGCTACTGTTAAAGTGTATAATTCAGTTATTTCATAGAATAACTAGGCATTTTATGAAATAACGAGACAAATCAGTTTCAGTATATAATAGATGAATAATTTTATACTTTATCTAGTTATTCTATGTAATAAATAGGTATTCTATGAAATAACTGAAGATAGACCGTTAAAGCGGAAAATAAACAATTCCAAAGATATTTTATAAATTAATTGATCATAAATAGCTAAAATCTCTCGAAAAGTACATTTTATCCCTTTTGCGGATGAATAATTGAAAAATAATAAGGGAAAGCAAAGATGATATAATTTATTGTTGCTCATATTGCGAACATTAGTAAAAAAAAAGGGGGGAGAATATGTGTGTTGCAAAAGTAGATTATATTTAAATATTATCAACAAAAATATATGCTGTGAAGAAAAACTGTTGCTTCATAAAAACACTGCGTAAACATTTTAAAATAAAAATGTAAGAGAATATTAATTTAAATTTTATGAGATACCTTTATTTATTAGAGCAAAGAGATTGCTGTGATGACACTTTGGATAGCACTGCTTACTATTTTTGAAAAAACCGCATTTCATACTTGAACGATGAAGTAATCGTTATTCTTTATAATACCTAGTTAAATTGTAGAATTCAATAATTTTATATACTTTAGCTGACTTGTCTAGTTTTATTTCAGGAAATACCTAGTTATTCTATGAAATAACGGATTTCACACTTTAACGGTAACGTATATATTCAGTTTCGTTCAACGATTCGTGATTATAAACGGGTTATTAATGAGATAGTGAGCAATAATAACCAAGACCTTCACACATTTGTTACGGATGCTTCAATATAATCCCTTTTCCTATGAAGTGATTTGATTTTCATTTATGAAGCACTCTGAAGTAACACAAGTGACATTGGTAAGGGACCACGTAATTTTGAACCATGGTCAAGTAACAAGGCCGACACTTAAGCTGACTCCACCATCAAACTGTTATACCACTTTAACGGGAGGACTTTGAGCTTCGACATATTTTACGCGCATCAACCCCTCTACACAGGTCATCAATGGCATTAGGTTTTGAATCCGCGGCTCGAGCATGCCAGGTATGAGTTCACGACCATAACCACTCGGTTACATTGGCAAATTTGAAATAGAGTAAATCACATTTCACTTGTCAACTAGTTATTTTGTATTATCTGCTTGTCAAATTACTGTGCTACTCCAAAAGTTATTCATAGATTAGCTATCAAGATACCTTATCATAGTTGGTATTTACTCTTCATAATCAGTTGAATTTACTTCGGATTCTGTGACACTTTTAATATATCCGACTACTTTAATATCGTGAATTTTTTCAAAAATTGTCAAATTTTCTTACGTTTTTATTTTATAGACCGTCTTATTAGCTTTGTAAAAATACCAAGTGTTTTATTTTCCATTCATTAGAACAAAAACTACAAGTGTTTTAGTAAAAGCAGATGCCATAACTTTACACAAGATGTCAAACTTTAAAAGGTCTTTTATTTGAAATGTGTTTTTCCCCCGAAAAGTTCAAATGGGGACAGCGATTGGTCAAAAAGTTTTAAGAATAACTAACTCAAATTTTTTGCTTATGTTCTGTGTAATTGTTGAAGTGTTTTAACCTTCAGATATATCAATCACTGTTTTATTACACAATTTACTGTCCTTTATGTGAATATAATCACTACTTTTTAATCAATTTCATATAATATAACTAAGATAAAGTGCTCTAGTTTCAGTAACACATCAAAATTAAAAATTGAGAATTTGTTCATAAATTTTCTGTACTAAGTCGCGTTTATGCGATTTTTTGTAAATTTTTACCATTTTTTTCCTCCCATTTTAGTAATACTATTTTATTTTTCTCTTTTTAATTTAACATTTTTCTTTCTTAAAATGCACTGAATATATCTAAAAATCACAAAAATTTCCATATCTCCATTTTTTTTAAAAAAAGTTGTCGCAAGTAGTCGGATACCTTAAAATCATTTAGAGATGAAGAGGCGATTTGATTTGATTTTTTCAATTCCTACTATTACATAACTCACACTCTCTATATATTTATTTATTTATTTATCTTGGTGGAATTTTCAATCGTTAATAAAAATACATTTTAAAGCACTCAATTGAGCTGAAATTTTTTATACTTGATTATTTTGGATAACAATACAGTAATTTAATTATAATTAATACAAATTAATTGATTAAAACTAATTATTTAAAGAATTACAAATACAGCCACATTGACATCCTCTTTGGCGACTTGTGTCAAACTTGAAAAGGTGTTTTTTTTTCTCACGTTTTAAAGCATTCAGTTGAACTGAAATTGTATATACACGATTGTTTTGGATGACAATACGATACTTAAATGATAATTAATAAAAGTTAATTCCCATTTAGTGTTGTGATTCTATCATATGTATATACATATATATATTTATATTAATTGTAACTATTTAATAAAAAGTAAATAAAATAAAAATTTTCTTTGTTGATCTAAGTAGAAATTGACTTAAATTTTTTTTTATTTAACACACACTCTTGTTATGTATATCACTCTTGAAGCAACACTAGGACTTTCGACAGCCAAACTCGTAATTTTGTGACACAATCAAGTGACGAAGATGACTCCTGATCGTTGGCGGTCTACTTCCAAACTTCTACATTATGCCAACGTGAGGATTTTGAGCCTCGACAGATTTAATACACAACAGTTTCTCTACAAGGTACGTCTTGTGTGGCACCAGGACTCGAACCAAAGACTCGACGATAGCGGTCACAAATTTGTGATCATTAGCACTCGGACTATCATAGACACAAATAAACATGCAGACAAATTAACAAGATATACTCTAGGAGTCGAATGCTTTCATTGACACTAGATAGCCCCAAAAGACATTCATAGTAATATTTCGTAAAAATAATTTTCAAAAAAAGCACTGAGAATATTATTTATTAGCAAAATGCTCACAACTCCAAGGGTTCTTCGCAAATTTTATTTACAGGATTACCTGAAGTGTAATATATGTGTGTAATAGATAAACGATTTCCAGCATATTCTTTTAACATGCAATGTAAGTGTTTCTCATAGAGACTACATGTAGAATATATCTAAGACAGACCCCCGCTGTATATATCAATTTGATATACATATACAAAGTGCATGTAAAATCCAGGGGTGCAGCTACCACAATATCAATGATACAGGTCCCCAAGCTACAGGGACTCAGCATGTGTAATATTTTGAGCATACGAATATGAAATAAATAAATAATGTATGTTCGTTTTAGGCAGGCTTAAAGTGCAGAAGCCCTCAACTAGTCTTTATATTAAACAAGGAATATATAAAAAAAAGATTTAACACATCAATATATATATTCCTATAGGCACCATCTGTAGCATACGAATAAGTTTTATTATTGCGATCATTTTTATTTTCGAAAAAAATGGCCCTCAAGGATTTTTGATACAGGGCCTGCTCAGGACCAGCTACGCCACTGATAAAATCAGTGGCATAACAAAAATTATTTGGGTCCTCCTTCAAAATCTAGTTTTAGGTAAAAAAAAAAACCGGATACTAAGGAATACAAAACCATAACCTTTCGGCCTCCTTGAATCCTAGGCCCCTCCACGATGCGGGGGTATACGCCATGCCACTGGGTAAAATATCAATTTGGGAGAGCTTTAGGACAATGCAAGTGTCCTGAGGCAGAAGATTAAGTTCTTTGTTATCTACTGAATAAAAAGAATATTTTCAAGGCGATAATAGATTTCGTTTGTTCTATAATACATCAAAAGTTCGATGATTGTTTTTCCGCTTACTGTGAACCACAAAAAGTAAAAATTTTAGTTGTTTTGGCTATGCTCAGAAACAATAGGAGTGATATTCCTTCACATTGATATATATAACTCTGCAACCAGAATCCTTTAATGATAATTTGTATGAAAGAGACGAAAACACACACACACAATAAACATTCCACACATCAGATGTATATATTAATAAAATCAAGCATATGTGATGAAAACGTTGAAATGAACATAATAAACAAGTTCATCGTACAAACAAAGAAAAATCAAAACATATTTAGTTTAAAAATAGTATACCCAAAACAGATTTTTTTTTAATATAGTAAAAAAAAGAACACACACACACAACACATAAAAATACAATAAAAGGATTTATTTTATGTTTAGCACTCTTCGTCTTTTTGACTCAACAATGATTTCTGATTAAACAAATAAATACATTTTCGTGAGTATTAAGTATGCTTTTAACAATTTTGTCTTCTCGTCAAATTTTTTATCAATCGTAACAAATTAATTTGGAATAGTTTAAATTAAAATGAAGAACATATATATTTTTAAGAAATATCTGCTGTTCTTAACAGAAGAAGCTAGAAGGTAAAAGTCACTGTGCACTTATAATGAATATAAATTTAACGAACTAAAATTGTTTACTTAAAATTCAACAATTAATTATCCATCATGATTACTTTATTGCCATAACAAACTTTTATGATTATCTTCAACTTCAGTCTTATAGGTATAGAAAAAACTAGTTTTTTAACACCCTTTTATATATATATAAGCTTCATTTGTATGCAATGGAATCTTTGAACTCAATTTTTACCCACTTTAAAAGGTCAGATTAATTCGAAATTTTGTTCACTTGTACATGACCGATGACAATACAATAATTTAATAATTTTGTTCCATTGTCCTGATCAGGATCATCAGGATTAACGATTTCCCATTTTCAGATCTATTCTACATCTGGCAACTACTTTTAAATCCCATTTCCTGATTTGGCGACTAAAAGATTAAGTTACAACTAACTACAAAAGTTATATATATATATATATATATATATATATATATATATATATATATATACAACTTAACTATAAAAGGGATTTTTTTTAAGTTTTTTTTTAAACTATGGTTTATTTAAAGACTCGTTTGGTATCAATGGATTTTCACAGTGTTTCTAATGCATTCCGAAGCGATTCTTTACTTGTGACAATTTCGTTTCTTAATTTTGACATCTCGTTATTGTGTCTTAGCATATTCAATAATTTTTTTAAATTCAAATAATGGAAATGAATATAGTTGTTTTACAGTATGAAAGGGGAGAAAAGGTTTTACGATTTCATACATATGCTTTGAATTGTTGAAAAGTCTACAAATCTTTACGCTTTTTTAATATATGATGTATATGTTTCTAATATTTCCTTTCATTTTATCTCTATTTAAAGGGACATGGTACTCTCTACATAAATTTCTTTTATTTATGTGTTTAAATGAAAATGTTTACATGTACCCGATTTGAACACACATGAAATATACGGTTCAGAAGAAAAACACTACATTTAAACAAACAATTATTTTGAAATTTAATTTTTTTAAAAAATACCTCAGTATTTTTAAAATTTTTACTACTTTTACAAATTTTGATATTTTTGAAAAATTTTTTAAAAATATTCTTAAAAGTGTTTCTCACAATTCTGTGCATGGGATTGGTATTAGAAGTGATATTTTAATTTTTTTTGTGCCAGATACTATAAAAAACAATGCATCTAAAGTTGTGGATTTTTCAAAAAATAACAATATTCATCTAAATCTTTATTTCAAGCACATAATCTTCAAACGTATTTTACAAAACAACCAGAAAAGTTTTAAAACTTTATATTGAAAATAAAAAATAATAATAATAAAAAACCTTAAGGGGAGGAGGAAACCTATATAGCGACAATGTTAAATTGGCTGTTTTCGATGTACCTTTTCTCAAAATCTGTTTTATGTACATGCTTAAAAGTTTTCATACAATTAAAGTTCATCGTTCTCATTATACTGAAATGAGCTTTTAGCTATAATTTTGAATTTTTTAATAATTTATAAAATATTTTATTAAACGTGTAATGAAGTTTAACCCATTTTTCACTTAAAAAATTCAGTAAAAAATAAATTTTTGAGTTTTTTACAAAAACTCGTTTGAGTATATATTAGCCATCACTATAAATACGCCATAAAAAATTTACATACTCGTGAACAATAGTTTCTCAGAAAAGATACATCGAACATCAAAATTTACATTTTGAGATAAATTGATTTTAATGTATACAGTGAGACTTCTAATCGGCTAGGAGATAAAAAAAATAAAAGGCTCAATTTACATTAAAAGATACATGTTTTGGTTTATATCAGACGTTCAGCTTTTAAGCAAAAACAAAGTACTTTGTTTACATTTTTCGCCATTCAAATGTGCGTGTTCCAGTTTCAATGATTATTTAAAAATAGGTTTTAAGGGCTTCTGATTATCCTAGAGGTTAAAGTAAGGTATTTTTAGAAAGATTAAAATCTATACATTTAGAAAATGCAAAAACCTCAAATTGTCAAAAAATAAGATTTTAGCTTTCCAACTCCTCTTAAAACTTTAAATACATGATTTCCGTGAAAATTAAAACCCCTAGAAAAAGTTATTAAAGTTCATTCTGCTAAAAATGTAGGCGTCATGTGTTCTGGTTTTGGTTCTTTCTTTGATATGCTGTCACAAAAAGGTTAAATAATTTTGGCTAAACAATGTAGTTAGAGCTATGAAATTTAGAAAAGTCAAACAATTAAAATAAGGCAATAAAAAAGGTATTTTTTAAGATAATACATCCCCTTAAATGGATGAACTTAGGGAAAATAATTGCAATGGACATAATCGATGCTGGTTGAATTTAGTGTAATGAATTTTTGTATATTTCCGAGTATTATCATTCACCTGGAGATCTTTTTAATCATTTGATGATTATAAGGCGTCCGTGAGTTAAACTTTGGCTTCTATTCACAAGTGTTTTGCGTAAGTGACCACTTTTGATTCGCAGATTTTAGGCATTCGTTATAAAAACGTAAGCAACATTTCTGAGTAATCCAACGTTCGCCTTTTTTTTTTGTTCTTACTTCAACATAATTGGTTGATACATCTGTCTATAATAAAAAAATATGCTACTTAATACGCTTGGATTTAGATGTTTTAATTTTTAAAAATTAGTGTACGTTCATTTTTGATTGACTACCAAAAGTTGATTCATTCCCAAACTGTTAGGTGAAAATGCATTTATTTTTAATATGCATTTTATTTAATTTCTTTTAAGGTATTCTGAAATATTGTTGTTGTTGTTGTATGTTTTTTATCCTGGGAACATATGAAATACAAGTGTAGAAGAACAGAAAGCATACAATACAACAGAGGAATATACACATTTACTACAGATGAGGATCCCAGCATATAACAAGAAGAGGTGCACTGCTTTCCTTTCGAGACGGGAATCCATTACAGACGAAAGATCGACTTCTTTCCCGAAGAAGATACAACCATGTCTTACTCGGGATTCGAACCCATTCGTTTACAAGCCGAGGGTCATAGCCACCATACTGGCTGGGCAATTTTCTGAAATATTGAAGGATAAAAATGCTGAAAAAGAAATTCTTATAAAAAAAGAAATCAATAGCGTGACAAAAAATTGTTCTGCTTCAGCAAATATTCCATTTGTAGTGTGAGGGAATAGATGTAAAAATAGAGTTAAGAAAAAGGAACACTTTTTTGTGCACCTTAGTGCATGTAATCAGGAAAAGCTGTAACTAATGATGTCAATGGTTTTGGAAATTTTTCCTCGATCATTATTACTTTTTTCCTTTGTATCAAAAGTAAATGTTCTTAATTACCTTCGAAATACGATTTATGTAAAAGGTGATGATGTTTACATTTCTTTCTATTATTCTTTGCTGGAAGTCTGCATATATCTGCTTAAAGCATTTTAATTCAATAAAAACTCACGCGAAGTCATTTCGTATATAGTATTATAGCTGCATAAACATACACTCACATATAGTATATATTTTTCAGCTGGTATAACAACAAAATGAATCGCAAAAGTTTGGTGAATTTCTTTTTGTAAATTGTTGGTATACTAAAAATTTTTACATAGCTGAAAAATAAATATGAAATGATTCTATCATGTTAATTACAGATAAAATGTTACTCTTATGTGAATTATTTTAATTTTTCGGGGATTTGATAATAGAATATGGATTATGGAATATTATGGATTTGATAATAGAATATGGATTATGGAATATTATGGATTTGATAATAGAATATGGATTATGGATTTGACAATAGAATATGGATTATGGAATATTATGGATTTGATAATAGAATATGGATTATGGAATATTATGGATTTGATAATAGAATATGGATTATGGAATATTATGGATTTGATAATAGAACTTTTATGTGAATCATTTGACATGGATTTAATGATAGAATTAATGTTTTTTTTTCACAATTACAAAATTATATATGTGTATATGTAACCGCTTAAATAATTACAATCATAAATGATTACATTCCATGCTTGAGAAATCCAAAAGTGAAAAGTCAAGCTTGGTCCTCTTGAAACCCAGCTTAACAATAACTTATACAAACTTAGGAGTAAACTGCAAGGTTCAATGCATACTATATAAACAAAAAAATATCAACGGTAACAAAATATATATATAAGTATGACACATCAAAAAGTCTCTCTCTCTCTCAAAACAGATTTTTCTTACCTATTCTGTCTTCAAAATGTATTATTAAAATATCTTTGATAACACTTCATTTTATTAATTCAAAGTTATTTTGAAAAAGAAAACCATTTCCGTATTTCTGACAAAACAATCAAGTTAAGTACATTACAAAATTAATTATCTTCTCGATAAATAAGATTAACAATGGCGAGGTTCAATAAATAATTTTCTCTACTTTAGCAGAGTGAGTTTTCTTTTTTTTCACAGGGAATTTTTTTAAAGGACTATTCGCAACACTTTATACATTTCCTAAGAAAGCAAAAATATAAATTTCATGTTTGTGTGAAAAATATTTTATGTTCAGCTTTGATTAGTTTTAGAAACAAGCAACTCAAAACAAAGACGAACACAAGGTTGGGGTTTGGGGATTCAACTTCTCCTAGACTAATAGATTTTATGTTTTTAGCATGAAGCTTGGCACTTTCTTCAACATATATTTGTTAAGAAATACCCTCTCCCACATTAAAGTAGTCTGTGTATGTCACAGACTCAAGATCTTGAGCAATTAAGCACGTCAGACCCCCCAAAAAATCAACCATAATCTCCAACATCCAGCAAATCCTTTTCTGCCTCAGTTCTCGAAAAAACAAATTTTGTTTAGAGACACGAGTCTGGACAACCGATAGGAAACAAAACAACAAACAACGTCACCAATTTACGTCGACCTTTTCCTATCAATAAAAGATAGACGTCCAAACTTTGTATCCTATCGGGGGCTTTTAGCGTTTGGGGGAACAGGGGAAGTACTTGGAGGGGTACGGGCTGCAGACCAGAGTACCTGATAAAGATAATGGTTTCTGGAGGTGAAACTATGTCGGGATGATAAGGTTTTGCATTCCGTCCTTGCACATTAAACTGTCTCGCGAGTGCCAAGAGTGCTGCACTTAAAAATGCGGAATAAAAGCTTTTGAAGTGCTATATACATATATTTTTTTCTTTACGATACTGCAAATGACTAAGAGAGTCAGCCATTGAGTGTAAGATATTCTTGTTTAGACGAGTTGTTTGTTATTATCAATTTAAAATTGGCGTTACGAAATGTCTCTGGGCGTTATAAGATATATTTCATGCAGTACACGCCTTTATTTAAGTAATAAAAATAGGTATTTAAGGATATGAGATTAACAAACACTGTAATTATTTTTAATGCATTTGATCATCTTTCAGTTAAAGAACTCAAACATTAAAAATTTGTACGTACCTTAAAAAATTCTATATTTTAAAAGAATACCTACTTATATGTAAAAAAAACTATTTTTTGCATTTTGTGTCATTACTTAAGAATAAAGCATATTTTGATTTTTTGGAAGAGTTTCAAAAGAGTTTTTTGTTATTTTACTGATTAAATCCGGGGCGAAGCTGCCGCTGTATCAATGATATGAGTCCCCCATGCTACAGGTGACCCAACGTGTAACTACAATCCCACTAACAGGGTTCTCATATCTAAAAAAGGACCCCAAGGGAATTTTGATACAGGGCCCACTGAGAACTAACTAAACCAGTGATTAAATCGCTTATAAACATATATTAATTGGCTCCTTTTATGGAAATCATATGAAGTTAATTTATATTTTTATAGATCATCAAGGTTTAGACATCTTTGACAGAATTTTGATCTTGAGTAATGAAGGAAAGAGGTATTAAGTAATTTAGAATTATTATACTTAATTAGAGTAAGATTTTCTTTTATAAGTTTGTTTGTGTAATATATTATATCTATATCATTCTGAAGAGTTTTTTGACCCTTATTTACTTCTGGATATTATACTGTCTTCTTTTAGCAATTATTACTTGGTAGATATTAATTTTGAGACGTCTTTCAGATGCTTTTGTTATACATTTAATTATATCGATTTTTATTCATAAAGATTATTTGCTTTTGTATGTAACTTTCTGTACTAACTTTTACCTATATGATACACTACTATCGAATTTCGATTATTATGTAAATTAAGCAAGTGAATTGGGCCGATAGTCAGATCCTAGTAGAGCTATTGTTTTACATATCTAAGAATTTAAGGAGAGATGATAGACGGAAGAGAGAGAGAGAGGAGAGAAAGAGAGAGAGAGAAAGAGAGAGAGAGAGAGAGAGAGAGGGAGAGAGAAGAGAAGAGAGAGGAGAAAGAGGGAGAGATGAGATGAGAGAGGAGAGAGAAGAGAAGAGAGAGGAGAAAGAGGGAGAGATGAGAGAGAGAAGAGAGAGAGAGAGAGGAGAGAGAGAAAGAAAGAAAAGAGAAATGAAATCATTTGAATCCATTACAAAATTAACGCAAAGCATGCATTTTTATAAACATTAAGCATCTTACTTCTTTTTACTTTAAATTACATGTAGGTGACTCATAACTAATTCAAACATCCACCTATGACCAATACAAATTTCAAAGCAATTCTTTAAAAAATTGGTGCGCCTGAACATAACAAATATTTACTATCCAGCGATTAAAAGGTTCAGAAATTTCATACGAAATTAATTCCATGTTTGGAAAATTTTATCGGTACGAGCAATTAAGATATTAACACTTCTGAAGAGAAATAAGTCTCAAGTATATATATATTCTGTTCAATACATTAACATTTACTTCAAGATTCCTCTGAAAAATTCAGTACAAACAAAATTTCTCCCGAAATAGGAAGAACAGAGAAGTAATGCCAAAAGATACAGAAGAAAAAATTAATTTAATCATGTTTTTGTTTTTTCTAAAACAAATATATTTCTATAAAAAAATTTCATCATTTTTGATTTCGTATAATTAAAATCTTTAATTACTTGTCCAGTGCTCATTTTTGAGGATTACTTGCTTGTAAATGGCTGTTAAAGAGAGCGTATATACTTAACTACTTCCTCTGTAGAATTTTGATGTTATTTTTGAGTTAACCTTTTAGGGATAAAGGTTATTTAACTATTTTAGTCGAAATTGCACGCTTACCACTTTACTCTTTTCTACAGACACAATATGAGAGTTTGAAAGACTATTATTTTAGCGTAAACTACCCCAATAACACAAAGGAAAGAAACAATTCCACGTAACTCTATTCTATTTCGAATGTTCCAAGTCCATTATCCTTCAGGACCTGTTGGGACAGACTTTAATATCACGATTGGGCAATACTTGTCCGTCAGAACACGTCATCTGAGAGGACTGTAATCGTTTCCCATTGTCAAGCCGGGGCTATCTTGTTGTCACCAGATTAAATATGGGCTTAACGCTCCCGTGCGAACATTAATTTCCCCTTTTCCTCGGAGATATTCCCACGGACGTGTTGGAGCCATTCTCTTTCACATCTCGACTGATATACCAGTGTCCTTGCTTTACCAATTGAAAATTCTGCTGCGAGCTGACGCCTTATCTGAAGCCGTCTAGCTTCAGAAGTTCTTGTACAAGAGTTCCTGTTGTCCCGAAGTTCGGTATCTTATCTTAATATGATGATATTTATGACGGTTATTAAGAGGCATTAATTGCAGTAAATTGCTACAATGAACACTGTGAGTGAAAGGGTTGTGGTTCTTGAATAGCTTGTGCGGTTGAGGATGACTTAGAATTTTTACAAAACGGATAAAATTTGATAAAAGAGTAAACAGAGCTATTATTGCTTCATATTTTTTATTTTAGTATTATATGGGCGACATGATGGCGAAAGAATTTTAAAAGCATCCTAAGAAAAATACTTTATTGTTTGTAAAATGCCGTTAAATAGAGACCATATACTGAGTATTCATTGTTTTTATATTTGTGAGTATAATAAGCATTTATGATATACAAGAATATTAAAACAAAAGTTATTTCAATTCCTACTTAGGTCAACAAAGAAAATTTTATTTTAGTTGCTTTTTATTAAATAATTACAATTAATATAAATATGTGTATACATATGATAGAATCACAATATTAGGTGGAAAAATAGAATGCTATTTTCCTTGCAATTTTTGATTTTCTTATCTACATAGAATATTGGACTATTATTTTTGTTTGTTGCTCTACTTATTCATTAATTAAATTTAATTATTCCAATCAAATAGAATAGTAAAAAGAAAGCACATTCTCAGAAATTATGCCCTCCCAGGTGGGATTCGAACCGACGACCTTTGGATTAGAGGTCTTAAGTGCTATCAATTGCGTTACAACGAGCAATTTTCCTTTTTATATATGGTGTGTTGGACTATTATTTTTATTTGTTACTATTTATTCATTAATTAAATTTTACTAATGAATTAATATTTGAAAAAAACTGTATTAACATCAAGTGTCATCCACTACAAGTTTAAAAATATTTGAACTTGAGTGGACGAATAAAAGGCATTTTATTAGCGATTGAAAATTTGAACAATATATATATATATATATATATATATAGATAGATAGATAGATAGATCTATATCTCTCTCTATATATATATCTATATCTCTATAGATATACACTGGTGTGCAAAAATTAAGGACGAAGTCGAAAAATTAGCATATAAGCTGAACGAAGAGGCAGAGTGGACAGAAAGACCAATCAGGAGATTAAGTAAGGTGATGTACGGTAGCACATGCGCAGATATGCAGGTAGACGTAATGGTGGAGTGTCTGAGTAGTATAAAGCATGTTGTCGATGTAAGATCAGTATTTCTGGCAAAGAGATTGCACGTCGTATAGCAGTTAAAATCACACCGAGTTGCTGCCTCAGTGAGAAATGGCGAATAATCAATCTGTTAGACGACATCTGGATGCTTTTACCCGAGGTCAAATCATTGGGAAGTTGGAGGAAGGCCGCAGTGTGACAAGTGTGGCTGCAGAGTTCGAAATTGCTCACAGCATTGTTTCACGACTTTGGAGACAATTTCTAACTACAGGAACAGCTATCCGGGGGTTCAGTAGTGGTCGTCCACGAGGAACCACACCCGCATATGACCGGTACATTGTCTTACAGGCCAGAAGAAACAGGCGGCAGACAGCGGGAGAAATCGCTAGACACACGACACAGGCGACTGGACGACCGATATCGCGTTTTACTGTGGCCAGAAGACTGCACGGTGGTGGTCTGTTTGCACGACGCCCTGTACGGTGTGTACCTTTAACGCCTGCCCATCGGAGAAGGCGTTCTCTGTGGTATAGAGGTTGCGGTGTTCTCGTTTGGGGAGGCATCATGCTTGGTAGTCGTACAGACCTTCACATCTTCGACGCAGGTTCAGTCAACGGGACCCGTTATTGTAACGAGATTCTTCTTCCATATGTACGTCTTTTTAGAGGCGCTATGGGTCTGCAGTTCCTTTTCATGGACGACAATGCACCATGTCATCGCCCAGTAGCTGCCGAACAGCTCTTAGAGAGTGAGGATATTGAACGTATGGATTGGCTGGCACGATCTCCGGATCTCAATCCCATCGAGCATGTATGGGATTTTCTAGGCAGACGCTTGGCAGCTCGTACCTTACCACCAGTAACGATTCGGGATCTTCGATTGGCGCTGCAAGACGAATGGGCAGCAATGCCTCAACAACTCATTGACACCCTCATTCTCAGCATGGGCAGATGCTGTGAAACCTGCCTAGCAGTCAGGGGAGATCATATCCCCTACTAAAGACCGGATGTTTCTTGCTGGACACCCATCACAGGGATGTTTCGGCCTTCAGTCGCATTGCGCTCCATGCTACTTTTTCAATCAAGCTTCTCTTTATCCCTCTGATTTCTCTTTTAGTAAGTGTTGCTTACATATTACACATGTCCTTATGTATTGGGGATCTTACGGTATTAAATGTGTTGATTTGGAAAGCTTTTGTACAAAGTTATATTGAAAAAACCGTCTCGTCCTTAATTTTTGCACACCAGTGTAGATCTATATCTATCTATCTATCTATCTATCTATCTATCTATCTATCTATCTATCTATCTATCTATCTATCTATCTATCTATCTATCTATCTATCTATCTATCTATCTATCTATCTATCTATCTATATATATAGGGAGAGTTTGAACTAATAGTAGAAATTGAATAATAAGTATTTTTATACATGTTTGCGTGCATATAATTTTAATCTACCAGAAGTATAATGATAGATGTATAATGTGTTTATTATAATTTAGTTAAAAATACATTTCATTTCCAATAGTTTAAAACGAAAAATAAATGTTGTCTGTGGTATCTAATAAATATTTAAGATGGTAGCCAATAATTATTTTATATTTTATGCTGATGTTTCATTGATTTTCATATATGATGAATGTACAACCCTTTTGTTTCAATTATTTATAAAGTTGCAACTTTGCACGATTTTCAAGACTCAGAAGCACCTAAATAGAAAACAATTATTAAACTAGGAAAAAGTAATTATTAAATTAATTTAAATATTATTTAGGGATGCAGAGGCTTATCAAAAATCATTAATAAATGAGAGTTTTGTATATTTGATCCGACTTAATATCATAAGTAGCTATAAATCAGGGTAAAAAAAAAGGAAAATTTATCAATTCATTTTATTTACCTCAATTACATTTATAAAATATTCTGTAACAAACGTCATCGTAGTTAGTGTGAGGGTTAACCCATAGAAGAGGCATCTAAAACTGAACAAGTTTTATATTCTTATCACGTTCAGTTAATATCAATTTTTGCAACTTACTGATGGGAGCAAGTCAGTTTTAAGCTATTTTTACTAATTATTATGAAAAATACTAATCTAGTGGTAGAGACAAATAGCTCAATTCTTTAGACACGAACCATAGAGCTTCTCACCTTATTCCTATAGATACGCGAACAATTCAAATACAGTGAAATACGTTTAATGCGAAAACATTTAAGATGTAATATCGGTTAACACGAAATAACACATCGGTCCCGACAGACAACTATGTATTTTTCCTGCATTTTTGCTCTTAACACGAAACGAAAAAATCGCTTAACACGAAAAAATCTTCCTACTGGGAATGAACAAAATACGGAAACCACAAGAAACATAATGAAATGTTATAGAAAATGGACTACCCTACTGTATCATCGAGATAATTCGTTGCAATGGATGATGATGTGTGTACAGACCAAATTATGGCAGACAAAGACATCTTGGAGTTTGTTTAAAGCTTAAAAAATATCATTGATGTAGATTTCGGCGAAGAAAATTAAATTAATAGTGCAGCTTCTGTTCCCACGCCATCCGAAATGAGAAACATCATGAAAAGTATGAGCAGTTATTTAGATGCACATTCCAATGGTGAAATGAAAAAAAAAGATTTAAGACATCGAACAATTTGATACTAAAAAAGACAATGCAAAGAAAAATATCACAGATTATTTTCCAAAAACTCAATAAATGTTTTGTTTTTCAAAAAACTTTAAACTTTTGTATTAAATTTCATTAAGTTCTTGTAAATGTTTTAGCTTCACTGATTTTTGTTAAATACAAGCGTATACACATCTATGTGAAAAAAATGTACTCTTATAAACTTAATATTGTGGAATATATGTTTTTTTTTTTTTTTGCTATATCCTTTAACACAAAAGAAATGTTTTTCTGTCCCCTCAGTTTCGCGTTAAACGATTTTTACTGTATATATCTCACTAATATCGATTAAACTAACATTAACATATCTGACGGCTATCTTCTTCCACGAACTTGATTCACTTTACTTTAAGAGAGGACATAGTACTATTCAATTGACAAAATCGGTCAAAAAATCAAATATAATTTCTTAGCATAAATTATTCTTTATATACTTTCTATAACCTCACAAAATTTGAAAGCTCTAAACTTAAAAAAACTCAGAATTATGATAGCTCTTACGTTCGTTTTTATTCACATCCCTATGACATAAATCAAAATTTTAAACTTACTTATCTCAGAAAGATAAAATAACTAGTTTGTCTTCATTTAAAATTCTAAGGCTTTTTTCTATTGTGCCTTATGCTTTGAATTTATTTTCACCTATTACTATTAGTACATGTAACAAAAGCTGGTATGTATTTTTGAATTGAAGCAAAACTCAGAATTTATACATTTTTAAAGGAATTTTCAATAAGCATTTATAAAAAGAGGTATTGTACAAATACCAATCATATTATCGCAAAACCCATACCAACTTTTGTTATACATAGTTTGAGGTACATGTAAATCAAACTTAATGCGTGTATGTAAATTTTTGTAGGGGAGGAGTAACATTTTAAAATCACTTCACAAATTTTATGTTTTTTTCTTTAAAAATTAAATGGCTAAATTTTTGTGAAAAATTTTGAGCACAAAATTTATTTTACATAATATACACAAATAGAAGGCAATCAAAAAATTTTTGAAAATCCTTAAATTAAAATTTTTTGCGTAAATCGTACCATGTTACCTTAAGGTATCCGACTACGTTCGGAACGACTACGTACGTTTGCAAAGCGCATAAATAGATAATTTTCATGATATTTAGTATCACTTAGATTACAATATATGCATAAAATTGTTTTAAGGACATTTTGACAAAAAAAAATTTATTTAAATATAATATTTTGGCAAAACATTAACTTAGAATAATCTTTTTTCCAAATGTTCTCCTTTTGTGAAAAATGCTTTTATTATAATAATATTTTGCCTGTATATAGCTCAGACCTCTCTACAGAGGCTCAACTAGAATTTTTGAAAAATATATATTAGAAGTGGGTTTATTCATATTTTACGACAACAGAGGAGAGCAATTTTAAGAAAAAAATGCCAATAATTATTTCAATTGGTGGTAACTCTGAAAATAATGTGAATTTTTCAAAAATTCTAGTTGAGCCTCTGTGAAGTGGTCTGAGCTATATATAAGCAAAATATTATTATAATAGAAGCATTTTTCACAAAAGGAGAACATTTGGAAAAAAGATTATTCTAAGTTAATTTTTTGCCGAAATATTGTATTTAAATAATTTTTTTTGTCAAAATCTCCTTTAAACAATTTTATGCATGTATTCCGAGTGACACTAAATATCATGAAAATCGTCCATTTATGCGCTTTTTTAAAATCACGGTTTCGAACGTAGTCGGATACCTTAAGTAGCAACATTCATTAATGTATACTCCTGTTTGTGAAAATTGCAACACCACGAAGGACCTACGCGAGTGAGCTGAAATTTTCAGGAAATGTAAAGTAGGGCATGATATGCAAATGATTAGAATTGCAGACTGGTAGCGCATGCGTATGCTGAGCAGCGCCCTCTGAAGCGTAGATCAAACCGAATATAAATAGACAGCTGTAGCGAGGCGTGTATTATTATCGGTGGTTAAATGCTAGTGTAAACGTTAACTGAATCTTTACTATGCCTCGTCGACGAAAGGGAGTGAAATTTGAGCAAATTTCGGAGTTTGAACGGGGCAGAATCGTCGGCCTTCGTGAAGCTGGATTGTCTTATCGTGCAGTAGCCGCTCGTGTGCAGCGTAACAGCAGCACAATCATGCGTGTTTCGAAGCAGTGGACGGACGACGGTCGGACAGCTCGGAAATCCGTGAGTGGACCCCGAAATGTGACGTCAGCTCGCGAAGACAGACGCCTGGTGCGAATGGCTCAGACGGACCGCACAGCTTTTTCTAGACAACTGGCAGCACAGTGGTCAACAGCTACACGTGTTTCATTGTGTGCTTCATCAATTCGGAGACGTCTGCTGCAGCGTGTGGGCTGCGCGCAAGGATTCCTTTATGCAGGATTCCTCTCACGCAAAACCATCGCCACCTGCGACTACACTGGGCCAATGTGCATAGGAGCTGGCGTGCTGATTGGCAGCAGGTCGTCTTTTCTGACAAATCCCGCTTCAATTTGTGGCACCATGATGGCCGAATTCGAGTCAGGCTCTATGCCGGTGAACGGCGCATTCCGGAGTGCATTATCGAACGCCACAGTGGACGAACACCCGGAGTTATGGTCTGGGGTGCCATAGCATATCATGGATGATCACAATTGCTGCGAATTGTGGGCAATTTGAACAGTACTCGATACATAAACGAAGTTTTACAGCCCTAAGATATTCCTTTCCTGCAAGGATTGCCAGGGGCTGTATTCCAGCAGGATAATGCACGTCCACATGTCGCCAAGACTGTGACAAATCCTATCTTGATTCGCAGCAGGTACAGCTTCTTCCTTGGCCTGCGTATTCGCCGGATATGTCACCGATTGAACATGAGTGGGATATCGTTGGGCGGCGTATCGCTCGTGATCTTCGTCCTGTTGCTTCGACAGACGAACTTTGGTTGCGCATACAAACAATATGGAATACTCTTCCGTAGACAGATATTAAAAATGTGTTTAACTCCATGCCGCGTCGTGTAGCAGCTCTTATTGCGGCGCGTGGTGGCCACACAAAATACTAATTTCTGTCTCTTTTAATTGTTTGTTTGGTTTGAAAATGTAATCATTTATTTGTACCATTACCACTCAACTGTGTATTAAATTTCATTCAACTATGATGTTTCCTTCATGGTGTTGCAATTTTCACAAACAGGAGTTTATTTCACATTTCCTATGCAAAATGAGGTTTCTCAAATCAAACAATTTAGTGAAAAGAGTTTCTCCTTGTGAATTATCAGAAGGTTACGGAGCGAACCAATTACAACTCTAAGAAAGACAAATAGTGATGAATTAATAAAGGTTTGATGTATTGCCTATATAGTATTACATTGCTTCTTTCATATGTCACTCAACTTTTAACGTGATCAAATGCAAAATTGATTATACGTTCTCATCAGTTAATTAACTTAATTTCAAATCAATTGTAATTGACTATCATGCGCCTTATTAAAGTAACATATAATGGAGAGATGATCCATTGTCAAAATAAAAAAATTTAAAGTTATAAAAAATATAGCTTCTTTAAGTATTTCTATATAAACACACACACAAAATCGAAAAGTAAATTATACGCAAGAATTAATAAAAAATACAGTCTTTAAATTTGTTTCTTTTTGTTATTTCTGTATGAAACACAAAGAATTATTATTTGTCGTACGTGAGTAGAATAATATATATTTATTATATATTTTATAATTATTTCAGACTATGTAGAGCAGTGCTTCTCAAAGTTGCAACATTCGCGACCCAATATTCAATCATAATTTTCATCGCGTCCCCCCATACAATAACAATGTACTGAATTCAATACTATACTTTGACGCTAAAACTGCGATACGACTTTTACCTCTTAAGCAACCCCCCATATATATAAACGTCTCGCTAAGCCAATGTGTTTATTTTCCCAGACGTATATATACGTGTTTCCGAAGTACGATCTTTTCTGTGCACTGCTATCTGTAAAATTATTCCGAAGACTTTGGATTGCAATAAAAGGAGATTGACAATGTTTGCGAAGAATTTACTTATTCCAGATTATTTTTGCTTCTCTATTCCTTCCTCCTCCCCCAATACATCACATATGCGTGCCTACGTGGAAACCGGTTGGCATTTGGAAGAGAATCGTGAAACTTTTGATCGACAGTGAAGGTTTAATTATAAACCGCACAAAATTCGTCAAGATAAGTGTTAATTTTTGTTTTAAAGTATATATATATATATATATATATATATATATATATATATATATATATATATGACATTCTATAGGGTCACTGGTAATTAATAAACTTGTTTTTAACTCAGTATTGTTAAATTAATTATAAAATACATTGTGTAGAACCAATATATTTATAAGTGTAATACATCAGTGTAAATAAATATTTTATTTTTTTATTATGTCAGAATGTATTTTGTTTGTTTACTTTCAGTACATTAATATTTTTTAAATAATGTTTTGTTTTCGACTTTTCAATATGCTCGAGCCCCCCTTGTAGAGTTGTCACGCCCCCCAAGGGGGGCGCACCCCACGGTTTGAGAAACGCTGATGTAGAGTAAAAAATCCTGACTTAAAAATTGAAGAAAAATATTTTTTATTGTTCTTCACACTTTCTTGAATCACAATTTAATAATTTTTAACATATTACCTTTCTTCAATACCTTTGAGAATTTCTAAACTTTAAAGAAAAAAAAATACATTTTTTTTAAATGTAATGTGGAGATCATTGCGATGAGCTTGATAAAGATTACTGTCCCTTTATATAAGTAGAAATGGAATTCTGAACCTAACAAATATATCTCTAGCATCAAGATCACGAATCAGTTCAGAAGCTTTTGCCGTAAATTCAACACATTATTTTACAATCCAAGGACAAAAAGATGACCCATTTTCTCATTTTTCTTGTCTTCCTTTGTTCGAGTTTCAACTGCGCTTCTTATCATTTTGGTTAATCTTTTATGATGGGACTTTCTAAAAGACGGTTTTGTTCAAATCTCAGTTCTTAACTAAGTCACGTAAACTTCGTTGAGGCAATTTAAAAACGTTGAATTTCCTATGAGGAAACATTTCATTCTAAATGCATTGCCTTAAAAGAAAGATGTTTCGTCCCCCTCCTCCTGTCACTGATCACATTTATTGAAATATTAATTGAATATGTAAATGCAAGGAAAATTTTAGTTTAAAAAATATTTTGATATACCATATAATTAACATTGAAATCATATGTCAAGTATTGAAATATGATACATGGATATCTTTAGCTTCTGTTTCTATCATGCATTCGGTTGTTTTGTAAAGACTTATCAAAGTTTTATCAAGAAATTTTCTGGGTGTAACTTCCATTCTTACCTTTACCTATAGGATTTTCTTATTAGGTTTATTTGTTTTTAAATGAAGAGTTGCAGGTGGTAAAGCATGAATTTTCTTTATATTGCAGCAATTCAGTGACTAAGGTTGCAGGTTCAACACCTGATGTCATCAAAGACCTGTCTTGAAGAATAATGAACGCTGTCCAATGTTAAACCGAATTAAATCCTCTTAAGGTGTAGAAGTTCGGTGAATGAGTGTGTGAGGTACTAGTTCCGGTTCCGTTTTAATCTCTTGACTATTATTAGTGATGACCCTCATTCATACGATAAAATTGTAATTAAGGTATCTGACTACGTTCGTAACCGTGATTTTCAAAAGCCCATAAATGGATAATTTTCATGATATTTAGTACCACTTAGATTAGAATATATGCATAAAATTGTTTTAATGACATTTTGACAAAAAAATTTATCTAAATTCAATAGTTTGGCAAAAAATTAACTTTGAATAATCTTTTTTTTCCAAATGTTCTCCTTTTGTGAAAAATGCTTCTATAAGAATAATATTTTGCTTGTATATAGCTCAGACCTCTGTTCAGAGACTCAACTAGAATTTTTGAAATATATAACTTAGAAGTGGGTTTATTCATATTTTACGACAACAGAGGGAAGCCATTTTAAGAAAAAAATGCTAATAATTATTTCAATGGGTGGTAACTCTGAAAATAATGTGAATTTTTTCAAAAGTTCTAGTTGAGCCTCTGTAGAAAGGTCTCAGCTATATACAGGCAAAATATTATTATAATAGGACCATTTTTTACAAAAGGAAAACATTTGGAAAAAAAGTTATTCTAAGTTAGTTTTTTGCCGAAATATTGTATTTAAATAATTTTTTTGTCATAATGTCCTTAAAACAATTTTATGCATGTATCCTAATCTGAGTGACACTAAATATCATGAAAATTATCCATTTATGCGCCTTTTTAACATCACGGTTCCGAACGTAGTCGGATACCTTAATGAATATTAAAATTTTATGGCTAGCATATAAAAAATTTCGGGATTAGATTATACAACTCTAATAATAATTCAAGTAGTTAAAAGCAATGTCAGGAAAGATACTGTAGATTTAACAGAAAAGAAAAAGGATTTTTCAGAAACATGAAAAATCGCGAATATTAACAAAGCACTATTTAGCTACTCGAAGGTTTTTGGCGATGGATCTCGTAATTTTAGACTATGGTCAAGTAAAAAGGATAGTATCTGAGCTAGTACCCCTCTCCAATGAGAGGAGGTTGGAGCCTGGAGAGATTCAACGGGCATCGCTCCCTTACACGATGGGTCTTCCGTGGTAATAGGCTCGAATTTATGACACGCCGGCAACAAGTCCGTTACCTTATCTTCTAGGCCAGAGGTTGTCAAAGTCGTGGTCCACGGACGACTAGTGGTCCGTGAGAAATTTTCACTGGTCCACAGAAAAATGTGGAATATACTTACTCATCTCGTTAAGTTATGTTTTAAGAGAAATCAAATTATTTATCTACGAACCAAATAATCCTATTTTGCAAAAATTCTTGTCCAACATTGAATGTCTAGCAAAGCTTGTATACCTGACATATTTTTCTCTGTTAAAGGAACTAAACATATCCTTGCAAGACAACTTAAGGACGTGTTCACACTACGAAGTAAAATGGATGTGTTTCAAAGGAAAATATTATTGTGGCAAACATGGTCGGTTGAAGACGATCTGCAAATGTTTTCTAATTTTGATGAATACATGAAGGAAAATAATGTTATCCAGCATGTAGTAACCCTAGTTAAAAAGCACTTGAAATCACAGAATCTGTTGCTCGTTATTACTCAAAGAATGCAGATCCAAAACATGGTAGTATGTGAATAATGGATCTATTTTTAGCGAAAATTCAGGATGATCATTTAAGCATGCATCTAAAAGAAAGCCTCATCGATCTCGTCCGACGAAACTCTAAATTTCATTCATCCTTATCAAGATCTCAGTTTTGGCTATTCATAAAAAGTGAATACCCTTTTCTTAATGAACAGGGCGATGAACATTCTAATTCAATTCTCCACAACTTGTTTATGTGAAAGGGCCTTTTCATCTGTCATAGCCATCAAAACACAGTACCGATCTCAGCTTGAAATAAATGCAGTTCTTCGTCTTGCAGTAACAACATTGGATACAAATATCCATAATCTTATATCAAGGAAGCAGGAACACCAACCACACTAGGAATGTATAATGCTAAAAATTTGATATACTTAAACCAGTTTTAATTGTTTTGTTTTTACAGTTTTTTTTATTTTGTTGATTTTCTTATGGTTTATTAATAAAGCTTTCATAATTTAGTACAAGTAATAGTTTCATTTTATTAACTAGGTACATTTTATGTGTTCTTAGATCACAAATTTTTTTATAAATATATTTAACACTTAAAATTTTTTTATTAGTTGTCCGCGGGATAGAAATTATGAATTTATTAGTCCGTGAGGTCAAAAAGTTTGGCGACTGCTGCTCAAGGCTATCCCGACCACGAAAAATCGTCTAACTTTATATATATATATATATATATATATATATATATATATATATATATATATATATATATATATATATATATATATATATATATATAAAGGGTGTTTTTTAGGAGGTATAGAACTTTAAATTGCAATAAAACAACGATGTATTATTCGATTGACGTGATTTTTTTTTATTCGAAAGATAATCTTGTGGCATTACATTTTAAATATGATTTCTGGCATAGGAGTGCCACGGCTGGCTCGGATGTAGTCCAATCTGGACGTCTAATTTTCGATGACTTTTTCCAACATTTGTGGCCGTATATCGGCAATAACACGGCGAATGTTGTCTTCCAAATGGTCAAGCATTTGTGGCTTATCCGCATAGACCAATTACTTTTACATAGCCCCACAGAAAATAGTCTAGCGGTGTTAAATCACAAGATCTTGGAGGCCAATTCACAGGTCCAAAACGTGAAATTAGGTGGTCACCAAACGTGTATTTCAATAAATCGATTATGGCACGAGCCGTGTGACATGTTGCGCCGTCTTGTTGGAACCACAGCTTCTGGACATCATGATTGTTCAATTCAGGAATGAAAAAGTTAGTAATCATGGCTCTATACCGATCACCATTGACTGTAACGTTGTGCCCTTCATCGTTTTTAAAGAAGGATTCCACCAGCCCATAAAGCGCACCAAACAGTCAGTTTTTCTGGATGTAACGGTGTTTCGACATACACTTGTGGATTAGATTCACTCAAATTGCGGCAGTTTTGTTTGTTGACGTAGCCATTCAACCAGAAGTGCGCTTCATCGCTAAACAAAAATTCGCTTATGAAAATCGGGAACAACGGCAATCTCGTTTTGCGTCCATTCGACGAATCTACGCCTGGCTTGATGATCGTTTTGATGAATTGCCAAACCAAACTGAGAATAAATCACTTGACAGCTGTTAAATCGGTCGCCATCTTGGAAAGTAATGCCAACTTAAACTTCTATACCTGGAAAAAAACACTCTTTATATATATATATATATATATATATATATATATATATATATATATAAGTATATACATATATATATATATATATATATATATATATATATATATATATATATATATATATATATATATATATATATACTAAATTGATTGAAGCATTCAATCAATTTAGGTCTTATGTAGAGCAGCAGAAATTCGGGAATTAGATTTCACTGTTGAAAATGAAATTATGTATAAAGATCTTAAATCATCAATAGTAAATATCCAAAATGACTTCGTGATTACATATGTTGATAAGGTCTGCTAATTATGGCATAATTTGTAAATATTATTACAGTAAAATATTAAGTAACCACATTTTAAATAATAATTCATTTCAAAAATCAATTCACAATAATAGAGAAGATGATAATCGTCTTTTAGCTTTGAACAAAAGACTGAATATTCATCTAAATAATATTAAATATCCAAGTATTTTTTTAACACCAAAATTTCATAAAAGCCCTATAAAATTCCGTAGTATCACTAATGGATACAATACATATATCACGAAGTCTGGGAAGATCTTACAATCTCTTCTTCAAAATCTAATTGATAATTTACAAAATACGGCAATAATTAAAAATAGCTTAGAGATTGCTAGAGTTACTAAGGATATGTTAATTTTTTCTATGCATGGTTTTGATTTCGAGGACCTTTTTAATTCTATAGATATTGACGATATGATTAAGGTTCTACAGTTAATTTATGATAAATATGAATTATATACTTCAATGAAAAAAGAAAAATTTGATATTCTTGTTAACCTCGTATTAAAAGAAAATTTCATTGCATTTGATCAGAATCTTTATAAACAGATCAAAGGATTACCTCAGGGTGGTCCAGCTAGTAATTGTTTAGCGAACCTATATTTACATTTTTTTGAAATAGATCATGTTGTAAATGATTCTTACTTAATTTATCGTTATATAGATGATATAATAATTTTTGGTAAAAATAGTGAATACAAACCAAATATTACGTTCTACCCTGATTATCTCAAGCTCCTTAAAACTAACTTCAACTCTAATATGGTGGAATTCTTGGATTTAGACTTGCATCTTATTAACAATAATGTAGTCAGTAACATTTTTGACAAAAGAGATTCGTTTAAGTTCCATATAATTAAAATTCCCGTATGGAATAGTAATTTACATATATCAATTTACAGAAATATCATTTTGAATTTTTTATTTAGAAATGACAACTTAACTACCCACAAAATAGATAAATACAATAATATAAATTTTTTTTTCAATGTTGTTTAGATCATGAATACCCTTTTAATTTCTTAAGAACTTATATTCATCAGAAATACATTAACCGGCTTGCTACTTCGAATTCCAAAACCACCACACAACAATAGGATTTCAAAGTCAGCATGTTAGTGGTCTTGCTGTGAAGATTATATCATAACACTCATATCACAGTTTACATTTTTTCCACACACATCTTGAACATCTTACACATTGTTGACAACCAACCAAATTAGAGCCTAGCAAATTTACATTTTTGACAATCAACCAATTCAAATTCTACCGTATTTAATTGTCGTCTTTTCTTTTTATACCTGTCTTTGATGGCTGGTTTGAAAGTCAGCTCAAAAGATGTGTTTATGTATTTTCGAATTTTTTAACTTGGTGAATAATCGATTTTCATTAATGTCAAGACGCTTGATTCTCCTCGTAAAAGCTCTGTGAGTAAAGAAATTTTGTTAAATTATTTCTTGAAAGATACTTTCTTATGTAATTGTTTTAGCAATTTTCTACTTTTCTTACGTAATTATTTTTGTGATTTTTCTGCATTAAAAGTTTGGGAGAGTTTGTTACTTAATAGTAGTGAGTGGTTTTATCATGCTCTCTGAGTTATCCATACTCTGAAGTTTTGTTTATTTTACTTTTATTTGGTTTTCCTACCGAGTTGCAAAGGGGGAAGGTTGGTGCCTTCAAACTAGTTTAACCCCACTTATTCGGTCCTAAGTCCGAAATTGCTTTCTGACTCGCTAGGTTCTTCTTTTTTGTAGTTTTTTTTATTTCTATAATTTTGTTCTTCATGTTCAGCTTTTATATTTTTATTACGCTATTTCTTGTTATGTTTTTAACTATTATTTTTTGTTTTTGATATATAATACATATTTCTTTTTATATATATATATATATATATATATATATATTTATATAAATATAAAGAAATACGAGTAATATACTGCTCAAATGGTATAAAGATGGTTAACAATTAAGTATATGACTGATGATTTTTACATAAGAATGAAGAAAATCACAATAAAAGCATTTTAAATATTAGTTTTATTATTTTTTTTAAATCATTAGTTAGTATTTTTCATTTATGTCTTTAAAAGTCTTTCTCAAAGTATCATCTAGTTCTGTGAGCTCCATGTTTTCTTATTTAATCGAAAATTTGTGAAATAATAAATTTTCTCTCGGTAACGTTTTTTTATACTTCAGAAATAAGCTTTAAAAAAAACTACGAATTTGCTAAATTGTTCAAATATCTATAAATATATAGTTTGAAGATTGTACATTATTTGATGAAATTATTAAGAAAATGTCTCAATTGAGAAATCCTTACAAAATGTTCTCTATCTGTCTCTCTAAAATTTTTTAAATTGACTCTTTCAATACTATCTGGGTGTAATAGTAAATTAATGTTTAGGTATCCCAATGCTCTAAATTTCTACATTTTGTCAAAAATTGCCATTTTTATGATTTTATTTTGCAGGCCATTTTATTAGCTTTATAAAAATACCAAGTTTATTATTTTCTATTCAATAGAACAAAACTGCAAGTGTTTTAGTAAAGGAACACGCCACTACTTAAAGCAAGATGTCATACTTTAAAATGCGTTTTACTCGAAATGTGTGTTTTTTGTGTGTGTTCTGTATAATAGTAGAAGTGTTTTAACCTTCAGATTTATCAATAATTGTTTATTACAAAGTTTACAATCCCTTATGGGAATATAATCACTGTTATATTACAAAATTTACAGTCTCATATTTGAACATAATCACTGTTTTTTAAGCAGTTTGTGATGTACCTCCCCTTGGAAGTACATCCCTCGAAGTATCAGCGTGAGCTTGAGGTGTAGGGTCAGCGAAAGAACTAGGATCAAACATTATCTTAATATGACTTTATTAAGATATTCAACTTAAACTTTTAACAAATATAATTATAATAATTAATATGAGAGAATCTACGATAACGCAATACGCAGCACACAATATAATTCAGACCAATCTCAATAATCGAACCGCCTAATCTTCAAATATACTAATAAGTAATCAATCCTACCTTATATTATTCTGTAATAAACTTGTCTTTATCTACAATGGTATGTAGCTTGACGTTTAACTTCTAGTCGAACACCAATATGTTTATCCACGACACGTAGAACTTAAATCTTGAACCACGAACTTCAATAATCATCAACTGCCACAACGCACGTCAATTGTCTAACATTCCTTTACATTGCCATCACGCTTACTCTAAGATCCTATATTTATCCTATATTATTTGCATCTCTTCACTTCTCGTTTCACTTGGATTTGGTTGGAAAAGAGTTGCCATTAATTCTGACCCAAAGAACCCAAAGGACTTGTTAAAGAAAAGATGCGTAAGACACACACACGTCACAAGTTTCTTATATTAACTAAGATAAAGTGCTGTAGTTTATGTAAAAATTAAAATATTTCTTATCCTGAAGGTCATTTTAAAAAGGAATAGCAAAGTAATACATCATAATTGAAATATTGAGAATTAGTTCATTTACTATTTGTACAGAGCGGGTCCCGCTTATATAATTTTTTGTCAATTTTTACCCATTTTAGTAGTAATAATTTAATTTTCTCTTCTTAATTTTTTTCTTCTTTTCTTAAAATGTACTAAATAATTCTAAAAAAAAGCACAAAACAATCCCCATATCTCCATTTTCTTAAAAAAAAAGTTATCGCAAGTAGTTGGATACCTTAAATACATTCGACGCTGGTTTTCATCGCTGGACAGCTCAGGAATATCAACAAAACTGAACGCTTAATTTTCATGCAACCAAATAAGATATACAAAAATTTCACACAATCGAATCTCTATGTGAAGCTTTTCAATGTATATTGAGGCATTGTCTTACGAAGTACATCTGTCAATGGAAATTTCAGACTAAATGGAAATATGTGTAAATAAATTAATCAACAGCAAGTTGAAAACTATCATTTTCAAAAAGAAAAATGCAATCCACTCCCTACGAGGCCTGATATTTATATTTTTCGCGGATTTCTAAATGGTATAACACGTTACTGTGACACGTCATCAACTTCATTCTTTTTTAATTCGGCAGAAAAATAGATATTTTTGCTATGTATATAGAACCTTTCGGCCATATTTATATTTAAGATTCTGTACAATATTCCTTCTTGTCACTGTCTACATTTGCTGTTCAGCTGTAGCGTTTAATGACCCCACAGTCTTGTTTGTAAAAGAGTGATTGCAACTTCCTGAGTGAAGTGGTTAAATGTGTTTCTGTGCAGTAGTCATCAGATCCAGCGCTCCCTGCTACAAGGAACAGTTCTGATCTTGCGGATATACAGCACTTCCTGAAATTTCCCTTTTTGCTTCATAGATCTACTGATGCCAGGTTTGGAGACGCCGGGTGTTTTGTCGGTTGCCGAGACATGCCCCTACCGATATACACCCCTGAAATTCTTCGTAATAATTATAACTGAAATATAAAAAATCATGGATTAAGGAATCCGAC